>JADDOH010001808.1:0-151146 GCA_016648135.1 Agrypnia vestita
CTAGACCACACACTGCACAACAGACGGCTACCAAATTAGAGGAGCTTCAATTGGAATGTCTAAGACATCCACCGTACTCTCCGGACCTTGCCCCAACAGATTACCATTTTTTTCGAAATTTAGATAACTTCTTGCAAAGGAAAAAATTCAACTCCGATGGGGCTGTCCAAACCGCCTTCAAAGATTTTATTGATTCCCGTCCGAATGGTTTTTTTAGAAAAGGGATCGATGAACTACCTATGAGATGGCAAAAGTGCATAGACAGCAATGGTACATGCTTTGATTAAATAAATATATTATAATAAAAAAAAATCGGCTTTATGTTCCTTCCATACTAAACGTTAATTTCATATGTAAGGACTTAATATTTATGTTTATTTCACGCTTTATTTCTATACGCCTGGATACTTCTATGGTAATTTAACGCTTTGCTTCTATTAAGATCAACTCTAAAAAACTCTTTCATCTACAGATCCACAAATTCATTTAACTTAAATTACAACCACATTGATATTTTTACTCAACTGACTAATTAAATAAAATTAATTTCACAACCGCACCCAAACTAGTTCACTCAATTTATGTTTCCAAATACTCCCATCCTTCATTCCATTATCCTAATCCTGCGTTTTATTCCATCCTCCCCAACATATTTCTGTAACCTGCTCAACATATTTCGTAACCAAAAATTACACTTAGCTCATATCATTAATCAGTGGAAAGTTCATAATAAGCAAAGTTTACTATTTTATCATATCGACGTATACTATCGAATCTGCAAAAATTCGTTTTAATATCTTAAATATATATTATATATTTTCGGATACTGTAGAAAAAAAGATAAATTTTAATATATGCTTTGTTGGGAAGGAAAATTTTTTTTTTGCATTGTCCGAAAATATAGAGTAAATCGAATGATTAAAGATAGTGAAATGAATAAAGAATTTTTACTCAGACAGTATCCCAAATTATAATAATTTCGCTGTCTGTACTTTCGTCTGTCTGTTTGTCTGTCTCCATTACTTCGTGCAACGTCCGTAACTTCTTTATAGCAAAATTTACTTTTTATAAAAAAAAAATTTTCAAAATTTTTATTCCTCGATTTTTTTTCCAAAACTTGTTTTCTCAAAAAAATTAATTTCGTATAATTTTTTTCAGATTTTTTTTTAACAAAATAAATAAATACTCATTCCTTAGGAACCGACACGTAAAAGTACCGTCATTTTTGACGGGTTACAGCTAGTACGTAATGAATGAAAGTTTAAATAATTTTTAATGTTACATTTGCCTCTTAAAGGCATGATCCCGTTGTAATATATAATGTTATTCGTCAGTCTATCTGTTGTGCTGACTTGTAATATAATCCCGTTGTAATATATAATGTTATTCGTCAGTCTATCTGTTGTGCTGACTTGTAATATAATCCCGTTGTAATATATAATGTTATTCGTCAGTCTATCTGTTGTGCTGACTTGTAATATAATCCCGTTGTAATATATAATGTTATTCGTCAGTCTATCTGTTGTGCTGACTTGTAATATAATCCCGTTGTAATATATAATGTTATTCGTCAGTCTATCTGTTGTGCTGACTTGTAATATAATCCCGTTGTAATATATAATGTTATTCGTCAGTCTATCTGTTGTGCTGACTTGTAATATAATCCCGTTGTAATATATAATGTTATTCGTCAGTCTATCTGTTGTGCTGACTTGTAATATAATCCCGTTGTAATATATAATGTTATTCGTCAGTCTATCTGTTGTGCTGACTTGTAATATAATCCCGTTGTAATATATAATGTTATTCGTCAGTCTATCTGTTGTGCTGACTTCGGCCTTAATTGGTATTTTTTAAATCTGAATTTCCCACACAGCTGTGAAACAATTCACTTGAACCTTTCTTAAACTTCATACTGACAACACGTCACGCAATAATTGATGCCAAAGTAGGTACAATTGATTTTTTAGTTTGCAATTGTGCAATTGAAGTTTTTTATGATATGTGGTTGATATTTACTACAATTAGAATTTTATCCATGTCCTTTAAAGCCATTGTTATCTTAATTACACCCCATTATTACGCCCGATAAATATATTATTCCAGATAATTCCAGATAAGCATCGAGACATATAATGTCAATAATCAGACAGTGTATGTCTCGGTGTTATTTTGTGGAACGGAAGCATAAACAGTCACCAGAGAAATTAAAAAGTGATTTGAAATATAACATGAGACGTGGACCTGCAAAATAATGCTTAAAATCAGCTGGATAGAAAGAATTACAAACGAATAATGTAATGTCAGGATCCTCACTAGAATGTTGTCAGGTCTTCATGGCCGTTCAGAATTTTTTGTGTGTAGTTTTTCAGGATATTCTGAGTATATCTGACCTCCCTGACCGATGTTTCGGATCCCTTGCAGGCTCCATCATCAGGACTGATGTAACGCGTAAGTGTTGATGTTTAGATTAAGTAATAGCTTGCAATACTGTGCCGACAGAAGAGTATTTCCTTATTTGCGTAAGGTTTAGTGCTAAGGCCTATGTGATCTCTTTACACAATGCAACGTTCACCAATTCCACCCTAAGAACGTTTACACATGATCAAATTTATGACTGTTGTGTTTATGTACTAAATCTGAAAACCTTTCTTATATTTGAAGGGACTAAATAACGTATTAATGCATTATTGTATTGTATTATTAATTAAGATTTTTGAAATATTAGATAAATAATATATTACCTTTCACATTATCTAATAAATTAGATTACCTACCTATATGATTGTAAGTGGTAATTCTTTTTGGTGAGGTATATACATACAAAATAAATGAATTGTAAATATTTTCAAGGTACCTTTGTAATAAAATATTATATATATTATTAATTAAATAAAAATAAATAAAACATTGTGATAAATTTATATTCAATTTTAAACGACAACGCAGAGCGCGCGTTAGCATTCGTCAAGTGCATTTTCGTTTTACTGTCCGGCACAAATGATTATTTCACTGAATGATCATCAACGTTAACGTAAAATACATCAATAATTTGAAAAAAATCAAGTCCACCGATTGATTATTTCTAACCTATTTTCATCTAACTGCCATTTCTATGTCGCCGGTGCGCACGGGCAAAACAAAGACCCGATTTGGCCTGCTTACATCACGCCGCATATTCGAACCGCCCAAAAATTTCGAATACAAGTTCAATAAATAAAGGCGTCCACGATCGGCGACCCTGCGTAATACCTGCGCGGTCATTTCTGGCTGACCCAGTTGGGGTTTCCCTGCATCCTTCCACGGAAGACTTCCCACTCTCTCCTCCGCCTCGACTTCGCTTCCTACCAGCGTCTCGACCAGCTCCTCGAGGCTGCGCGCGCAGAACGGACCACGGGCCGCATACTGAGTGGCCGGGCGTTGTGCAAGAACAGCGAGACTGGACCGGAAAATATGTGGGCGTCATGCACGCGCACCGCGGATAATTTTCTTGGCGAATTTCGCATAATGTTGGATGCTTTGGGACATTTGTCTGTTTGGCAATCGTCTAAGTACATTACGAACATTTTTTGTTGCATCACGTCTAAAACGCACTTTAAAAAAAGTTTTGATACAAAGAGAAATTTGCTTAAACACGTTCTGAGGTCTGTCAAAAAAGCCTGAAGAATCTGTCGAAAGAAGCGAGACTAGCGGTATGGCGTTCTAGTGCCAACTCTGATGTAAGGAAGCGAAGCCTGGAATTGGCAAAAAAGGAATGAAATTAGACTGAATGCAGAGGAAATGCGGTCACTAAAGCGCTCGTGTGAAAAAACCTTTGGTCAATAGAGTGATGTAATTGTAAACAACGAACGCTTAAAACAAGTGAACGAGTTTGTATATTTGGGAAGTATGTTTAGTAGAGACGGCAAGGCTGAGAATGATAACGAAAGGAGAATGACCGCGGGAAACAAAGTTAATGGTGCTCTAAATGCAATTATAGTCAATAAAAATCTATCACGATTGATATATCTCTGGATTCACGGAGTTTGGTAGGTTTCGGTAGGTCAAATACTCAATTAAGGAATCTGAATTTGTCTATCATGTATTTTATGCAAAACACCTGCTCTAAATACAGATTTTTTATTTATTTATCTCTTAATTTTTACATCAACCAATTTCGATACCCGGATGCTCGTTTTGATGGATTCAAATGTTGGGTTAAGGTATGGGGTGAGTTTAACAGGAAGACATGGCATAATTACGCACTATCGAAGCTCCAACGGTCCACACGAATCTGGAATCGACTGAGCTATTCTGGTAAATTCTGGAAACATCGAGAAAACATTACCGTTATAAAGAGATCTTACTTTATTTCTACTTATTACTTCTTAGATTTATAAAGACGTTACTTGCCGCCTACGCTACGCCTTGTACCAGTCTGCACCAGGCTCTTATTACCTGAAGGGAATTGCTGGTGATAACATAGGCGACGAATCTCGAGATCTAGGTGCCGATCACGTCGAAATTATTCAAGATTTTTTTGGTAGGGTCCGCTTATATACTAGCGATGCTATCTATCGGTCCGGTGCATGGATGCCTCGAGGCACCCGGTTTAATTGTAGTTAGTATTCAAATTCACGTTCATAATTATTAACAATCGACAAATTATTGAAAATGGAACATTGATTGATACGAACCACTATTACCCTGTTCCATATTTATATCCAAGAACTGCGTTCTGCGTCAGACGTTCTAGATGAGAAGGTTTTCTTGGAAATGTATATCTCACCAGTCGTACGAGAAATCTCATTCGAAAAGGGCGCTTAACTTGATATCAGGCAAATTAGTCTTTCGACAATATTTTCAAGGAAAAACAAAATATTTCAAATCATTATCATGGCGCAAGAAATTAAAGGCTTTATTTAATTCACTGTACCAAAAATGATAACTAAATCTCATCAACACTGTTTTTGTGGAATGCCTCGAAAAGAGGAAGTGACATTTATGAGGAGATCTAAGTGATAGTAGCTTGTTGGTCTTGTGGTTAGGACACTGGCCTCGTGATCCAAAGGTCGCGGGTTCGAACCTCACTGCAGGCTAGCAAGTTAGTCCTATTTTCATAGCACAAGCGTTTAGCTTAGTTTGAAAATAGTAAGAATATTGATGTGACACGTATTCCGTGTTCACATCTCTATTTTTTTAAAAAAAAAAAAAAAAATTATGATCTAAAATTCTTCACATTTCTCATTATAATATTTCTTCGCGTAAGAGAAATAATCTGATCATAATCACTATTAAATAAATAAAACATTAAAGCTCTAATAAACCACGAGGCTTAGTTACTGTGGCGAAACACTTCACAAAAATACCTAGATTTGAGAAAATTACGTACAGGTGTATTTTTTTTTACGCTTCAACAGGCCAAGAGGCCCAATATTACAGAAGCGAAATACATCACAAGACACCAGGCTAGAGTAAATAATGACCTCACCGGGAATCGAACCCGGAACCCTTGGTGTGAGAAGCCAGTGTCATACCCACTGGGCTACGAGGGCCGCATGTAATTCAGGGAATCGAACACGTAGCTCCAGAGTAGCTCCCACTGGACCGCGAGGGTCCCCAGTATATACATACGTATATAAAAACATATTTCGAAAATAAATTAAATTTTTTTAACGTCCCCAAATTAAATAAAGTAACTCCGCACATATAATGCTTCATCAATAGCAATTAGTAGCAAAAACTTAGGAGAAATCTCTTTCATTCATTTTTGAAAACATACTAATATATAAAGAGGTAAAGTTTGTAAGTTTGGATGAAGGAGGTAATCTCCGAAACTATACATCCGATTTCAACAATTCATTCACCAATATTTAAAATTCAGGGTGGACATAGGCTATATATTAAAATAAAAGAGCTTTTCGTGGTGACCTATTTAACAACTAAAATCGACGAGAAAAAATGGTCACGCGATGCGTTTTTTTACGAACGCTGCCTTATTGGTAAGAGATATTTAAATACTTTGTATGGAACGCTGCCTTAACGGTAAGAGACATTTAAATACTTTGTATGGAGAAGTTGTAGAGTGATCTCAAAAAATTCTATTCTATTCTACATCTCTCCTTCTTATGCTGCCATCTCCTATCGGAGGTCGGCGATCATTCTGGGGATTACGATTTTATCTACCGCAGGACGGAACAACTCAGTCCAGTTACACTAACACCAGTCCCTGAAGTTATGCAGCCATGAGGTGCGACGTGTTCCTACTGTTCTTTTATCACTTATTTCCCCCTGGATGATGAGTTGGTTTAGACTATGTGTTGGTCCTCTCAAAATGTGTCCGAGATACTCCAGCTTTCTTATCTTGATAGTTCGCAGCGCTTCCCGGTCTTTATCCACACGCCAGAGGACTTCATGATTCGCCACTCTGTCCTCCCAGGAAACTTTCAATATGCGTCTATAGATCCACATCTCAAAAGCCTCGACTTTGTGGATTAGTTATTGGTTAAGTGCCCATGCTTCCAACCCGTATCAGAGAATGTATCTTTATGTTAAGGTTAATACACAAATTGATACAATATGACTGAAAGTTACTAAAAATCTACGAGTTCGAAGCCGCACGGGCACAGCTAGTTGTTTATATTTTGGGTGAAATGTCAACAGTTAGGGAGATAAGCGACATCAAAGTTTTTTTTTTTTTTTTAATATTTCTAGCTTATCTTTCGTAAAACGTCAGACTACCAAGAAAACAATTAATATGGATTATTAAAAACGCATTCGCATTGATAAAAATCACACAAAATGATTAGAATTTTGTAGATATTTTTTATAAGGTTTCTGTCACTTGATTTGAATTTTATTAAACAGAATTAAACGTAACAGGAGTCACACTAATGGACAGAGTGAGAAGTGCCGACATAAGTAACACACTCGGCATGGAGCCCCTACTCCTGCACATAGAAAAATCACAACTGAGGTGGCTTGGACATGTGCTCAGAATGCCAAAGGAACGATTACCAAGAAGAATCCTCTTGGCAACCCCGGAGGGAAGACGGCCGGTGGGTCGACCCAGATAAAGCTGGGAGAGACAACAAAAAATGTATTTGAAAACAGAATGGGTCTGGACTGGTTGACTCGAGCAGAAGCAGCGGAGTCGAAGACAGGGAATCATGGAAGCACCTTGTCGAGTCTTTGGGCCCCCGACCCTACTAGGACAAGGGGCAGAAGATGATGATGAGAATAGATTTTTAATATTCCATAAGTTACTTAAGTGATGGTCATACGTTTTGCAGAAAATAAGACATACCTACATTGAAAAAATACAAACTTCGATGTCGTTTATCTCCATGTCTGTCGATATTTCACCAAAAGTGTAAAGAATATTTTGTATTCAAAATTATAAAAAGAAGACTCTTAAATAAGACTACTGACTTCTTTCTACTAGCTACCTTGGAAATACCTTGAATACTTTCGTATGACTAAAATAAACTCATATTTCTATTTATATAATTAAACTATAGAACAAATATATAATAATATTGTCACCTGTCGTGGCTGCGGGAGGAATGATTGAAAACGCTGGAAATTTATTAGTGATTTATTAATTAATATTCAATATACCAAGTCTCTTAACACTATTCTTTAAATTAAACTATATCGCAATTTATCACTCGTAAATAACCTTTTATTTAACATTCATTAGAACATTCCATCCAGTTTTCGCTCGCAGTAATCGTTCCGCTTTATTCCGCCTTTTTAGGCAAGAAATTCGCTCGATTATTCACTTGATATCTGTCGCTTCGCAATTTCACGACTGGGTCTATTCGGGACCCATTATTGGGAAGATTTGAGCCAGTCTAGATTTTTAATGGGTCCCGACTGTTAAAGTCGCTGTGTTCTGCATTAGAATTTATTATTTGTTTTAAGTGTGTATCGATCATGAAACTATTTCAATGGTGTAGATATTCAATATTACTTACTAGACTACTGGACTTGTTTCTTTCAGTTTTTAGTAAAGTTTTTTTATTTGTTAAATTATCTCTGAATGAATTTAATTTTCACTATAGCAAGCATCTCGTACGGCACAAACTATTACATGTTTTCTTAAATACTTTACAGTTTATATATTTATTCTATATCAAAAGCTTGTTTTTATATAGTTGGGCGGATATATAGGTACTGTTGCATCATTGCAAATGGTTACATCTCTGGCGCTGTTAGTTATAATGGAGTTTTAATAACGGCTCGTGTGTACGTGTGTCAGCGATGGTCGGTAATGTTACACCGATTTTAATGGAAATGTGAAAGGGGCATATGTGACCGTATCAGAGAGACTAGGAAATGTATCCAGAATACTGGGCTGAAGCAAGAGAAAAGGGTCAAAGTACACACAGATACCAACTTAGGTGTTTTTGATTTTGCTATCTCACTTTAGTAGGAAGCGGACATTTTCTCACGCGCCACATCCTTGAGCGTTGATTGGTTGAAGCGGATATTGCTGCCTTTGCTCTTAATAGTATATTATATAGAAACATGATTTTGGAAGAGATAGAGCGCTATATCCTATAAAACTCGGTTCCAGTGCATTCTAAATTAGTTAGCCTCGGTTAATGCGTTTTTCAAAACATTTTTTTATTTTTTTTGGATATTACTGCATTCGCTTTTGATATGTAGCTGAAAAGAGGGTGTTGGCTGCGCAACCTCAGAAGATGTCCAAAATGCCGCTGAACTTATACAAATGTAATGTATACAGGGTTACAGGTTAAGTCGACCTATTCCTGTTAAGGGAATATATTTTACATTTCTGACTGATTTTGATTTGACTGGTGTAGTAAAAAGTGGACTTCGTAAAAGAATGCGAAGATGTGTGTAAAACAGAGGCGGACATGTTGAACTTGAAAGTTTAGTAAATTTAGTATCTTGTACTCGCTTATTTTATTTAGCTTTTTTTTGCTTCCCCTGTAGTCTATGAAATTAAATTTTTTCTACAAATTTTTGATAAAAACCTAGATTTTTATACCTCGTTGGATAGATGATGAAACGTAGATATTTTTAGACACATCTGCCAAACAGGCGCCATAATATTTTTTTTGATATCCTTTAAAGAAAAATAAACTTTCTAAATTTGTATTAATTTTTTTAAGTTTTAATCGTCTACAACGACTTATTTATTCATTTTACGTACAATATTTATTATTGAGGTCATTAGGCACCTTATTTTACATGTAAAAATCAAATAATAGTAATAATAAAACTTACACATTTCAAAATATCTAAGCTGATAGCCGAAAATCGGGTATTTTTTATAAAAAAACAATTAAATTCAGATATCTCGAAAACGATTAGATTTAGGATAGGGTGTTTCATAGTCAAATCAGTCAGAAACAATATAAATTATAAGCCCTTAACGGGAATAGATCGACTTAACCTGTAACCCTGTATATATCTGCTTACTTCAACTTCAAGCTTTCTATCTTATTTTTCTACAACGTAGCTATTTCTATGGAATGGAAGCATGGACGCTTACCGAAGAACTGATAAGGCGACTTGAGGCATTCGAGATGTGGATATATAGAAGAATTCTCAAAATAAGCTGGATGGACAGAGTTACGAATGAAGATGTTATGGCTCGGATGAATAAAGAAAAAGAAGTTATTAAAACAATAAAAATCCGAAAACTTCAATATCTAGGACACGTGATGAGACATCCAGAGAAATACGAGATCTTGTATCTCATAATGCAGGCAAAGATTGCCGGAAGTCGGGGCCCTGGAAGAAGGAGGACTTCATGGCTGAAAAACTTGAGACAGTGGTTTGGCCAGTCTACTGTGGAGCTGTTTCGGGCCGCAGTAAACAAAGTCCGCATAGCCAACATGATAGCCAACGTCCGGTAAACGGACAGGGTACGAGAAGAAGAAGAAGTAGCTACTTATTGGCTCGAATTCATCACCGTTAATACTTCCCTTCGATTGATCCAATCTTC
Organism: Agrypnia vestita; assembly: GCA_016648135.1. NCBI lineage: Eukaryota > Metazoa > Arthropoda > Insecta > Trichoptera > Phryganeidae > Agrypnia > Agrypnia vestita. The sequence goes on from JADDOH010001808.1 coordinate 9,962, forward strand.
TACAACCTTCTTCCAATTGCATCCATTGCCGCAGCCTCTGCATAAATCTCAACGCCATCTTGTTATTAGAAAATGGTAAAATGATTTCTAGCCATGTTTCTGGCATTACAACTTCATGGGTTTTAGATGTTAGTTGCGTAATTGCATAAAATGTTACACCGATTGGCTTTAGATGCTTTAAAGTTCAGCCTCTCTGGGATACCAATAAATGTTTATGATCCATTCATTGAACCTTTATTATACGAAATATTTATTACCGAACTTAATTAACAGAGGCTTAATTACTAACCTAATAATATATTATATTACTTACTAGTTGTAAGCCGTCAATAATAATGGAAAATTAATATGCCCCCGTTAGTGCGAAACGTAATTTAAACAGTATAAATATTTTAATGTGTCATCTTCCAATTACATAACTTTATAAATTGAGAGTTTTACTGCGCATTTAACAAAAGCTAGCAGAAAGCAACAGTTACCAGTAGGAAGATTTGAAAATAAAATATATTTATTTATTTCAAAATACGGCACAGAAGTACCTTTAACATAATAATATATACAAGAAATCCAAAGAGTAGAACAGCAAAAAATTACAGAATTGATATAGTAAAGTTGTCTAAAGTTATAACAGTAATTTTGAAAAAGGAGATGTGAAATATATACAAGGTTAAACAAATGGGCATAATAATTTGTTTGTGTATTATGAATTCAGGACGGCAGGGTGTAGAGCTTTTAGTAGCGAATATTTATATTGCGCTAAACTGGAATTAAAAATATCAGAGATATGCGCGTAGGTCTTACCTAGCCTATGCAGTCTGAGTACAAGAGAGTTAAAATGCGAGTTGCTTCTAGTGTTGTTACAATAAAATAGTGTAGGTATTCGTGTAGCTCGTTCAGGAGAATGAAACGTAAACAAACACAAAATATCTTTTAAATATTTTTTAAAAATATGGAGGAGCGTATACTCGTGTACGCGCGGTAGAAGTTATACTTCTTTGGCGAGATTGTGACAATAGATATTTACATATTGGTTAAAATGTAAATTAATACAATATAATATGACGGCTAGGGAGATTATAAATACAATTGATATCACATTAATGTAGTTGAATTATTAATATTTGTTTTTGAAGTGGTGCAAATGTAACTTGGTTTGTGATTCTTCGATTATATGTCTCACGAGGATGTGGCGAATTAAGAAATATATGCATTTTCAGTCCAAGTAAGTACCCACTTTCATGTTTTATCGCAAGGCCATTATCAAACAGTGGATACACCACGTATAAATGACTTATTTATAAAATTTTAAGTTACCCCTTCCCCTTTAGAGTAATTAGATATTTGTGGTGAAGCCCTATATTACATTATTAATGTTCGTATAGGGTTCGTATAATGTAATATAGGGCTTCACCACAAATATCTAATTACCCTAAAGGGGAAGGGGTAACTTAAAATATTATAAATAAGTCGTTTATACGTGGTGTATCCACTGTTTGATAATGGCCTTGCAAGCCGAAACAGCTGTCACACTTAAAATAGTTAACCCGCAGAACTTAATAATAATATTAATTAATTTTTTTTTTAAATTTCATTAATAATAATTATTAAAATTTAATTTTTATAAATTTCGCTAAAAATAAATATGGAGTTCTTCAAATTAAACACTAAAACCATAAAGAAATAAAAATATACTATACCTACAACACTGACAGCCGCTTTGAATGTCGAATGAATGAATGTGTTTTTTCTTGTTTTGAAAACGAATATCTGACAATTACGTCGTTTTCGCATTTCAATAAACAGTTCTAATTTTCAATTCTATAACCAATCTTTCATCAGCCTTTCTATTCAACAACACAATATTTATATTACTGGAACACCAATTTAAAGCGAATAATTTTTTGACAGTTTAATGGACGCGCGCACATTTCTTGGTCTCGCTTTTCCGCTACACGATGCCTTTTGCTACACGCATTTCCACTACAAAATTCCTTTACAATAATAAAATTACCCCCAATGCGCCAATAGCTTCAATAACAAATAATGTTACCCCTCGAGATGGTGCCACCCTTAGGCGTCACTGGCTGCGCGCTCAGCAAGCATGAGGCCGTGGACCATCAGCCATTCAGAGCGCGGTGCACGCCGTGCCTCGCTAGAAGATGCCAACACCGCTTGGCATCTTTTAACTACCGCCTGGGAAGCTATATTTTAGACAGCATCGAAAAAAAGAGATAAAAATTAACAAAGTAAACCAAACAGCACAATGAAGAAAGAAAGAAAGAAGCCGACGACATAGTAGTTGTAAGTAATAATATCAAAGAACTAAGTATAATGTTAAAAGAACTACACGAAGCTTCGAGCAAAGTTGGTCTTAAGATGAATATAAAGAAAACAAAACAAAAATTTTGAGTCCAGAGAACGAAGTCATCACTATCAATGATAATAATATTGAAATAGTAGATGAATATATATAACTAGGACACAAGATAAAAATGAACAAAGACAACCAAACAGCAGAATTGCCAAGACGAATAGGAATAAGCCGGGCTACATTGACAAACTCAAACATATCTTCGAGAACAAAGAGATCCCAATTAGCCTAAAAAGAAAAGCCTTTGAATCGTGCATACTGCCAGTGATGACGTTTGGAGTGGAAGCTCAAAAGCACGCAACGATCCATGGAGAGATCCATGTTTGGAATAAGCCTAAGCGATAGAATAAGAAATGATGAAATCAGGCGCAGAGCTAGAGTAGTGGATATCATGGATCGTGTATTGCAAGGCAGGATGCTACAAGATAGACTCCTAGAGTTCTAAAGTAGAGACCTAGGGAAAATAAAAAAGACTTCGGAAGACCTCAAAAGATATGGGCCGACGACCTTACCGCTGTAGGGGGAAAAAATGGCTACAAGTAGCAAATAACAAGGAAGGATGGAATGGTATGGAAGAGATGAAGGCTGAAAAAGAAGAAGAAGAACGAACGAACGAAAAAATAATTTATGTCAGTAGAATTTTTTTTAAATTAACGGGCGTTTTTTGATTCAAGGAGCCTTAACCACTTAAAAAACCACGAAATCGAACAAATGATATCATTCTTGTAAACTTGAGCCAGCGATTGCCAGACTTGCGTTATTTAAACCTGAAATATTTTCTCTACATGTTCACTATAGTAGGTAAGAAGGTTTGGATATTATGATATTTGAGTTCGGAGGACTTTGGCAGGTAACAGGTAATACAGTTACAAAAAATGTGTAAGTAAAACTTTAAAATATAAGGTATCAGGTAAAATTGTTAAATAATGGCCCGAATGAAATATATCAAATTCAGATTTGTTACTATAACGTAAATGACAATGATTATTATGAAAAAATCAAACATCTGGCAATAATTAATATGAGTCTATAGTAATGTCCCGTTAAACATTTTAAACATATTAGTTTTACTTACTCATTTTTTTATAACCGCTTTACCTGTTTTCTGCCAAAATCCACCGAACTCAAATGTCACAATAACCAAACCCTCTTACCTACTATAGTACTACTTAGTAAAAATATTCAAACCAGCAGTAATACTAAAAAATTCAGAGTAAACCTATTTAATATTTTTTTCAATATGGGTAGAGAAAACACCGAAAAGAAATTAATGGAAATTATAAAATAAAACTCTTTAGTAAAATGAGTATTATCATTATATTTTTTTCTCTTCTGGAAAACTACCCTAAAACTTCCCCTAAAACAGGCCTGCCTAGTTGGGTAGTTACATATTTTATTGTATGATTGTATGATAATTTATTATTGTATAATTATATTTGTAAGATAATGTAATGTAATAAATAAATAAATAAAAAATTGTGCACATGTAGAGAGAATATTTCAGGTTTGACACTATAAAGTAAGTCTGGCGGTCTCTGGTTCTTAGTGGCCCCTTGTGTCCCAGCCGGCTCTGGGCATGAGGGGTAAGCCACCGTTCTGTGTGCGTGCAGCTGTCATCTGTTCCTGGGCAGGATCCCGCCCGTGGACCGGTCTGCCGCTGGAACCAGTTGTATCTGTGTCATTCAGCTTCGCCGTCTGCAGCGCGATCGGTAGGCATCCAGCACCGCCGATAGGTGACTAACACTTCGCTCGACCATTTGTCATTGCGGATGGATAACATATTCATTCATTAATCGTATCAAAATCGTAGTGGAGGAAAATAATGACTTACAAATAATGCTCGAAAGACTACACAATGCTTGTAAGAAACACAACGTGGCAAACGTGGAAAAGACTAAATGTATGATCTTCTCCACAACACTCAAAACACGTAGAGAACAAACCCATAGAACAGGTCGGCATCTTCAGATATCTAGACGTAGACCTGGTTGGAGGAGCTGATCTGTTTGAAGAAATACGAGCCCAAGTTGGCAAGGCAGGGGCAATCTCTGATGCTCTAAAATCCACAAATAAATAAGGTTATGATCATCAAGAGCAAGATGAGAATCTATAAAGCATGCGTAAGACCAATAATGACATACAATGAGAAACAATCAGGACCAAACAAACATTGAGGACTTCCGAGATGAAGACACTGAGGATGACAGCAGGCAAGACTCTAAAAGATCGCGTGAGGAACACCAGATTAAGAGAGGTATAGGAGAGAGGAAAGAGGAAAGCTGGTAGAGGAGAGAGGAAAGCTTAAGATATTCTACGATAAAGTAGACGTCGAAGGAGGGACTGATATTATCATATCCAGAGAATGGACAGCATCAGAGTCCCTTATATTGCACTACATAGGCTACCTCAAGGAACCCACCCCGTGGAAGATGTCTCAAATAATGGAAGGAAGCTATAAGTCCACCGCACAAGAGGGGCTATCCTCTGAAGAGCAAACCACATAGGTCTATCAAAAGGAAAAAGATGAAGAAAACAGATGTTCCAAGACGTTGAGGTACAAAACTTTCGTATGCATCCTCTTCCATTCATGCACGCTCCTTGTACATCCCACACTTGTTTCGTCATCATATTCGCTCTTTCATCAAAATTCTTGGTTCAGTTTGCTAACGCAATTCAATAAAATAATGGTTCGTTAGCTTGGGCAATCCATGCGCGACCCTTTTCCCCGGATTCAGCAAAGAAGAATGCGCGCCATCGAGTTGCTTACATACACATCCACGCACTCATCCAATCATCACGATTCGGATATACTCAGAGACAAGCACAAAGTGCCCATAAATTTTATGTGGTATAATCACTTCCTGAGTATGATAAGTTATCCTTGAAATAAGGAAGAAATTTGAATACCCGATCTTGTTCAGTAATTATCACTTTATTTATAAACAGTCCTCTGCGTGCGACCGTCAGTGCCCGAATGGCGTCGCTCGTTTCCCCCGCTTCCTACCGCATGCATTCATCTCTTTCACACTATCACTACGCACTCCTCATACACCACTCTATCACATTTTATGTTATTATTACATTAACATATTTTTCAGTCAGCGTGCATCGTCTGCAACATAAAAGGCACAAAATCGCACAAGGTTTCCTATCCCTGCGGTCGTTCGTCAAATAGTTATTTACTGTGTCTTTTAGACGTGTTTCAGTAATAGAGATTGTAGCAATTTAATATATTTTCGTAGAATTCAGTAGTTTTTTGATCGTAAACCACTTGCTTTCATATAGTAGCATGAGGTTGGACAATCGATTTTAGACGGTATCTTGAATGGGTCACTTTTCTGAATTCTGTTCTGATGCCAACTCTAAAGTATGGAAGTAAAGCCTGAAATTGGCAAAAAAACACCGAAAGTTGATTGAATGCGCTAGAAATGCGGTCGCTAAGACGTGTGTGTTGAAAATGTGTATCCAATAGAGTAGAGCATGAACGAATTAAAATTGAATGTGATGCTGGCTGTAGTTTATAGAATATAGAAAGAATCGCTGCAATGGTTTGGCCATGTGGAACGGATAAGCAAAGAAAGGATGGAATAGTGAAATAATGGAAAGTATATATCAAATATTGGAAGATGGCTGTGTTAGAATTTTCAACAATCAAAAAGCGTGCGTGAGAAGATGTATGAATGTGAATAAAGCAAAGAAACAAACGAATAGTGGACGTGTCAGAACAGAAGAGTATGGCGTTCTATTCTCTCTGTCTACCACCAGTCTGGGAATCTGCGTGATATTTATTATTATTTATTTAACGACCTTTAGGGCTTTTACATAAATAACGGTAAGGTATTGCAATAATAAGCAATAACACAAGCTACAAGTAGGTGTTATATATCGTATAGTATGTATTACACAAGAAAACTTCTAAAACCTTGAATCAAACAATTGACATAAAAGCCAGCACGTAAAAATAACCGAGATGTTGGCTGTTACCTAGTACCTACCGAGAAGATAATAAGAAGAATTTTTTACAAACGATGCCTTGATATATAAACTCTATTTCTTCAATAGGCGAAGTTTAGTTATCTTTCAAAATATTTTATAAAATATATTTGAATTTAATAAGATTAGTGGCAAAAACGTCTAACCGCTCGTATATGTCTGCTAGCCTAAGAAGCCTTTGTAGCGTAGAATTTAAAAGGTAGTTAGTCCTCTGCACATAATTTGGTTAAAGGTACAGATACACATGCTTATTATTAGCATACTCATTAGCATGCTCAAAACTAGCATGCCCTAACAACTGTACGCACTTGCTCATTATTAGCATGCTTATTTTAAGCATGCTCATAAATAAGCATGCTCAAAGTTAACAATCAAACACACATGCTTATTAGTGGCATGCTCTTATCATAGAATAGAGAGGAACTCTAGTTCAAAATTGAAACTTTGCAAACTGAAATAGAAAATTCAAGTGAACCAATAATTCAAAATATTTTTGATTTTAGTTTTTATAATTTTTATTGTAAGATTTGAATCATTCATATCTTTTAATAAAGTTTCATAAACATTATTTCTTGCTTTATTATTTTTACATAGCGGTGACCGAGTAGGTATTCCACAGACATTCGTGATTCCTGATTCCTATAATAAGTCACGAAATGTAATGTTTTATCATCTCCCCAACGCGCCATATTTGTTTCATCTATCGCAGACTGAGAAGATGGCATTGATAATCGATACTAGCCGCGAATGACATAAGCATGCTCATAATAAGAAAGCCTGTTCACACATGCTCAAAAGCCCTTTTAATGGTGAATGACATTAGCACGCTCATAAATCAACCGGCGGTTGATTTTTGAGCATGCCACTAATGAGCATGCTTATTACTAACAATGTGCGTACACACATGCCACTTATAAGCAATGGCTTACGAAGGTCAATACTGCGCATGCTCACGTGCCACTAATAAGTATGTGTATCAGTACCTGGCAACAGAAATAGAGGGCGTCCGCGAAAGACCTGGCGTGATCAGATACACCAAGTGTTTCAGGATGGCCCTGTTAAAAGCCGCAACAACCGTAGAACTTGTATGAGAAGATGTATGAATGTGACCGAAGCAAAAGTGGTGTGCCAGGATAGAAGAGTGTGGCGTTCAATCCTCTCTGCCTACCCCTGCGGGGAAACGACGTGATGGTTAGTTAGTTAGTTAGTTTATCAGTACCTTAAGTCTTGTCAGGTCAGATTTGCAGATGTTGTCTGCCTCTTTCCTGGTGACTCTTTTTGATGTTCGCCACGAATAATAAATGTGATTAATGACACCTCTATCTTAGAGTCGGTGGTAATAAGATTCCGTGACAATTCGCGTGAAGTCTGCCGCTGTCAGACGAGCATTGGCCAATCTCTTAGTGGTGGAGGTGTTTCGCAAGCGGAGCTAGACGATCGGCGTTCCGCTGTGCAGAGATGATCTGCAGACGCGTGCACCATCCCTCCGTGACGGCAGTAGGAATGTGACGCAACATATTAAACTGTAACACTTCTCGCTGAGCGCTGTCGCGCGTTGACCTTGGGAGCCGTGCGCTATGTAACCGTACGATAGATTTGAAAAAAATCGTGTTCGCTTCCTCAATTGCCAAACGTTACGTTTCCTTATTCACATCACGACTTAATATGACTAGAATATTTTGAGTTTGTCCAAATTTTTCAGAACAGTATTGGACAAATTATTGATTGATTGATTAATGATGATCACAGGGACATCATTAATCAATCAATATACTAAATACATATGTCTCACAGAGACGAAATTATATTTTTATGGGAAAGCATGGAAGGTATGGAAGTTTACGAAAAGGTATGGAAATGTTTGGGTGTTCATAGGACTTACGACCTATCGTACGGCTTAAGTAATCACTTTGTACAATGTAACGTTCGCCATTTCCACCTATGATAGGATACCATGTCTATTAATTTTTTTGGAAGTTGTATATATTTAAATTATACGGCACGTTTCGTACATGTTCGTACAATCCTCAGCGCGGCCGGCATCCAAAGCGTTTTCATTCCCCTTAAATGATCACAGATGTCACTAATGAGACATCTATTTTTGATTTTTTAGGAATTTTTAGCAATATCCTTTATACGTGAGATTCTTCCGAATTATTAGCATTACACTAGAATTATCATGGGTGGAAATGGCGAACGTTACATTGTGCAAAGTGATTACTTAAGCCGTACGATAGGTCGTAAGTCCTATGAACACCCAAAGACTTCCATATATACTTTCCCATAAAACTATAATTTCGTCTCTGTAAGACATCCATAATATATTGATTGATTAATATGACTATACGTAGAAAGTATGACCGAAAAGAAGACTGAAGGGTAAGAGCAACGTAAACAATGGGCATCTCCGAAAGACCTGGCATTATCAAATAGACCAGCAATTCGAAAAATACTATTTTATAAGCATCTATTACAACTGACTAGCATGCATGAGAAGATATATGAAAGTGCATGAGACAAGGAAGAGAGACGTTCTTTCCTCTCTGTCTACTCCTGCGGCAAAATGGCGTGTTGATGTATGTTTTTTTTTAATAGATATACGAACACGGAATACGTGTCGCATCAATATTCTTATCTTACTATTTTCAAATTAAGTGAAACGCTCGCACTAAGAAAACTTGCTGGGCTCGAACCACCGACCACCAGATCACTAGGCGAGCGTCATAACCACACATTCACCAACAAGCTACTATATTATGTATGTTAAGACCTATTTTCTGGGCTATTTTGTAGTGTGCTCCGATTTATCGTGCGAGGTGTAATGGTGTGAGTATAGAAATTAAATTTGACTCTCATCTAAAAGATTTTTCGTAGAAATCGGATTGTAGCAGTAGTTATTCTTCTCTGCGTACAAAATAAATGCGGCAATGAATCAGAGCTCGCTTCGCGGTCAATTCTTCGGTACAAGTCCGAAACTATATGCCTGTCACCTAGGGTCCCAGAGCCACTCTATGTTGACAAAATGTATTAGTTACCTACATAATTAATTGCGATAAACATCGTTTCCAAAATGGTGGAATTTTCGTTACGGTCGAATTCGTTTACAAACGGAAAATAAAGTATACCCACGACGCGACGGACAATAATAAGGAAGTGAAAAAATAGGTATTATGTCTCGTGTTTGCATTAATTTTCCCAAGTCATCTTGCGACATTTTGCAATATTTTATAATACATACGCAATTGTACAATTATTTAATTACGGTTTACTTCAAAATTTAGTTCCGAAAACACGTAATTCGTTACAAAACCGAGATTTCAGATTAAAAATAAATTTTACCTACATTTCACAACAATGGCGTCGACGAAGCAAGAAAGTCAACTGTCGGACTGCAACCGAATAATCCGCAAAATTAAGTAAGAACTTTAGCGAAAGCGTCAACAAACACGTGCCGTGCAATAAATATCTGCGCGCACTGATTCGATTCTTTTACTCGGGGATGTGATTTTGTTTCGATACCTCGCCGCGTGTAGACAGGCAACATTCGAAAGTGTGTCAGCTGCAGTGAGAGTCGGTCGACCGTAGAAAAGGACGGCGATATACGAAAAAACGCGTGTTAGAATAAATGAGGTGTATAATATACACGTGCGAAAGTGAAGCGACCTACGAGAAAGAAAACGAAACTTAATTAGAAGGATACGGCGATCGCGAAAATGCGTGTGCGAGAAAGGGATGCAAGACAGTTTTGAGGAAATAACGCGAAAAATAAGACAGAACGTAGGATGGATGGGTATTGTAATTAGAAATTCCTGCCGCGCGAAAGGACGCGTGGTTCGTATAAGGCGGGAATTCGTCTAGGCGGGAAACATTACGGTTGTCTGGAAAACGTAATGGAAAGAGATAAAACCTAGCTATTTATGCATACGTCACTCATATCTCAACATTTTATTTTTGGGGATAATCCAGAAGGATCTTTTGATAAATTTACTTCGGTGTTAATCGATAAAATAATCAGATACACCGAATATTATTTGATACACTAGTAGCGGTCCTCGCCTCGATTTGTTGTCATAACGGTGACATGCTGATATAATGACAGATAATAAAAAATGATTTTTCAAATAGTTTTATCGAATAATCATCAATAAATTGCACGTATGTATTGGTAATGTGAAAATTTATTATTGCAATCATATACCTACCTATACAGATCAAAGGTGTTTTAATATCATTAAAAATAATTTGTTAGGTTAGTTCAATCGTTTTGGGTTGGGTACCAAGTTGAGATTATTATTTATTTAACATAGTCTGATGTCTGATGTAGCCTTAAGATTAGGTTAGGTTGGATTGGTCGCCTTCTTCCCAAGAGTTGTGTAGATAGCACATTTTTATTTCAGGAAAAAGTTATTTTCTTGCCTTTAGTTTAAAACTATCGTATATATTTTGCTTACTTCAGCCAAATGATGTAGGACTTTATACTTATCCGTAGAACTATCAGCTGAACATATATATATATATATATATATAGATGATATTTTGTTATGGTTGATAGATACGCACCACCAGATACATAATACAAGTTTGTATGTATAATTCAAGTTGCTCGATGTCAAAAATAGTCGAGAGTTATTTCAAAAATTGGTCATGCATGGAGATACTAGCTGAAATCGAAAGTGACGCTAGTCGTGATGGGTCCGCTCTGTACTAACTACTAAAATGTAGTACTACATTACATTTAAGTGTGCACTTCACACCTTTTGAAGTGTATTTAAAGTTATTGAAAGTACGTGCTTCATTTTAAAGCGAACACTACAAAGTACACGCACTTCAAAGTTATTGAAAGTACGAGTATATACTTCAAATAGTACATTTTTTATGTGAAATTTTTGGGAAGTCGATGTACGTAGACGAAGAAATTTTTGGAAATCGAAATTACCCCCCCACGAATTGAAAAATTTTGGGACTGAATGAAGAAACTGAAACCACCCCCCTCCCCCCCACAATGGTTTTGAAAATTTTCTTACTAGAAAATTTTTCAAGAAGCACTTCTTGTAGGTCATTACAATTTTGAAGTACTACAATTAGATCACTTCATTAGTACTACAATTTTGTAGTACCTACTGCAGTAGTTCACTTTATTAATACTACAATAAGTTCACTTCGTTAGTACTACAATTTCGTAGGTTTACAATTAGTTCACTTCATGTAGTTTTCACTACAAATATAGTGTACATTTGTGATCGTGTGTGTGTTGTAGTCTTCATTTTGAAATGTAGTTTTCCCCTTCGCTAACTGTCACTCGCCTGTTCGTAGAATACATTTTTTGAATTGATTCGTCTTTATTCGAACGCCGTCGATTCGTTTGCGCATTATTGGACATTTATTTACACTATTCGCTCGTTTCCGAACAATCGACTCGATTAGGCGTCAAATTGGAAGCAATTTAAATTATGCACGGAACACGTAACGCCTTTTTTTATGTAATTTTAGGCAATAAAAAGGCGAACAAATAATATATGTAAGTAGGTACCAGGAAATGGACATGAAAGTTTTAATGAGGTTCTTATGTAATTTGAATTAAAACAAAATTTAATCGAAAGAGACTTGGACTAGTGGTTGAATGAATATATTTTTTTAATTGATGCCAAATTTAATTATGTTATAATAATTAATAGGTAACCCATCACAATATTATGGTGGTCAAAAACACAGCGGATAGATTTAATATTTAAAATTATGCAATTATTTTGAAATCGAACACACTAATTAATAATTGAGTAAAAAAAATATCTTCAGTCAAAAATATTTTTTTGGTGTGTAACATCTTTCCTCTCGCTTTCCTGCGGTGATTTCGTGAAAATGGACGGAAATGCGTAACAGGAAATAAGACTCGCGCAATTTCATTTAACCAATGAGCGCGTTTATAAAAAAAATCAACGTCAAGCAAGTGCCATCACAGCGAAGACTCACACTTCAAACCGTTAATGCTTCTGATTGTGTATATATGCTGCATGGCTGGTCTCAAGCGTGTGGATGTTGTAACTTTGATATATTTTGGCTTAAATCTTCGAATTTATCCAATAAATACTTAATTTTTTTGTATTAATGTAAACAATAACTAACCTTAATGATTTACATTCTCAAATTTTATGTAATTTTTCTGATTACTTTTAAATATTTATTCAAAGTTTTCATACAGTATGTATGGCGGCACACTACCACCATCTATGGAAATAAATAAAACATATAATTTACGAAACACATTTATAAATAAAAATACCTACCTATTGCGGTAAAATTCAATAATAAATAAATGCACATACATTTTATTTACTTGTATTTACTATGAAATCTATGAAAATAAATAAAAACATATAATTTACCAAACACATTTCTAAATAAAAATACCTGCGGTAAAATTCAATAATAAATTAATGCACATACATTTTATTTACTTTTATTTACTAATTAATAAATATATAGTGTTGATATTTTTAATTGTGAGATGTCAAATGTTACACATCATATGCGACTACTGTAAGACTCGCTCGTTTATATTTTTATTTTTATTATTTTGTTACTTTTACAATATTTCATTTAACATTTCAAATATGGGAAATATTTATGTTACTGTCTCTATGAGAGTCAGAAGACTAACTCAAAGAGACAGTAACCAAGTACAACTCCTAGTCTAGGCAACTCGAAGCAGCAGAAAAGCGAATGCTTAGTCGGTCGGCAGGAGTAACATTAAAATATAGGATTAAAAGTTCGCGCATTCGTGGTAGCCAGGGTGCCACGGACATAAACAGTAAGCTGGAGGAACGACAGTTGACCACCAGACCACACAAAGACCACAGAAGCAGGTAATGTCTATGGAGCTTCACGACAGTCATCCAGAGGAAGACCAAAGAGCTCCCGGATGACTATTCTATTCAATGCTCCAAAACACTACAGAGAAACGGCTGGATGAAAGTGATGCCAAGAATCGAAGAAGATACAGCCTGAAAATGAGAAGAGCCGACCCCAACAGCCTACCTAAGCAATGAGTTGTGACAGCGCAAAGAAGAAGAAGGTAATCTTTTTTAATAATTTGTCATGATTTGGCTAGTATCACAGTATACTAAGAACAGTAATACGTCTTCATACAAACTGGCCGCTACCCATTAGAATGTGTGCGTGCGTGCTCGGCGCCGTGTACGCACACATTGACATAGAATATGGGAGCACAAGGCGGCGGCAGTAAGGGCCGTGAGTTCGGTGCCATTCGCGCTCGCAGCCGCCGCTTTATAAAAAAAATGCCTTTTTTTATGTTTGTGGTGCTTTACTAAAAAGGTGTGTTGATTATAACAAAGACTGTGAGTTTTTAAAAGTCTACGTTGATGTTAATCAGCGTTCTTGCAATTTAAGTGCAGAAACTAGGTATACTAATTACAGAAATTTTCGGGTTTCGTGTCTACCTTATGCGTCGGAATCTCAGACGCTACGAGTTAAAAGAAAGGGAGTAAAAATAAAGTGACAACCCTAGCGTCAACGCAAGAGTAGGCTAATAACTCGCCGACAGGCCGGAGATAAACTACTGTTCTGGACATAGTATATTTCTAGTAAATAGAATATTTCCGTGTTTTCAGTGGAATGCAGTAATATTTTGCATCCCAATTTTGGGCGAAGCTATTGTGTAGGATAGATATCAAGACTTCTTCATGGCTCTTCAACTTGTAAATGGATTGTGAAAGAACTGAAATATATGAATATAGGAGCGAAAATAAGCGATTTGATAGTATGCTGTTTACTGTACGTGGATGATGTAGTATTAATGGAAAATAGTCAACAGGACTTACTAAGTCCAGTAAGCGAGACGTGTGATGTATGCAAGAAAAGTGCCCTTCAGCGGTACTCAACCTTTGTTTTCTTCGGGCCACATAAACACGTTTGCTAAGTTACGCGGGCCGCAACATTATATTGATATGACGAAAAAATCATTACAGTACTGGTTGAAACCCGTTTGATTCAAGATTAGGGCATCGCCACTTGAATTATCAACAAATATATTTTTTAACTATAGCAGAATGATAATAATTCTTATCGCTTATCAGCATACCAGCTCAAACATTAACAACAGCTCATTTCCCTATATGAAATTTATTTTCATCTTATCGGTTCTCTCAAAATACCATCCAAACGTTTATTTTTGTTTAGCGTCTTAACAAGAACAAAAGATTAAGGGCCGGTCTTATAAACGAAAGACCAAATTTCCGTTAGTCAATCGACAATATACTAACGGATGGCCGTTCGTTTATAAATGTTACCGATGCTCGTCTTATAAAACTTTTTTTACCGTCCGTAAGTATCGCAATATCGCACTGCTCTTGTCTATGATTTTAGAGCTGTCAAAGGCGAATTATATCTCTTTTCTATCTAAAATTTCTCGCTCGCATCAGATTTTTGAGATACTTCCCACAACACTACATTGGTAATAGCCTTTAAAACCCCAACATAGTCTGAGCAGCTAATAATATTGATCCTAGAGCATAGAATCTCGAGGCAACAAGCAATTTTGTAGTTGGTGATAATGTCAGATTCCTACGGATGCGCCTTTTTACATTGTTCCCAATATCTTCTAGAAGCTCATATAAGCTCTTGAGCAGACCTTTTTGACAAGCGAAAGCGGTAGATAAAATCTGCGTCATCTAAAATATTAAAATAATCCACTCGTATATTGAACATTCTTTGCCGTCGAGTTTGTTCTTTATCCGACGAACTTGAATACAATAATAGCTCGACATCGTTATGTGAAAACATTTTTCCTTAAAAATGTAGCAACAGTCAGCACGGTATATATGTACATATTAAACAAACAGCATTAAACGCAAATTGACAGCGGACCTAACCTTAAAAAATAATACGTCAATCTGTCATACTTCTGTCAGTTTCAACTAACGGACGGTAAACTGGTGGTTCGACTGTCGGTATCGGCCGTCGGTAAAATTTTACTAAAATTTGTTTAACGGATTGTTATAAGACGAAAAAAGTGACGTTTGTATCAAATTTCAGTTTATTTGGTCTAAAATTTAACTAACGGACGTTTATAAGACCGGCCCTAATAAACGCAAACATTCCAATACCTTATTACAGACGCAACGATGGACGAAATTATAAAAGGAAAAAACGTCCAGAGTTGCATAGACCATATGGTGGTGGGAAACCGTAAAGACACGATGCGTTAAAAATACAAATAAAAAACAATACCAATTCGTACAATACAAAGATATGGATATACTTTAAATATTGAGTAGCTTGTTGGTCTTGTGGTTAGGACACTGGCCTCGTGATCCAAAGGTCGCGGGTTCGAACCTCACTCCAGGCTAGCAAGTTAGTCCTATTTTCATAGCACAAGCGTTTAGCTTAGTTTGAAAATAGTAAGAATATTGATGTGACACGTATTCCGTGTTCACATCTCTATTTAAAAAAAAGAAATGTGTGAATTTGAACGATTAAAAAAAAGTAAGAATAATATATTTATTATATAGATTTCAAAAAAACTAACCCATAAAAGCCAAGTTTTTATATAACATAACACTTAACTTACAGTAATTTAATATATTTCTAAAATGTCAGATGTTTTGAGCTTGGATAAGACACTTCATGCTTTGAAGATTAAATTCTAAAAACATTAATTTGTCAGTCAATTTAGATATTCGACATTCGTAGTGAAGTACCTATTATGTATACCGACGGAGTAATTCAAATTTAGAAAATATTCCGCGTCGTTATCGGGCCGCCGTTGCTAGTAATCAAACTTTTGTAATGATTCCAATTTGAAAAAAACATTAAAATTTATAAAAATCCGAAATTATACTATAATTATTAATTTTTTTTAACGAAAATTTAATAGATCTTCTTCCATCCATCGTCGCCACGAGTCAACTTGCAAAGTTTCAGCTCGATTGGATCACGGGAAAAGGGTTAAAAATCGATTCAAAGTTTTTTCAGACGCCACGAGTTAAAAGAAAGGAAGTAAAAATCATTCGACACTCTGGAACACGAGATTTTACTGGGAGCGATGGATGAATGTGGAATACGAGGACCACTACAAAAATGGCTAAAAGATTACATGACAAACACAAACTTAACTGTGTGGTTGAAACCATCTATGGTTGAAATGACAAAATCGTTCTTAAACCACAGAAATCACGCGTTTTAAAATGACCGAAGTTTGTCTTTTTGTTTGCGCGTATTTCAAGATATTCAAAACATACAATGCCAAGCTTTTTTTAATCACGTTCCTGATAATAAATGTTTTTCGGACCGCATATAAAAGTTTGGTGGGCCGCGGGTTGAGTATGGCTGCTATAGTGATAACATGTCAAAAGTTTTTCGAGATGTAAAAAAGTTTGAAATATAAGTACGCGATGAATATTTGGTACAAGTAGATGGGTTTGCGTATTTGGGTAGCATCATTTTTACTCCCTTTCTTTTAACTCGTAGCATCTGCTCGTCTGTCGAAAAATTTTGGATCGATTTTTAACCCTTTTCCCGTGATCCAATCGAACTGAAACTTTGCAGGCAGACTTTAGATCTAGAAAATGATCAAACAAATTTTCGTTTTAAAAAAATTAATAATTATAGTATAATTTTGGATGTTTCAAATTTTAATGGATTTTTCAAATTATAAACCTTACAAATGTTCTAGGAAGAGAATAGAATAACCGATATGATTTTAAAAAACGTAAAACCATTAAAATTAAAAATATAGGTACACTCACTTAAAAAATATCAACATCCATACCAGGTTTAAATCAAAACACCAACGTTATATTCCGTTTGAACCGCAGTTTGCAAGAAAAGTTTTATTACTACCAACGGCGGACTGATGACGTCACGGAATATTAAAAATTTGAAATACTCCGTCGGTGTTATCGGTACTTCACTACGAATTTCGAAAAATTATGACAATTGGTCACAAATGACAGCACCCTTCGGTTTTTGGGAAGAAATCGAGAAATAATTTATTTAATTTAGATTTCTGTTTAGTTTTGAAGAATTCTACATTCCTCTAATCTGATTCCGACTATTTTAAATCATTTGACGCTGGAAATTCACAAGATATGATATTGCTGATAATTGAATCTATCAAAATCTCGATTAAATTGACTGACAAATGTTTTTAGAATTTAATCTTCAAAGAATGAAGTATCTTATCAAAGCTCAAAACATCTGACATTTTAGAAATATATTAAATTCCTGTAAGCTTAGTGTTGTGTTATATGTTTTAATTCGTCTTTAATTGTTGTTATATTTTACAAAGAAAGGGAGCATAATAAAAACTAGGTTTTTATGTTTTTTTTTTTTAATTATAACTAGGTCTGAATTCCAGGTAACGCCGGGCAAGTACTGGTGGTAAATAATAACTAGATACGTTACTCGCTCCATATGCGGTGGCAACACGGACGAAAGTTTTTTCCTTGGACAGCCCGGTTATTAAATTGATTGATGCAGATCTGATCACGCGAGCCGGCTGCGTGAGAGAAGGGGCTGGGGGGGAGAGGGGCGTGTTGTTAAAAATAAATAAAAGTGGCGCGGGTTATGCAAGTGCCGAACTGGGTCAGCAGATGGCGCCTCGCTCTCGGAAATGGCGGAAGTTGGATTCCACCCGGGTACCTACATTCGGCGATATTATTCAAATGTGCAATGACTTGGTTTAAACGCGCCAACGGGCAGATGTCTCCCTGTGATTCGAGAATGTGCGAGGGATGTAAAAGCAGAGACAGCGATATCCAAAAATGTTACGAATGCAGTCACCGAGGATTACTAATTTACAAAATTACGTAGATAGGGACAAGAAAAAGTACTGAAGAAATTCTACGGTGAACTATGAAAGCTGGTGATATCTTAACTCGTATTATTCAAAAATGTTATTATATTTTTTCAATTGATTCAGCAATATTGTAGATTGATATTTAACAAACATATTGATTATACTATTTGTATGTGTCTACTTACATAATTTGATTAATTACACCTACATGTTTCGGGAAAACCTTTCCATCGTCAGGGTATTATATATATATATCATATATATATATAATATATATATTATATATATATATATATATATATATATATATAGATATATATTTTTTTTTTTTTTTTAAAAATAGAGATGTGAACACGGAATTACGTGTCACATCAATATTTTTACTATTTTCAAACTAAGCTAAACGCTTGTGCTATGGAAATAGGACTAACTTGCTAGTCTGGAGTGAGGTTCGAACCCGCAACCTTTGGATCACGAGGCCAGTGTCCTAACCACAAGACCAACAAGCTACTCTCCATATCCACGTCAATCTCCATGTCAAAATATCAAAATGAATTATGTCTTTTGTTTTTTTTAATTATTTGAAAAATTGTTTTAAATATTATTGCTAAAGTTCTTGTTATTATATTATTACTACTATATTACTACTAGTATTATATTACTTAGTACATTATTATTTAGACATTAATTAGACTAGTCTTAACATATGCCTCAGAGACCTGGAGTAAGCACGACGAAAACAGACTAGACACATTTGAAAGAAAAATCTAACGCCGAATATATGGACCTATTAATGACGGTCGAACATGGCGTAAAAGATACAACACCGAGCTCTGTGATCTTTACCAGGACGTCAGCGAAGTCAAGTTCATAAAGATTAACAGATTGCGCTGGCTGGGACGTCTACACCGTGTGGATGATCTGGAGCCCCCAAAAGGGTGTTGTTTAATGAAACTGGCAGCCAGCGACAGAGCAGCATGGAGGAGCTTCTTGGAGGCAGCCAGGACCCACCAGGGGTTGTAACTCTGAGGATGGATGGATGAAAGTTGTTCTGTACGGCGGTAATCGCCAGAATGATTGCCGACCTCTGATAGGAGATGGCACCATAAGAAAAATAATAGATTGTGATAAATAAACAAAAAAAAAAATTGAATATACTGAATTCGAGATTGCTCTATCCTTTTCAAAAACATGCTTCTAATTGACTATTAAAAGCAAATACAGTAATATCCTCGTAGTGTACAAAATTATCATTAGTGCACAAATATAATTTGTTACCAAGAATATCACGATCATATCAAGTTGCACCTCACCCCTATATGTATTACTTGTCATTAGTGTTTGAACAGAATTGTTTCTTAGAATCGTGCAGAAATCCAAAAACTTAAATTTAAAACGTTAAAACATTTAAAAATTTAAAAATAATTCATGCAATGATAAATAGAAAATACGTAAGGTAAACTACACAAAACATGAGTAAATATTTGAAAAATAAAAATAGACAACAAAATATAATTTAAAGATTTGAAAAATAATTAACTCAATGCAAGTAAGAAAACACATTAGATAAAAAATACACAAAACTTGAATAAAAAAAGACAACACTATACAATTTATATATCTGCGATAGGTGAAATAAAATTGCTTTAAAACTGTAGTCAGGATTATCCAATGGAATATGTGACTTGAAGTGAAGGAATCTAAGAGTTATGTCAATTTTCAATTTTATTTATTTATTACGCCCTTTTAGGATATTTATACGAAAGTAATATTGTACTGTGGGCTTTTTACAAAAAATTAAAACTATTTTTATATACCTAACTTAAAACACGTTTTACAGTAAATAATTAAAAAATCATAACATAAATAAAAATTATTAAAGATAAATGAACTATATGAAATTTAACAATGTAAAATAAACAATATGTAATAAATTACCAATAGATTGAACAATATATATAAACGATGATGAGTACACAAGCAAACAGTAATAATAGAGTTAAATAAAGATAATTAAACCAATATACAAAACCTTTGACAAATTAATAATAGAGTTAAATAAAGATAATTAAACCAATATACAAAACCTTTGACAAATTAATAATAGAGTTAAATAAAGATAATTAAACCAATATACAAAAAAATAAGATAAGAAGATAAAATAAACCAAAAAATTAAAAATGAAACAAAAAATTAAAACATATTTAAAAGGAAAATGAGCAATAATTAGGACACTTTAAAATAAGTAAATATATATAATTCATGGGGAACAAAACATAAGTTTATGCGGGCACGTGTTATGTTTCTGCATTAACTCTGCCATTAAGAAAAATGCTAGTTACGACCTTTTTGTAACTCTGCAAGGTAGCATTTTGCAGTATTGTTAATTTTTCAATTTTTTTTCATTAGCAAGAAATAGTATACTGCTGCAATATTGATGTGGGGGACTATTATTGCATTATATGTATATTTGTACGATTGTGTTTTAATATCTCAATCTTCTGAATCTTTCCAAGAGTTATATATTTAAGTAATTACGTTATGACAAATTTTGAGGTCATCGCGAAAAAAATGGTGGCTAATTAAGCATCAACCTATTATTAATGTCGGTCCGTCCACTGTCGCGTCACAGGCCCTACTTGACGCTTGTAGGTTAGGAGGTGACTCCTGACAGCTGCGGCTACTCGGCTGCTGCCTGTCAAGCCAGCGAGCAGTTGACAATACGACTCGCATTAAGAATCCAGGCCCTCGTCATAGGGCGACCGCGCGTTGTGCTGTCAACGCAGTGGAGAAGCTTCATGATGCTGAACATACTATATGTAACCAAATGGAATTAAAATATTTTCACGTGTGAGTGGCTGCGCGAGGAGAAATTAAAACATTGTAAATTAATTAGCGATTTATTAACTAATAATTAATTAACTATTCAATGTACAAAAACACTTACGAATTAAACTTAACGCTATTTTTTCAAAATATTTTGAGTTTGTCTAAATTTTTCAGATCACATTACTGGATTTTGTCCCTGGGACATCATTAACCAGATAGATGTAGTACTCTATTGTGGGTGGAAATGGTGAACGTTACATTGTGTAAATTCATCGCTTAAGCTAGCCGTACTTTTTTTATTTAAAATATGACAGAGACCTGAAAGGTCTCTCGATAACATTTATAAAAATAAGATAACAATATAAAAATATAATAATAATATAATAAATACACAAAATCATTTGTTATATTTGTCTGAGTTTTAGCATTTTCATTATTTTTATTTTAAATTGTTTGGTCTGTTGTGGTAGGTCGTTGTATAATTTTAATCCGTAACAAATTAGCGGTGATTGTCCTGTTTTTGTTTTGGCTTCAGTTATGTGGTAGTTTTGAACTGTTCTAGTGTTGTGTTGATGATTTTCATGTATTCTTTAATGTATACTATTTCTCAGTATATAACTCTTAAATGAACACTATATTATCGCTGGAACACTTATTTAACATTCACTAGAACATTCCATCCAATTCTCGCACGTATGCATTTATTTATTTCGCCACTTAGGTACTCCGCTTGATTATTTCGCCTTATTTAAGGCTTCGATTATCTCGCGACTGGTCACCCTGGTCGTCGCCTTGCGGTTCGTGGCCGACTTCGCACTGTAAGAACTCTCAAAACACGACGACTCTACTCTGCGCCTCGGCGTAGTTCCGTATTTATACGCAAATGCTGGTATTTTCGAACTTAATAGACTATTCTAGTATTAAGGAGAAGGTTTTTGTCGCTTCTAGGCTGTTCCAGTCGTTTCTAGATGTTTCTAAAAGGTTGCAGATAATTGTAGACCGTTCCTAGATCTTACGATAGTGCTGTATTATTTAAGTTTACGTATTTTAGCGCGGAGCGACTGTGGCCTGTGCCGCCTGTGACGTCATTTTACCTAGTCGGGTTCGTCACACGTCACACGTTGGATTGTCGCATGAAACCAAATTATTTTTGCAACGCAACTTTTTCATTTGAAAAGATATTTCAACGCTTATTTCACATTTTCGTTTCATTTTGTTTGTATCTTTCATTTATGTTATGTTTTGTAATATTCCTAAAATGCTTTTTGTTGTTGTTTATTGTTGATTTTATGAAAAAATATTTAAATTAGAAATATATAAACAATTTTGGAATTGCTGCTTTAATTTGATAATTTCTAAATTTTTAACTGCAAAATATGTGACGTCACACCAGGGATGGAGGGGAAGGGGTCACACAAATGTGTCATACAAATGCGTGACCCCTCCCTGTGACAAGGACGGGGAACTCCAAAAATCATGAAATTCGTGTGACGTAACATATGGATGGCCCCTAAGACATCGTAGTCACGTCATCAAAAATAAAAATAAATTAATTAATAAGATTACGACTTTTCCCAGTTTTGGTCGGCAGCGAAGTCACCCTACTCAAAGGGCGTCTCGGCTCTAGATAGGGCATCTATTTGTGAGTGAGATTGAGGTCACACACGCCAACCCGAGAGGCGCCCAGATGAGTGGCCCAGCAGACTTGATAAACGGATAAAAGGAATTCAATCAATTATAAATGTTCGCATCCGCCCTTAAGTAAAAAATCTTAGGCGAATTTCTCCTTAACACGTTAATACATGGAGTTTGTTTAGCGGTTGCCATTCTGTGGAAAGAAGTTAAACTAAACTTATTGGTCAACAGACAAATACTATAAATAAACATAACTATTGGATAATATGTAGCGAGCCTCTCGCCCATTGCATACATCGCTAGATATATAAAAATACCTTTTATTTTTTTTATGTATATATTTACGGGAAACTAACAGTACAGATAAAATTAGATTACACATGAATATCAAATAGTAAAGAGACCTTCTCCACAGAATCAACATGTTATGTATTAACATATAGCAACAATAATTTATGTTATAAGAAAAAATGAAAGTTTAAGTTAAGAACAAACCATGAGAGTCAAAGAGTTAGAGGTAAAAGGGGAATCAAGAATGGGAAGGAAAGGACTATTTAGTAAAAAGGAGAAGAGGAAAAAGGAAATGAAGAGCAAAATAAATATAGCATAAAGATATCTGGTCAATACATCTGCATATACATATACCTTTTCTGAGATAGGTTGCCTTTTATATCATTTTACAAGCTAAGATCGATACCTAATATATATAAAGCATATGCAGTACAAATCAAGGCTAAAAATATTTAATAATATCACGCGAGATGCAAAGAATGGAAACAGAAATAAGCAATACTTTTACACTTCACATCAAAACAGCGTTTTTAACATGGATTCACTAAAGAAGTGGCAGGCTGAAATAAAAAAAAAAAATAAAGAAATAGAATAAATAGGAATAAAAAGAAGAGTCTAAAATAACAGATCTCATTCCGTATTATACTCAAGAACACACTCTTATTGTGAAGTTGCCATTTTTTCAGATGAAAGTTCTGTGAAATTTAAAACCAGATTAATTAATCAATTAAAAAGACATACAGAAAAATCAAATCCATGAAAAAATATTTGGCTGCCACCGAGATTCGAACCACGGATCTCCTCCTATCCGGGGTAAGCGCGTTATCCAATTACGCTATAGCGGCCTCTTACATTTCCGTGAATAATATGTATTATGTCTATTTAATTGATTCATTTATTTGGTAGTAAATATAATAAAATACGATCTCCCTCAGATGATTTTGGAATTGAAACACTTTTACTGATTTAAAAAAAAAACTAAACAAGTGTAATCCGGGAAGCAGCAGCAAAAACATTACTAATGACAATGCTTTTTTGAGTTCAAATTTTTTCAAGAACACAATTACTCGATTTTTTCCCCGAAGGGATCGTCATCAAACAAGATATATTATTGATGTCTCACAGAGACAAATCTATTTTATATGGAAAAGTAGTATAGACTTCAAGCTTTCCGATTACGTAAGAATAAATAAATTAGAAGAATAAGAAAGATAAGAAAAAAAACCTCCACATTCTAGTCTAAATATAGAAGTCTCATTACCATCGGCGACATCTATACAGGGTTATTTGGAAAACATAAATAACCTAGCAGGACTATATTCTTACCTTGATTATGTGTCGAAAATGTTCAAGCAGCAATGACCTAATATCAATAGTTATGGAGTCATACAATATCAACGTTCGCAGTTTTTTAAAAATATTTCTGACTTATTTTTTGCAAAACGTTGAACCATCATTACAGTAACTTATATCGACTACGAAAAATTCATTCGTTTCAATAGAAGTTAAATAAAATGATAAAAACCCTGCAGAAATTCCATTTGGAATTCGAAGCTTCTCTAACGGATTAGGCAGCGTTTCAACTAATTTTTTACCGACTTGATTCACTAATACCGTTAATATTGAGCTCCTATATGCGCTAGGAATATTTTTAATACATTAAAATCTTTTTGAAAAAATGCAAATCATAACAGTGAAAACCGCATAAAAATCCGTTCGGTGGTACTCGAGAATAGCGCGGTCATACAAACAGACAGACAGAGGGACAGACGCTCGCCGGGAACAATTATACTACGTATTCATGCCAAGCGCGGATCCAGGGGGGGGTCATGGGGGTCATGACCCCCCCTGGGCTGGGTCCAGGACCTAGGTGGACCACTAATTAAAATACTCATACTCACATTCTATCACTTACTAACTTTTATATTTTCAGGTACTACTGTATCTTTAAGCAGAATACTGCAATAGAACTCGATTGATTTAAAAAAATTGAGCGGACGCTATTAATGATACTATAAGTGTTCTACAAAATAAAAGAGAAAATGCGGACGTAATTTACCGACATTTTTTTTGAAGAGGCTAAAGAAGTAGCTGAGCAGCTAGATGTAGAAATTAAATGTCCCAGAAAAGTGTCAAGACAAATACATAGGGCCAATAACCAACCTGCTCAATCTGCTGAAGAGTATTTCCGCAGAGCCATATACACTAGGCTGTCCCGATAAATTTTTTTTTGACTTATCTTAACACAAGACCGCTCAAAACTTGCGTAATTGAGCGTAAATTACCAAAATAATTTAAAAAATAAAATAAAACTATATCTTTAAGGTTCTACCGATCTACAAAGTTTTGAAAAATTGTCATTTTTATGGTGATATTTCGCTATCCTCAATTTTGGCTCCTGAACTAAATACAAAAAAAATATTTACTTTTTATTCTATTTTGGTGTAAATCATACATGACGTTTCGATTTGCATGCAACAACACGTTACCAGCAACTTCGAATTTGTTAGGTTTCAACCTGCAAATACCCTCAAGTTTGAACTTGTTTTGAAGACTTTCTTGACTTGACTCGCGAGTGTTTTCTTCGTAGCCAAAATAATTTTTATGCCATAAAAGTACCATGGCGATTGTTACAGTGTTAAAAGCGGATTTTGTGATTTTTAAATAGAACTTGACAATCAGCAGCTACCAACTATAAGGGACGTCATTTAATTTATTTTATTTGTCAAGAACGACCTGAAATTCACGTATAATTGAAAAGATCCATCCAAATCAGATATGTATGTGATTGTTTTGATCAACAATATTTGGACCAAAACTTCGATTCCAGCTAAGGAACGAGTTATTTAAGTAGTGAAATCCAATTTCGAAAAGCATCTCAATTTGAAAAGATACCCGAAAAACAAACGAAATGATAGTTTTGAAAATAAACTGAAATGTTTTTGTAGTCAGCTGAGAAACTTTTTGACGTTTCCACTTATAAATGAACTTCATTTGAATCTTGTTCGTGTCTAAAACCTAAGAAAGTTTACATCAATGAGAGAAGTTTTTGTTGGATCAAATAAATGATAGGAAAATGGTTATAAGCGGTTTTGATAAGAAAGAAACGGCTAGATTAATTAAACGACAGCAGAGATAAATTTTAGAGTCAATAAGGGTAACAAAAATTCGTGTTTTACTCAAGAAACCGATTCTGTCTCAGCAAATTGTGATGAAGATTCAGTGCGTGAATCTTCCCCAGAAACGTATCCGATAACAGAGTCATCCCCGACAAACTCGCCCTCGACAGAGACACCATTGACTTCAACGGCAAATTGGAATACATTGCCTTTGCCGACAGTTGCTAAAATCTGTGATAGATACGGTTTATCCACGCAATCTGCTGCTGCTTGCTTCTGCGGTTTTGACTGACGTCGGCTTGGTTTCTACCGAAGATTTAACTCTGGTTATTGATAAAAATAAGATCTACAGAGATGTATCTAAAGCCCGGAAGCTTCAAAAGATATTGGAGGTATTGTTATAAAAAGCATTTACTTAGAAGACCACATCTCAATTTTAGCACAGCCTGGATAAATTTATTTGGGACACACAATACCGAAAGACGTGGCACTGCAAAGGGAATTCTTACTTCGATCACAACTTTAGTAGAGGGTCGAGATTGGAATTAAGATGACGTGATTTGCGTTGAATGTGACGGAACTGCAACTAAAACCGAATGGAAGGGTTCAATTCAATATTTAGAGGAGTCTTTGCAAAGACCGTTACAATGGTGTGTTTGTATGATGCATGTCAATGAGTTACCCCTTCGTCATTTATTCTTGGCCTAAGATGGTTGCACTTTGGGTCCTAGAGACCTATAACAGACGCATCACAAAGTGTAACTGACGTTACTTCTAGAGATGGCTTTGTAGAACCAGGATGCAATCTCGAGCAGAAATGCCAAATTTTGAACACAAAAATAAATTTAAATTTTTAGTTTTTGTCATTGATTATAATCTATATTTTGTTTATTTTATTTTCTTGTGCTTTGTTTCATTAATTTCAATACTAAAATACCTTTTAAACATGATTTTTTTTATTATTTTAGGCAAACGGTTTAACTCTATAAAAACGTAAAATTTACAAAACTTCAAAGCTCGGTAGAGCCTTCAAGATGACAAACAATTCTATTTTTTGTTACCTTTTTCGCAATTTGTGTAAAATTGCGCAAATTTTGATACCTCTTGTGATTGTGTAGCTCAAAAATTTTTTTTTCTCATACATGGACGGGACACCCTAATATACATCCCTCTTCTGAATTCAATAATAAGTGACAGGACCGCCTGTCTCTTGAAATACTTAATTTGTTTCAACTAAGCGTTTTCATGCCAAAAAGCGAATACAGTAATCAAGACATTGAAACAACTAGTAAACAACATTGTTACTAGATAATACTCCAGTTTCTGTCGTTGTAAACGAATATCGGCTGTGGATGGTGAAGTGGCAGCGGAGTCAGGACACACCGCAGTCGATTTCCGACCTTATTTTAAATTGCGATATTGAGATGTATCCTAATATAAGAAAATTTTTATGTATTATGGCTACACTACCAGTTAGTGTAGCGACAGCGGAAAGATCTTTCTCTACGTTGCGAAGAATCAAATCGTGGCTAAGAGCTTCAATGGTTGAAGAACGTCTAACCGGACTGGCACTTCTCCACGTCCATAAAAACGTACCCATTGGAGTAGATGAAGTGATAACGCGTTTCGGGAGAAGTTTTGTTATTTAAATATAGGTAGGTATTTTTAAGTACAGTAGATAGTTACATTTATTAATAAAATACCTACGTTTTACTTGTAAGTATCTATTATTATCAATATTAAATTATAACTTCTTGTGACTTGACCACGACTATGTGACACCCCCCTGGCGCCAAAGCTGGATCCGCCCTTGATTCATGCATTGATAATATGTTACTACAAAACTGTTTTACCATCATTAAAGATCTAAATAAAAATAAACTATGTTATTATTTATATTTAAAGCATTAACTTAATGGTTAGTCATTATATCAGAGTGTTAATCAAATTTGTACAAACCACTTTTCACCAATATTTATCACATGCGTGTTAATCTTAAATTATTTAATTAAGAAATTTTTTCATACAGCCCTTTGTTTAATTTAACTTTCACAAAAGTTTTGGTAACACCCATTTTAGACCCCATCCCCTCTCATTCTCTCTCCCTCGTAGATTCCTGATTGTTCTGTAGTAGTTAGTGCATGATTGTCCTTGACAAGATTAACACGCACGTGATAAATACTGGTGAAAATTTAACAATACTATGATTGTGGTGTATAGTGTTGTGAACATAGTAGTGTAGTGTTGGTCCTGACGAAGAGACGGGTAGACCTCAAATCTGGTAGTGGTTTTCACAAATTTAACTAATACTCTGTTATAAACTATGGCGACTGAAATGTTTTAAATGTTAAAATAAATTTATATTACTAGAAGTCGCCGAACATTTTTCTTGTTGTCCCTTTGGTTCGGCTGCTCGATATTAGGTTAGATGGGTCCTTCCGAAGGGCCCAGTAGTAGAAATAGAAATTGGAGCAGTTAATTGAATGGATCTCGGCCCAACTTTATCTGGATCCGAGAGTGTCCACGCTAACCGAATCAGATTTTAATATTTTCTAGAGTAAATCACGCGAGAAGTAATAAAATATCCATGTCCCATGATACCGCGATGCAAAGTGCGCCTACCACTGCAACTCTTGTAAAGCTATTAAGGCTGGACATTCAGTGCAAATGCTTAATTCGGATTTTATTTTACAAAAATGTTGGTTTTTATTATTCATTTATATTACAATTTATATTCTAGACAATTTTTTAGGGCAATAACTTAGATAAAACCTTTTCTTCTTATACAAAAGTAATAAACTGAACATTATTTACAATAATTAAGAAAATATAAGCAACAATCGACAGGCTGTGGCCAAAATCAAAGTTTTTAGTGTCCTAGGTAAGACAAACGTTCAATGAATATTTATATGCACGCATAATAAATTTTTTTATACTATAAAGATTACTTCATTATCTTGAATCCGTATTAAGATAATTGAGAAATGTTCAATTTTAATAAAGTTGTAATGTTTTAAATTTGCAAGAAATATTTACGTTTTTTTGTTGATTTTAAAACGCTTTTTATTCATATGAAGATATGATTTTAAACAGTAATTTCTATTTATTCCCGTATTTTGAGGCTTTACCCACTAATTAAAAGTTAGTTTTTTTTATTAAAAACACCTTAATTTTTATTTAAAAATAAAAATTCCGAAGTATGAAATGTGCCAATAAATGACGTTGTTATAAAACAGAATGCCGTTGGCAGCGGTTCTATCTCATTTTGATTTTGTATCATTCTATTTGTTTTACGTATTTCTTGAATTTTGTACCTATATTGTTGGAACATTTATTTCTTTAAAAAGAAAATCTGTATCGAAAGTTCTAGGTTTTTTAAATATTACTTTGATAATTAATTTTTGAGTTATTTTAAGAGTCTGTAAGTTACTTTTATAAGAGCCCCCCCAACCAATAATTTCGTATTGTAATATGGATTATACAAAAGCATAATATAAGTGATTCAATTTTTCACACTCTTTTTACAATCATGTTTATATGATTATTCCATTTCAATTGTTGATCTGTAATAAAACCCAAGTAATATTATAAAGTAATTATAAAATTAATATTATAAAACAAATTATAAAATATTATACCAAATATTAGGTCCTTACATACGAAATTGGCGTTTAGTATGGGAGGAACATAAAGCCGATTTTTTTTTATTATAATATTTTTATTGAATCAAAGTTTGTACCATTGCTATCTATGCACTTTTGCCATCTCATAGGTAGTTCATCGATCCCTTTACTAAAAAAACCATTCGGACGGGAATCAATAAAATCTTTGAAGGCGGTTTGGACTGCCCCATCGGAGTTGAATTTTTTCCTTTGCAAGAAGTTATCCAAATTTCGAAAAAAATGGTAATCTGTTGGGGCAAGGTCCGGAGAGTACGGTGGATGTCTTAGACATTCCAATTGAAGCTCCTCTAATTTGGTAGCCGTCTGTTGTGCAGTGTGTGGTCTAGCGTTATCATGGAGCAGCAGTGGCCTAGAGCGATTAACCAGCCTCGGTTGTTTAGCAGCTAGCTTTTCCATCATGGTTTGCAGTTGCTGACAATAGACATCTGCCGTAATCATATGGCCAGATTTAAGATTTAAAATCCCTTCATTATTGTGCTGGTTGAGTAATGCAACGCAGCAGTCAACGCGCGTTTGTTGATTTGCTTCACTCAATTCGTGAGGTACCCACCTTTCAAGCTTTTTCACCTTACCAATTTGCTTCAAGTGGATTAAAACAGTTTTATCACTAACACCGCAGCCTGCAGCTAACTCGGATGTGGTTTGCGATGGATCCGCTTCCACAATAGCCTTCAATTCTTCATTATCAACTTTGGTCTCCGGCCGTCCACGGGGCTTGTTCTGCAGGTCGAAATTTCCAGAACGAAAACGTTGGAACCAAAAACGCACTGTGTTTTCTTTTGCGGCACCGTCGCCATACACATCATTAATCCTTCGAGCCGTTTCTGCAGCACTGGTGCCACGGTGGAACTCGTACTCGTAAATAACGCGATATTTCAAGTTTTTCATTTTGTAAACTGAGTGACGCAAAGAAAAAAACAATTGAGGAAAAAACAAATGAATTATAATTTTCAAAACACAAATACATGAGTAAATAGCTGTATAAATTTGGATTTGGAATTCCTAACCAAAGAGAAGATATTTGAGATCAAATTTGCCAGTACGGCAAAACGCCAATTTCATATGTAAGGACCTAATATTATAGCCAATATTTTATCTGTAATGACAGATATGTCGACATCTGACGAATACGTACTTCCCGTGTATTTTGACTTGTGATTTTACAACGATGCCGATATCTTAGAATGATGGACCCTGCAATGGGATCCGAAACGTCAGCCAGAGAGGTCAGAATACACGGCAGAATATCCCAGAAAACTACACACAGAAGATTCTGAACGGCCGTGAAAACCTGAGAACATTTTTAGCAAGTTTGTTGGTTGTGGACACATCGTCTTATTATTTGTGTGTACGTGTGGGCTGGCGTGTGTGTGTGGGTATATCGTGGTGTGTATTAATGCTCTTCGCATCTTTAGGGCACTGGGCGAAATTACGCAACGGAATATTATGTCAACAGTCATAAAATTACACCGTAATTTAGCTTGACACAGAATTTCTTCCTAACGAGACACTCTCGATGAAGTTTCACATGGTGTATTGCTTTCTTTTTACATAATTAACACTAATTTGGGTAGGATGGTTCCAACACTGGTCGCAGTGGGTAGGTAGGCAGTTCCATGACACCAACTAGCTGAAGTTGCTTTGAACTAGCGCGTGCAAATTGACCGGGAATTGGCATAAGCGGTAATTTTTTTATTTTTTACTCCCTTTCATTTAACTCGTAGCGTCTGCTTGCTTGCTTGTTTGCTTGTCTGACGAAAAATCTTTGGATCGATTTTTAACCCCTTTCCCGTGATCCAATCGAGCTGAAACTTTGCAAGCAGACTCGTGGCGACGATAAAAATGATGTAAAAATTTTTCGTAATAAATATTTATTCAATTTTTTTAAACGAAAATTTGTATGATTTTAATAAATATAATTTTGGATTTTTCGAAATTTTAATGATTTTTTCAAATTGCAATCAATACAAATGAGTTATTAGCCCGTCGCGTGTATAGACACAAAACCCGATTCAATGATAAAGGGAGTATAATAAAAACTTGGTTTTTATGGGTTAGTTTTTTTAAAATACAGATGCGAACACGGAGTACATGTCGCATCAATATTCGTACTATTCCCAAACTAAATGTGCTATGAACATTGCATCAACTTGCGGGTGTCCTGGGATGGGCTCGAACCACCGACCACCATATCACTGGGCGAGCGTCATGACCACTACACCAACAAGCTACTCTGAATCGATAATTATAAAAGCAGACTGAATGCGGTGGAAATGCGGTCACCAAGACGCTTGTGTGGAAAATCTTTGGTCGTTACAGTGAGGAATGAACAAATTAGATGTGAATGTAATGCTGGCTGCGGTGTGGTAGACAGAATAAGGAAAGGAGTGGTTTGGTAATGTAGAACGTACGAATGAGGAAAGGATGGTTAAGAAAATATAAAGGGGCGAGCGTTGAAGGCGACAAGAATAGAGGGCGTCCGCAAGAAAGACCTGACATGATTACTACAAGTGTTGGAGGATGGCCCTGTTTAAAACCTTAACAACCGTAGAACATGTATGAATGTAGCCGAAGCAAAAGTGGTGTGTCAAGATAGAAGAATATGGTGTTCTATCCTCCCTGCCTACCTCTGCGAGGAAACGGCGTGATGGTTAGTTAGTTAAATATGAAGGTGTTTGTTTGTATATTTTTTATTTAGTTGTAAAAATAACACATTTTTACATTTGGTAATTAAAACATAAATTAACATAGAAAAATAAACATAAATATTCCAAAAATATACCAACATAGATCCACATAAATAATCATAAATAGAAACACATTTTCACATCTGGCACGAAGTAAATAAATTTAAGAATATATTAATATTTAAAATTTGATTTCTTTTAAAGGATAAAAAATAAATTTTCTATAAAGGTAAATAAAATTCATCTTATCACTAGTTTTTTAGCAAAATTTTTAGAAAGCAATATATTATTAACGTCTTCAAAAAGAACAAAATGATTTAATGGTGACATTTTTAATAAAATTAATAAATTATTAAATTAATGAGCAAAGTCACTTAACACAAATTAAATTATTACACAATTATTTAAATCACACTGTTTCGTCTATAAATTCTCTATTATAGCTTGGTAACCTAAATGCACACTGCCAGTGATGACGTATGGAGTGGAACTATGGCCCTTACAAAGAAAAGTGCAGAAAAGCTCAAATGCACGCAACGATCCATAGAAAGATCCATGCTTGGAGTAAGCCTAAGAGATACAATTAGAAATGACGACATTAGGCGCAGAACTAGAGTAGTGGATATCATGGATCGTGTAGCGAAGCTAAGATGGCCAGGACATGTTGCAAGGCAGAATGTTACAAGATAGCCTCCCAGAGTTCTGAAATGGAGACCTTTGGAGAATAAAAGAGGCATCGGAAGACCTCAAAAGAGATGGGCTAATGACATAGCCGCTGTGAAACTAACTAACTAACTAACTAACCATCACGCCGTTTCCCTGCAGGGGTAGGCAGAGAGGATTGAACGCCACACTCTTCTATCCTGGCACACCACTTTTGCTTCGGCCACATTCATACATCTTCTCATACACGTTCTACGATTGTTGGGGCTTTTAACAGGGCCATCCTCAAATACTTGTAGTACCTGATCGTGCCAGGTCTTTCGCGGACGCCCTCTATTCCTGTTGCCTTCAACATTCGCCTCATATATTTTCTTAACCATCCTTTCCTCGTTCATACGTTCCACATGACCAAACCATCTCAGCACTCCTTTCTTTATTCTATCTACCACACTACAGCCAGCATTGCATTCACTTCTAATTTGTTCATTCCTCACTCTATCGACCAAAGATTTTCCACACAAGCGTCTTAGTGACCGCATTTCAACCGCATTCAGTCTAATTTCATTCCTCTTTTGCCAATTCCAGGCTTCACTTCCATACATAAGGGTTGGCACTAGAACGCCATTATGTACCGCTAGTCTTGCTTCTTTTGACAGATTCTTATTGGCCATAATTGCATTTAGTGCACCATTAACTTTGTTTCCCGCAGTTACTCTCCTTTCGATATCATTCTCAGCCTTGCCGTCTCTACTACACATACTTCCCAAATACACAAACTCGTTCACTTGTTCTAAGCATTCGTTGTTTATAATTACATCACACTTAGTCACTCTTTCGTCTCTCTCGAATACCGATAGCCGCTGTGGGGGGAAAGAAATGGCTACAATTAACAAATAACAAGGAAGGATGGAAAGGGAAGGAAGAGGCTTATATCCAGCAGTGGAGAGAAGAAGGCTGATGAAAAAGAAGAAGAAGAACCTTTCGAAAAATTTCTGTTCCAAATAACGCACATAAGTACTTCGCTTTATTAATCTGCGCGTCACTGGTACCACACACGCGTTGGTAACACTGATCGCCCGGCTTTTCGCTTATCTCACTCTAGAAGAAACGTCAAAATAAAACTCAACCAAGGCCGCGACGCGGTTTCCCGACCGTTCCAGACGTTCCCCGAATGTTCTAGCTCATTCCAGAGTTGGAAGTGCGTTTCCAAAATGTAACGGAAGGTCCTAGAGGTTTCGGTAGTTTTGTTTTGCGGCTTTTCAATCATGTGCACTCGTGTGGGGCGTCCTTTATGTATTTCACGGTAACTTGTGGAATTCACTTTATATATAGGTACATATTACATCACGCTGCTTTATTTAGTTGGCTTTTATTAGGTTATTATATATTATTAGGTTATCTTTATATGCTCGGATAATTGTGTATACGCTAATTCCTCGTACTTAACGCGTTTAAAATTATTTTTCACATTTTTAAATTTCCCTTTTTGTGTGTTTATGTTGCTAAAATTTTTCATTTCCTTTTAAATTAGTTATTTCTGAGTCGTCTTATTATTTTACGTATTTATGGACCATTGTATTTATTACAACTGTACTATGTGTTAGGACGAGTCAGAAAAAAGGCGGAATCGAATATTAAAACAAAGAGAAAATTCAAAGTCAAGAGTCTTCCATATATTCAAAGATGACTCTAAACATTTTCGATTATGGTCATCCGATCGACAAATTGGAAAAAACATTTCAGTTTTTGCAAGTGAGAACAGAAAATATGTCAATATCGGGTACTTAACTAACTATCCCGCCGTTTCCCCGCAAGGGTGGGCAGAGAGGATAGAACCCCATATTCTTCTATCTTGGTACATCACTTTTGCTTCGGCTACATTCATTCATATTCTCATGCAAGCTCTACGGTTGTTGAAGCTTTGATAGGGCCATCCTCCAATATTTGTAGTATTTGATCATGCCAGGTCTTTTGCGGATGTCCTCTATTCCTATTGCCTCCAACTCGCTCCATATATTTCCTTACCTATCCTTTCCTCGCTCATACGTTCTACATGACCAAACCATCTCAACATTCTTTTCTTTATTCTGTCTAACACATTACAGCCAGCATTACATTCACTTCTTATTTATTCATTCCTCACTGTATAGACCAAATATTTTCCGCACAAGCGCCTTAGTGACCGCATTTAGTGTACGTTCATTCCTTTTTTGCCAATTCCAGGCTTCTTTTCCACACATAAGAGTTGGCACTAGAACGCCATTACGTACCGCTAGCCTTATATCTTTTGACAGGTTCTTATTGGCCATAATGGTATTCAGAGCACCATTAACTTTGTTACCCGCAGTCACTCTCCTTTCGATATCGTTCTCAGCCTTGCCGTCTCTACTAAATATTCTTCCCAAGTACACAAACTCATTAACTTGTTCTAAGAATTCGTTGTTATTCGGGTACTTTAGTAATATAAATGTGGCGATCTTGCATTATCGTAATAAATATTGAAATGATTACTTGAAATATGCAAAAATACAGACGTCTTGCATAAAATTAACCAATTTATTAGTTTTTATCAGTTTTTTTTTGTCACTCAGAATTTAGAATTAACTTAGTTCTACTGTTTATGATACTAGATTTACGCACACGTTGACTTATGTAGTTGCAATAAGGTCGGTATTGAAATAACTATAAAAATTTGTAATAATTAGAGTTAAACATCGACCGATAGCCATTACATACCAGTAGGCCTATGTTCATATATACATTTCAATTATACAATACAGTTATGTGGTTGTAAATCGCAGTTGCATCAATTATGTATGCAGTTTGTCGAGTGGCGCTACTGCTGACTTGAAAAACGCATTGCGTTTTCATAGACCGCATAAGTGTGATGTTAAATTCAATAAAATTAACAGTTTTCAAAATCGTAATTGGCGAAATTTATATGTTGTTACCATTAAAAAATGAAGCGTTACGAGAGAGTACAAGCGAAGGAGCTACATTATTTTTATCATTTTAAAAAAAAAAATTCAAATAAAGTCAAGTTAAAACTGCGATCAGCGAACGACATAAAAGGCAGGGATCTTTTCAAGTGATTATTTTTGGGCACGAACATTCCAGTTAGTTTAAATATATAAAAAGTGCCTCATTTACCAAAGTATTTTACTCGAACCATATTTTTATATTCTAATCAAGATCTTTTGGCAGGTTATGACGTTTGAGTGTTGTGTTCGGAGAGAAGAAAATGTCCACCCGTCCAAAGACATCTCCTTGTGTTGGCACATGGCGAGGCGCGGCGTGGCAGAAAATTCATAAAATATTTAAAAACAAGAATTTTGTAGACAAAAGTTAATAAATTATTTTAGTAAATAAATTAATTTTAATCGTGGACATAGATACAGTTGTGGTAGCGGTAACTGACAAGTGGACACCGAAACGGGGAACATATCAAGTAACGGGCTATTCATTAAATTTATCGGGTTATTAATTATACTAGATGTAATCAGTCAAAAATGACGGGAAATTGGTTCTTCGTCTTTGCTAAGACCTAGTATATATTGATTATATGTTTTTGTCGGCCGACGGAGTGGCTGCGGTAGCAACATGCGTCGAGCGGCCGTTCACGGTTTGCTGGCCCGGGGTTCAAGCCCCATCTCCGGCCGTTTAATTTGCTTTTTTTTACCTGTGAATTCGAACGAAATTACGGATGTTACACAAAGTTACGGATGGACAGACAGATAGACGGACGGACAAACAAACAAACAAACAAAAGCCAATATAATTAATAATCCGTTACATGTTATATACTCCAATTCGGTGTCCACTGCTCAATTACTCCCACCATAACTTTAGCCACGCCCCCGTTCAAAAAATAAATTGTTTACTAAAAGAAGTAAAGGATAGTTAGTACGCGTTTATCCAGACGAAGATACAGTGGTATCGAAACCGGTAGACGTAAAGTTACTCCAAAAGTAGTTAACACAAAGTGTTTAATTTAAAATCATCAAAAATATTAAAAATTAATAATTTGACGTTTAAAATCATTTTATATCACCCTGATGAATGAAATAACGGATATTTTAATAAATAAACGCACGCGATTAAAACATAGATAAAAATATGAATTTAATTGATTTTTTTTCTTTATTTAAAAAAATAATGTCTTCTTCACGTCACGCTGACTCGGTCCATGCATGACGCCGGTGCTACTTGCAGTTTCAAGGTCACAGCGGTGCGTGATGCTGCTCCAGTTACTGGCTGTGCGGTGTGACATCTCGGTATGGAAGAAGTCGCCTGGTTACCGCAGCCACACATTTATTTCTTCTGAGCTGATTGTGGCTTAATTGTAACAACTGTGGATGGATGCTAGACCTGATGGTACTTTTTTAGATCTTCCTAGAAGCATTGTTGGTCTTGTTACGAAGTATTGTTGTGTCGGCCGGATTTTTTTTTCGGTTCCTTAGAGCCTACGATACTCTTGAAAAATTCAAAATATGTTATATGGAAAGACTTTAATTAATAATATGTAATATTAATTAATAATATGGAATACACAAAACATGCATAAGACCTGTCATACGGTATCGAAGCAAGAGCGGACACGGTGAGAACTAAACACCTCCTCAGAACTACAGAGATGAAGACCCTAAGACCCATTGCGGGCAAGATCCCCAGAGACAGAGTACCCAATGCGGAAATCCGCAGAACCTGCGATGTACAAGACATTGTTCAATTCAATTTCAATTCAATTTATTTCAATTCAATTTATTTCATGATAATATGTACATGACAAACAAAATGTTTAAGGCATACATATTAGGAAGTATATATCAAAAATGAAAATATTTAATAAATTAAAAATAACATAAAATCTGGTCAAAGGTGTAGGAGAATCCCGCTTCGGAAAACCCCTTCAGACACATGGAATATATCAATACCCAAAGCGATTTTGTTCAGCATAGCTGTGGCTCTTCCAACAGGCATAACCATCGGCAGGTTGGTCCTGTATACTGGAATGTGAAACAATCTATGCTGACGATGTCTAGTGTAATTATCAGGAACATACAAACCAATGCTCTGCATAATTTCAGGATTATCGATCATACCGCGCAACAATCGATAAAAATGTGTAATCAAATACACATTCCTTCTAGTCTCTAAACTATTGTAGCCAAGCATACCCGGGAGAAACTCGGTTGGGTAAAGCCAAGGATAATGCCCGTACTCTCTCATGTAGAGATATCTCAGAAACTTCTTTTGGACTTTCTCCACCATAAGAGAGTACTTGCCCTCATGTGGCCCCCAGATCATCGAGCCACTCTCGAGTCTACTCCGCACCAAGGAGTTGTAAAGAGTTCTGAGTACGCGGGTATTCTCGAAAACCCTGGCAGTACGCAGAACAAATCCTAACATTCTCAAAGCATTACAACTGATCGTCTCTATGTGATCGTGAAATGTTAGGTTGCTTACAAATCTAACACCTAGATCTTTAACATTTGATGTTCTTGTCAGATTTGATCGTTCATTTTGTAGCGAAAAAATAGAGTTTTTTGGGCCCTAGTGAAGGATGTAACCGAACACTTGGAAACATTAAACAACAGTTTATTTCGTCTTCCCCATTCACATATATTTGATATATTGTAATATGGAGTAGAGAATGGACCATACGAGACTTCCCAGAGCCGTGACGCTTGGGATTCCAGAGGGGCGCCGACCGCCAGGGAGACCACCAAAGAGATGGAAAGAGAGCTGGACGTCCTTGTCACAAGACCAGGACTGACCTGTCAACATAGATCAAGGATCTGACAAAAGAAGAAGAAGTAATATTTAAAACTCCTCACTCCTCCTCTCTTTGTTTCCATTAAATCAAGCCCCACCCTGGCTACCCCCTCCCTCACACATAACCCACCCAACTCTATCAGTACCTAAGATATTTTATTTTATTCCAATGCTTGTTAGTTTACATTTTCTCATGTAGATGAGAACATCTGTAGTTCTCGAAACTAGTAGAGTATAGTTATACTCAAAAGCGGTATGAAACAAGTGTTTAATTTTTGTATATAAATCAATTTTGTTATTCCAGAAAGTTAATGCCAAATTAATAAATATATGTGGGGTATAAAAGCAAAGGAAGCTATATCCAAAAAAAAATAATTTAATTTAGAATGTACTGGATTCAAGATTTTATGGGATATATAGCTTATAAAATTAAAGAAAACATGATTTTGGAAATGATACATGCACGAATCTATAATTCAGTACATTCTAAATTGTTTGGATGACTGCGTTAATTTAAGACATTTTATATTTTTTTGGAAATGGTTTCCTTTGTTTTTATACCCCACATTTGAAGATGATAAGCCAGCCATACGATAGGTTGTAAGCCCTATAAACATCCAAAGACTTGCCTAACAATTTTCCCACATAAATGACTTACTGCGAGACATCAATAATATAATATATCTTGGTTTGTTTAAAAAATTGTTTACATTTTGATTGGCGGTTTTCTTTGATTAGAGAAACTATTAGGTCCTTACATATGAAATTGGCGTTTAGTATGGGAGGAACATAAAGCCGATTTTTTTTTATTATAATATATTTATTTAATCAAAGTATGTACCATTGCTATCTATGCACTTTTGCCATCTCATAGGTAGTTCATCGATCCCTTTACTAAAAAAACCATTCGGACGGGAATCAATAAAATCTTTGAAGGCGGTTTGGACTGCCCCATCGGAGTTGAATTTTTTCCTTTGCAAGAAGTTATCCAAATTTCGAAAAAAATGGTAATCTGTTGGGGCAAGGTCCGGAGAGTACGGTGGATGTCTTAGACATTCCAATTGAAGCTCCTCTAATTTGGTAGCCGTCTGTTGTGCACTGTGTGGTCTAGCGTTATCATGAAGCAGCAGTGGCCTAGAGCGATTAACCAGCCTCGGTTGTTTAGCAGCTAGCTTTTCCATCATGGTTTGCAGTTGCTGACAATAGACATCTGCCGTAATCGTCTGGCCAGATTTAAGAAAGCTGTAGTGAACGACACCAGCACTAGTCCACCAAACGCTCACAAGTAACTTTTTTGGAGTCAATTTTCGCTGGGGCATGGTTTGGCTGGTTCGGCAGGGTTCAGCCATTGCGATGAGCGCTTCCGATTATCGTACAGGATCCACTTTTCATCACAGGTAATGATTCGATTTAAAATCCCTTCATTATTGTGCCGGTTGAGTAATGCAACGCAGCAGTCAACGCGCGTTTGTTGATTTGCTTCACTCAATTCGTGAGGTACCCACCTTTCAAGCTTTTTCACCTTACCAATTTGCTTCAAGTGGATTAAAACAGTTTTATCACTAACACCGCAGCCTGCAGCTAACTCGGATGTGGTTTGCGATGGATCCGCTTCCACAATAGCCTTCAATTCTTCATTATCAACTTTGGTCTCCGGCCGTCCACGGGGCTTGTTCTGCAGGTCGAAATTTCCAGAACGAAAACGTTGGAACCAAAAACGCACTGTGTTTTCTTTTGCGGCACCGTCGCCATACACATCATTAATCCTTCGAGCCGTTTCTGCAGCCTGGTGCTACGGTGGAACTCGTACTCGTAAATAACGCGATATTTCAAGTTTTTCATTTTGTAAACTGAGTGACGCAAAGAAAAAAACAATTGAGGAAAAAACAAATGAATTATAATTTTCAAAACACAAATACATGAGTAAATAGCTGTATAAATTTGGATTTGGAATTCCTAACCAAAGAGAAGATATTTGAGATCAAATTTGCCAGTACGGCAAAACGTGAATTTCATATATAAGGACCTAATATATGTTTTTATTTATTCTCATAAATGGCGGTAGTGTGCCGCCATACATATTGTATGAAAACTTTGAATAAATATTTAAAAATAATCACATAAATTACACAAAATTTGACAATGTGAATCGTTAAGGGTAGTAAATGTTTACATTAATGTAAAAAAAAGTATTTATCGGATAGTTTCGAAGATATAAGCCAAAATATATCAAAGTTACAACATCGCTTGACACCAGCCTTGCAACATATATACAAAATCAGAAGCATCGGCTGGTAATGTGCGTCTTCGCTGTGATGGCACTTGGTGGACATTGATTTGTTTATAAACGATGGCGCGTGCTCATTGGTTAAGTGAAATTGCGCGCGTCTTATTTCCTGTTACGCATTTCCGTCCTTTTTCACGAAATCACTGCCACAGATTGCAGGAAAGCGAGAGGAAAGATGTTGCACATCAAAATTAAAAACTAGCGCGGATTTCTGACGGACAGTTGGCTTCACGGGCAGTTGGCTTGTCGAGCGGTTAATAATAATATTTGGATAATTTATATATCGCCGTTTTCGCGAATACTCACCTCAAGAGCGCTTTACACAGAAAATTATCTTACAAAACAACTTACAGCTAAAAACTTATTTACAATTACTTATTCACTAGGTGGCATGCAAGAAATGGAATTAAAGTTTAATACTATCATAGTTGGGAATGCCTGAAAGAATTAAGTGTTTTCGCGGAGTGCCGACTCGGAGTGGAAAACATTAGCTAGTATTTTGTGGTCAGATTCTATAAGTTTTTATAGGATTGTCTAAATGAATGCGTCTTTAGTTGTTTTTTGAACTGTGGTAAGCTGTCTGTTTGTCTCAGTTTATTAGGTAGTTTGTTCCATAACTTTGGTCCAGCCTCCGCGAAAGCACGACGACCGAAATTATTTTTGTGGACGAGATTAACTTCACCTAACCTTGTATTAGATGTTGATGCTGAGCGAAGTGTTAGTTGTCTGTTATTTGCGGAGAATGGAATGCAGAAGTCGGTTATGTATTGAGGGGCCATGTTGTGAATAGCCTTGAATGATGAGTTAGTTGGCTTGTCCGGTACCCTTTTCGCTTAGTACTCAGGCCTCGTGGCTTGTTGTAGCATTAAAGACAGGTTGCAATCTATTACCCATCCAAACACTGCCACACTTTACATGCAGCCGCCACTGGTGGTCACTGTCACCAATTGTAAATATTATTATACATATAATTATTGTAAATACAAGTCATTAAATAAATGTTTACCATTTACATGAAGTTATACCACTTCAGATATCTTTATTATTGAGTTATCTAGCCTAGAAAAATGAGGAAAATTTGATCATTTACAAAGTTTTTTTTATTATTATGGAAATAATGCGGAATACGTGTCGCATCAATATTCTTACCATTCTCAAACTATGAAAATAGAACTAATTTGATTGTGTCCTGGAATGGGGCTCGAACCACCGACCACCGGATTACTAGGCGAGCGTCATGACCACTACACTAACAGGATCTATTTTTATATATGATTATCAATAAAATACAATCTTTGTGCCCAACGTTTAGGCAAAATTTAAAAGAAAACCGATACATAACATTGGAATTAAGTTGAAGGTTCAGTTTTAGTGACAATATTTCAAAATAAAAAGTATCTTCTATTTTATTTTTATTTTATTTCTACGGTTTACACCTATTACAATAAAATATAAATCTTCTACATAACTAGATAACAGTGTACATTATATATTATGTAAAATATACATATGAAATTTATAAAACAGTATCTTTTATAATAATTGTTGTATTGTTGATTTTCGTTTCAAGGGATTTGATTATGCAACAATAATGCGCTTGTAAAACGTGCCTTAAATAGACGCAAGGGGGAAATTCTTCTGCTCTGATCCAATCCCCTATCATAAAAACGGGGTTTCGTTCATCTCTTTACAATTTAATATTCTGTAACAGAATAATTAAAAAATATATATATTTTTGCTAAGTACATACATCACAAATTAAGTAAAGACAATTATAAAGTGTATATCATTATGAACAAATATATGTATTCATATATGTATTAACAAAGTTTAATCAAATAATTTAACGGTAAAATGTTCGTTAAGAAGATTTCTGTAACGACTTAATCTGCAATTTGAGCATACTCGTTTCCTAGGATAGGAAATCTTTTGATCGTAGAGTATTTTTGGACCTTGAATAAAATAATCCATAAAGTTTATCATGAGGATGATAATTTTTTTAAACGAGATTTAGAAAAAATATGAAAAATGGGCTACGTAAATATGTTTGTATTAATTGCACTCTTAAAGTATTAAATATTATCCTCAGCACAGGAACAACCCAGTGAGGCTGTCATTATCATAAAAGTGTATCCTTTCTACAATACAAGAGCCTTCAGTGCTGTATTTTAGTGATGTTATTTTCACCGGTGACGCAGTAACCGTTATTTGTGATTTGCATCTGATTACGATGATTGGCAACCGATTTTTTGCTGTTCGACAGCAACCATCGGTACTAGACAACAATTATATCATAGTTACCAATCATCCAATCATCGATAAAATCAGATGCAAATCCCAAATAATTATATCGAAAATAACCAGTTAACCATTACTACTCAATTTCCAGTAAGAAAAACACTTTAATAGCGCGTTTACATAAAATCTAATAAATTTGTAAAGGCCGGTTGTATCAACATGGATTACAGCGAGTTTAAACCGAAAAAATCGTTTAGCCGGAGGTAATCCTATTAATCGATCGATTAGCAGAAAAATATGAAGCGCCCTACACAGTAATCTGCATACCGACATTAAAATGTCGAAACTCTAAATAAAAACCATTTTGATAACATTTGATACACTCGATATAACAGGCCTTCAGTCTCCAATAATTTTTTTTATTAATAACCACGATTATATTCAAATATACCTATATTAAAACATCAAAAAAAAATTTTGCTTCACTCTCCAAATAAAGGATGGGCACTTACTATATTGATATAGATGGAGGAAAAGCGCCCAAGCTTTTATTTGGAGAGTAAAACAAAAAAATTATAATCTGAAAATAGTTTCACTAATTAGTCAGTTAATCCATCATAATTAATGAATCAAAGTTTAATATAGGAAATTAGTTAAGCTCACCAAAAGATGGCTCTGGTTTTCTACCGAAATGATTTTGCACTCTCCAAATTAAAGCGTGGTCGCTTTCCCTCCATTAACAATAGAATCTATATCAATATCATAAGCACCCACCTTTTATTTGGAGAACGAGGCAAAAAAAAAATTGTCCGAAATTTTATTTTTACTTTTTAATTCTTATATCAAACATAATTATTTCGTTGTCTGTCCGTATGTTTATCTGTCTGTCCCCGTAACTTCGTGTAACGTCCGTAATTTCGTTCGAATTCACGGTTAAAAAAAACAAATTTTACGGCCGGAGATGGGGCTTGAACCCCGGTCCAGCAAACCCGAAGGCGGCAACGTTAGCGATGTTGCTGAGTCTGCATTACCCGTCAAAAAGAGAGTTCATATAACTAACTAACTAACTAACTAACCATCACGCCGTTTCCCTGCAGGGGTAGGCAGAGAGGATTGAACGCCACACTCTTCTATCCTGGCACACCACTTTTGCTTCGGCCACATTCATACATCTTCTCATACACGTTCTACGATTGTTGCGGCTTTTAACAGGGCCATCCTCAAATACTTGTAGTACCTGATCGTGCCAGGTCTTTCGCGGACGCC
Source organism: Agrypnia vestita (assembly GCA_016648135.1). Taxonomy (NCBI): domain Eukaryota; kingdom Metazoa; phylum Arthropoda; class Insecta; order Trichoptera; family Phryganeidae; genus Agrypnia; species Agrypnia vestita. The sequence continues at coordinate 54,614 of JADDOH010001808.1, forward strand.
CTCTATTCCTGTTGCCTTCAACATTCGCCTCATATATTTTCTTAACCATCCTTTCCTCGTTCATACGTTCCACATGACCAAACCATCTCAGCACTCCTTTCTTTATTCTATCTACAACACTACAGCCAGCATTGCATTCACTTCTAATTTGTAGGGGGGAGAGTTCATATAAGACTTAGCAAAAACGCGAACCATTTCAGGGTTTAGAATAATACATTTAGCTGCCGGCAGGGGAAATATAAAAAAAATGTTCATTTCGTGGGTGTCGGCTATAAATAAGTAAATGCTTATCAAAGTGCCATCATTTTGGACAGGTTACAGCTAGTTTAAAAAAATTTATGTAGGTAATATAACTTTTTTCAAAATATACGGTTACGTAAAATAAATGCTTCAATGTTCTCACTGAACCCCCCTGGTGACAATATATCCTGTCATACTTTTACAGCGCCAACAGTGGCGGCGTAACCTCGGTGCCCGGTGAATGCCACTGAAAGTGATTCATATTTTTGTAACGCGCCTATTGGACCTCGTAAATGGTTGGAAATACAAAGAATGTAATTCGATTTCTATAGTTTTGTTAGGTTTCATCGCGAGAAATGTCTTATTGTCCGCCGTCAGGTAAAATATGATTACATTACGGCCGCAAATAAAGCGAGCCGAGCGTGACAGACAAACTCTTACTTAAAATTGACACAGTAAATAATATAAGTTTTGTAGGAAACGCTAAAAAATGTTATATAATACGCAATTACGCGTGCTACACTTGGGATTGCAGAAGGAGACCGAACAATAAGAGGTGCCCGAATTACAAAAGGCAACCCAACCACTCGCGCACTGTTGGACGTAAGATAATCAAATAATTTAACGGTAAAATGTTCATTAAGAAGATTTCTGTAACGACTTAATCTGCAATTTGAGCATACTCGTTTCCTAGGATCGAAAGTCTTTTGATCGTGGAGTATTTTTGGACCTTGAATAAAATAATCCATAAAGTTTATCATGAGGATGATAATTTATTTAAACGAGATTTAGAAAAAAAAATCTGAAAAATGGACTACGTAAATATGTTTCTATTAATTGCACTCTTAAAGTATTAAATATTATCCTCAGCACCGGAACAACCCAGTGAGGCTGTCATTATCATAAAAGTGTATCCTTTGTACAATACAAGGGCCTCCTGTGCTGTATTTTAGTGAAGTTATTTTAACCGGTGACGCAGTAACCGTTATTTGTGATTTGTATCTGATTACATGATGATTGGCAACCGATTTTTTGCAATTCGACAGCAACCATCGGTACTAGACAACGATTATATCTTAGTTACCAATCATCGATACAATCAGATGCAAATCCCAAATAATTATATCGAAAATAACCAGTTAACCATTACTACTGTATTTCCAGTAAGAAAAACATTTTAATAGTACCGATTTCTTTCAGAAACTGTGGTAGGTGAAGCTTTGATTACGATCAACGGCGTGAAATTATCAAGAATTACAGCCTTACCTTACCTCTGTAATTCAGAATCGATTCATCAGAATAGGGATGTTACGGAACTTCCACTCCGATACCGAAAGGTCGAAACTTCCGATTGATTCTGCACCTCCGGTTCCGATTTCGGTTCCGATAAATTGAGATCGGAAATTATAATCGGAGGTCGAAGCAACGGATACTATCAGTGACGATCCTTTGTTATGGTGGAAAGTGAATACAAAATTTAAATCCCTGAACTCGATTGCCCGCCATCATTTGTCGTCTCCACCAAGGTCAGTAGCAAGCAAACAACTTTTTAGTGGTGCTGGCCTAATCTATGACCTGTTGAGTAATTGATTGGACGAAGATAAAGCTGGGAAGCTTCTGTCCATTAAATACAATTTCCTTCTTTTGGATTCAGTTCGTTTATGTAATGTTTATGTTTATGTTAATTTATATAGTGCCATTTTTGCGTAAGAGACGCTTCAAGGGCGCTTTACAGATGCGACATCCCGAAAAAATGAATTTTTAGGATCTTCTTGAAGAGTTCCTGGTTCTCCATAGATCGCAACACTGGAGGCAGCTGATTCCACATAGCTGGGCCCGCAAAGCTGAAAGCACGTTCCGTAAACTTGGTGGCTCCAGGTCTCCTTGGTACTACCCGCCTGCAAAGCGCTACCGATTTAGCTGATTTACTACTAGTAGGTAGTGTTTAAGATTTAAGAAAATTCGATTATTTTCATTTTCAACACCAAGGTAGGTGTATTTTTATTTAAGCCAATATAAATGAAACTGATGAATGATAATGTTTGTAATTTTACTTTATAAGACCCGCTCTCAACATATTTCTCTTCTGCCCCCGCCTTCGATTCCGATTCCGGTTCCGGTTCCGAGAAACCGAATCTAAAAACTCCGATTCCGAATTCGGTTCCAAAAAAGCGACCTCCGTAACATCCCTAGTACAGAGTAGCTTGTTGGTCTCGTTGTTAGGACTCTCGCCTCGTGATCCAAAGCTCGTGGGTTCGAACTTCACCCCAGACCAGCGAGTTAGTCCCATTTTCATAGCGCAAGCGTTTAGCTTAATTTGAAAATAGTAAGTATATTGATGGGACTTGTATTCCGTGTTCGCGTTTTTATTTAAAAAATTACATTAAAATTAAAAATTACTGGTATATCGGTAAAATATACAGTTTATACTGATTCATCGATATTTTTTTGGGGTCGCGGTTCTTTTTCTTAACCTAATAGTGTAGGCGTTTTCGCGCGAAATTAAAAATAAGTATCTAAATGAAAACGCAATTATTTGCGTGAAAACTTAGTTTATAACTGAAATAATGTTATTTTCGGTAATAGTAGACGCGTACCTACATTACAAAAGATTATTTCAAAATCTGTCATCATGCTTATTATAGTAATTAAATTTATTGTAATGAGATGGGAAAAGAGATTACGCACAGAATACATCATAGTGTGTCGATAAAGACAATAAGATCGAAGCTCTAGGGCCTTCTAGAACACACTACCATATTCTGGTAATATGTATAATATTCGAGAAACGTCTACAAACATCTGGAAACTTATCGTAAAAATTATAAAATAAAATATTGTTCTCGGGAATTAGAAAAGCAGCGTATCGCGTATAGCGTATGCGCATGCGTGAGCAGGACCGACAGCCGCGAAGGAGTTTGTTTTGAAATTTCTATTGGCGCGATACAAGTCACTGGACGACGGACGGGGTGGCCAGTCGTGAGATAATCGGAGTGACAAATATAAGCGAAATAATCCAGCGGCGTACCTAACTTGCGATTTAAATAAGTGCGACTTGTACTTGCGAAAATTAGATGGAATATTCTAACAAATGATAAATAAAGGGTCACCCAGCGATAAATAAAGTGTATTTACTCAAGTTTGGGTGTTTTATTTGTTATCTGCCAAAATCACCCGATCTCAATAATCAAACCTTCTTACTTTGTGTAGTATGCATCTACAGAAAATATTTCGGGTTTGATACTAGGTAAGCCTGATGGTCGCTGGCTTTTTAGTCTAGTATATTTTTGACTATTAAAAACACGACTAATGAAAAGTGAATAACTGCATTTCAGGCCGTCTTGTGATTCGGCCGTCCGTTCCGATCGCTCCAAATAGTCGGCTGATAAATCAAGTGGTAAGAATGAGACGGAAAAAATTTCCCGTTGTTTTTCTCATGCATTCGCCGCGGGGAAAAAATCTGTCTCTCGGTGACGCAAGTCGCTGCAACAATGCCCATTGTCGACGTCAGGGGTTATCTCCATGTCGTGACGGCGTTAAAAGGCGATCGGATCTGTAAATGGAAGACTGCGCAGTGACGTCACCGCGGGAGAAACTTCGCGCGCGGGTGGGAACGTTACCAACCCTCGTGACGTTGCGCGCAATCGAAGGTTTACGAACGTTTTGGAATAGTCTGGAAGCGGGTAGAACATAAGCGAAGATTCGAGAAAAAATGAAGACCTCACGGCAAGAAGTTGTTAACTAACATTTTTGTCAAAAATGAGTTAATAAACCGTCTAAACTAAATATTGTACGCTCTTTCCATTGGAAATAAGTTCAAAACTAAAAAATAATTAGAACATGTTCAAATCATAGGGATGAACATGTTAACTACACTTTTTCATAAAAACCAAATCAGTTACTAATGGGAAGAAAATGTTACCTTCAATAATAACATGTTCATGCCATCATTCTGAAATTAACACGTTATTATATTTTAATTTGATTGGAATATTAATGGTTATAATAAATTTTACTCTGGCAGTAGGTACTGTCATATATTTGTTTTTATTTGAAGACTTTTATAATATTATGTTCATATATATTATTTTTCAATAATTTTAAATGGTACATACCATGTTTTGTATTATTAATTAGCATGCCAGGTATTTTGTAATTTTGTATAATGGATGGTAAAAACGGATAGAATTTGAAGGGTTGTTTGATGTTCGTGTTTTACCAATTTTAAAAAGGTGTTATTCTATTAAAAATGAGTTCCAGAGGCGAAAAAATGGTTGTGAACTACATTTTTTTAGGGAAAATTATTATATTTTTATTTTTTTGTGCATAAATGCATTTTTTTACTGTGTAAATATTTATTTGATATTTTAGTGACATAAATCAATAAAAATTCATTTTAAATTAGCAATAAAACATATTTTGTAAAGGCGAAACGCAAATGTCTAATTATCTCAAAATGACCTGAATGTTAGTTAATAACTTCTTGCCATGGGGTCTTCAAATGTTCCCTATATAAACGGCGACATAGTTGGTTATATCTCAATAATATATCTTCGAGAACAAAGAGATCCCAATTAGCCTAAAAAGAAAAGCCTTTGAATCATGCATACTGCCAGTGATGACGTATGGATTGAAGACTATGGCCCTTACAAAGAAAAGTGTAGAAAATCTCAAATGCAGATCAAGATAGTTCGTTATATAACCAACTGTGTCGTCGGAACGTGGATGGGATGGATATGTTTAGTTCTTCTTTAGCCTTTCCCATACGGTGTTATAATAGAATCGCGCGATCCATTGCTGTAAATTCAGTGTACATACATGGAGAATTTTAATGATTTTTGTAAGGGGTAAATATTAATTATTATTTTTATTTATTTTAGTATTTTAACCTGTGACACACTAACCGTTAAGAATGTTCTTAGGCTTTCACGGCCACTCAGAATCTTCTGGTCTGTGTCTTCTGGGGTATTATGTCGTGTTATTACGTTCTCACCCTGCTTTCGACACGGCATCGCACGCCAATACTTAACCACGACACCGACACTCATATTACCACATCAGCCCGATGATGGACCCTGTATTGGGATCCGAAATGCCGGCCAGAAAGGTCGTAATAACACGGCAAAATACCCCAGAAGACACTATCCATTATTTGAGATTTGTAGAGAATTAACTTTCACAATTCGACGGGAAACCATCGGCAATAGCCATCAGTTATATCTCATTTACCAAACATCGGGTACAAATCCCAAATAACTGTACAGAAAATAACCGGTTAAAATAAAAGTTTGACCACACTACTAATAATAATTGTTTGTTATAGATAAAAAAATATATTTTTATCGTGATTACTTTTTTAAATACATAACAGATTTTTGTGATTGATTGGTGTTAATTATATGATTGGCAAATTCGGAGAAATTGTTATTTTTTAAGCAGCGGCGATGTTCTTTTATGCGTGTAAAAAAAAAAAAAAAAAAAAAATAACAATTTCTCCGAATTTGCCAATCATATAATTAACACCAATCATTCTTTCGATAGTCACAAATTAAAATTACTCCACTCGGTTCCCCATAGACGATGGATAATGAATAGTTTGGAAACCGTTGAAATCCTAAAAAATTTAAATTCTGGAAACACATTAATAAATAATATCACATTTCAGTCCACTTCACCACTCCTAGAGCTGTTCGGCGAAAAAAATACCCTCCCCTGCCGCGCGCCCCCCTGACCCCCCTGACCAACCCAATTAGATTGATAAATTTTGTATTTAAGTTAGTTATTATCTATACCTGATGATGAGAGGGACTGCTCCTCTCGAAACTATAGTTGTAAATTAATAACTCATATTGTGTGTGTATTACAAAGTATATTAAAACATATTTGAAATTATAATGTTGCACCACGAAGTATCTGCCAAATCTTTCAATGATATTGAAGATAAAGAAATTCAACATCTAAAAGATGGAAGGAAAACTTCAATCATTCACGTCTTGAAATAAAATTTGAGATTGCTGAAATCAAAATCATTGCCGTGTAACGTTAACACATCTGTTGACATTTTGTCGCACTATTACACGCTTGATTTTGCCGATTGAACCACAGAGGGCGGATGGCAGACGGCACAAAAGTAAAGCAAGTTTTTATGTAATCGCAAAGCCAAACAAAAGTTTCCTAATTCGTGACAAAGTATCGCGAAATTGGGCCGATACGCTGTGTAAAGTCGCTTTATTCGGCGTGAAAAATGAAAATAAAAATATTTCAAAATTACCACATCTTCAATGCAGTGTTTGAGTATTTTTTTTGGACGTTTTGTTGACGGTTTACGGCCGACGATTTTGCAAATCCAGCTTTATTCAAACTGTTGAAATGATCGATTTTCCCCAATAGATGACCCAAATGTGAAATCTTAAAATGAGTGCAATCTACTTTGGTGATTTTAGAATCTATTTCTTGGTAAATTTAAAAAAGCGCCCTTGTAGTCTAGTGGCATGGCACTGGGTTGTCATTCCATGGGTTCAGGGTTTGATTCCCGGTGAGTTAATGGAACATGTATACTACTATATTAAAAAATATATCGAACCTATGGTCGGAAGAAATACATCTTTGGATATACACTGTACTTGCTCTAACCTCAAGATAGATGTCTCGCAGGCTATTAAAGTAAGGATGGAAGTCTTTGGATGTTTACAGGGCTTACGTACAGTCATTGGCTGGCTTAAGTGATTTTACACAATGTAACGTTCTTGATTCCACCCATAATCGACCACATCTATCAAATATGGAAAATTGTATATAGGATTTTTCGCTTCCCTTTATTCAATACAAACTACGCTATAGCCTATGTTTAATTATATACAGGGTGTAACAGAGCTAGTCCATAATACTTTATAGGTGAATTCCTGCCTTGATCATGAATCAAAAATGTTGAAGCAACCATGACCTAATTATCAATAGTTTAGGAGATGTGCGACATCAAAGATTGTATTTTTTTTTCTTCAATATTTCTGACTTATTTTTTAACAAAACCTATAAGTATCTTTACACTTAACTTATATCGATTAAGAAAAATTCATTCGTTTTAATAAAAGTTAAATAAAATTATAAAAACACTGAAAAAATTCCAATTAGAATTTAAAGGTTTTAATCATTTTATTTTACTTGTAATAAAGGGAATGAATTTTTCATATTAGATATAAGTTGCTATAATGATATTCCAATTTTTTGCAAAAAATAAGTCAGAAATATTGAAAAAAAATGCACGCACACTTTGATGTTGCATATCTCCTTAACTATTGATATTATTAGGTCATGGTTGCTTGAACATTTTCGACTCAATTTCAAGGCAGGAATTCACCTGTAAAGTATTGTGTATATCTATGGTTAAAATTGATCATTCCCACGAAACAATGTATAAATGGCGCCGTTAGTAATGAATTATGTTTTGACTGTAGCATCTATTAATATTCTATTTATGAATTATTTATTAAAACATACACTAGAATACGTCAGAAAATTATTTCAATTCTTTACTTCTTTTTATACCAGTTTTTATGTTCACAATATTTTTGAAGTGTACATAACATCTTTCCTCTCGCTTTTCTGCAATCTGTGGCAACGCTTCTGATTTTGTATATATATTGCGCGTCTGGTGTCAAGATATATTTTGATATATCTTGGCTTATATCTTCGAAACTATCCAATAAATACATCATTTTTTTTACAATAATGTAAACAATAACTACCCTTAATGATTTACATTCTCAAATATGTAATTTATGTGATTATTTTTAAATATTTATTCAAAGTTATCATACAATATGTATAGCGGCACACTACCGCCATCTATGAAAATAAATAAAAACATAATTGACCAAACACATTTCTAAATAAAAATGCGTATGTAGATATACGGTGCCTACCCAGTCCGGCATAATTCAATAATAAATAAATGCACATACATTTTTTTACTTGTATTTACTAATTAATAAATATATAAATATATATTTTTTTAATTTTAATGTTTATTTATGTTGCAGCTCAATTGATATTTTTAATTGTGAGATGTCAAATGTTACACATCGTATGCGACTACTGTAAGGCTCGCTCGAATTTTTTATCTATCGGCATTTGTACGATTTACTTGTACATATATATTTGTACTTGTATTTACTTGTACATATATATTGTACATATATATATATTCATGCTATGAAGCGTTAGGAGCTCTCAGAGCTTTCCGTTCTTTGGACTTGCGTTACCAGAAATGATATTATCCGCAGATTGTAGCCATTATCCGCAATCCATTTAGTCCCAGATTCTTAAGAAACTGTTAACTGACTCGTCTGGCAGTCTTCTTGCCCCCACCTCCACGGCATACAATTTCGTTACGCATCCATTTTTAGAGATCTCATCCAATTCACCCAAACGTGTGGCGCTTTGGGATGTTTATCTTCCAGAGCACTGTTAGCACAACCAAGAAGATCTGCTTAAATGTACTTGAGTACAAGACCATGTCAGGCCTTAGTGCTGTATCGCACAGATCTCTTGGAAACGAAATTTTACCCCAAAGTCGGGTCCATACTTAGTACCTAATCGCGCTTTTTTTTATTATGGAAGTTGAGAGTTCTGATTTCCGCCTTCTCTTTTCTTGGAGCCTCGCAGTTATATTTAATAAATTGCAGTGTAAAGTAGGCTGTGCGTATGATACGTATATTCATTATTTACTTTTACCTTTTTTAAATGCTTGGCCATATAATATACTTCTTCTTCTTCTTCAACTTTGTTTAGACTCAAGAGTATGTTTGTGCAGGAGTTTTATTTCAACATACGACAATTGCAAACATAACGCGACTCATTTAATTAACACCGGAAGTTCCTCGAGGTAGGGTGGGAATTCTTCCTTCATACTACTGTATTGGTGATTCTCAATCACCAATGCAGTGTACTTAACAAAGCTTCCAAAGCTTGGTAAGGTTGAAGATATGTTATGCAGAAAATACGCGGAATTTTATAATTTCTCGGGCTCTAAGCTTTTTTTTAGTGTTGTTGAGTTGGTACATTTGTCCTGATGTGAATCGAAATCGGGAGCCATATTGGTGGCTTGCATTATCGTTAGCTATCGAAACGTTACACGTGTTTTGGTGTACTCTACAATTTTTTATTGTAGAAAGATGGAAAGAAGGTGTCATAATTTATGTTCAAAAGTAACGCCGTTATGGTGCTTCAGTCTCCGTATGGCCCTGGCCCATGGCCCCCTGCGACTTTTTGCCGACTTCCCTTTTTACCCGCTTCCCATTTCATCTGGGGTCGGCTCTCTTTACTTTTCTTTTCCACGATTCTCTGTTCTGCGCCATCGATTCGTCCAACTGGGAATTCTTCAGGTCTGTGTCCATACTACTCCACCATGTGGCGCTGGGTCGACCTCTTCCTCTTTTTGTCTCTTGCATTTTGAGCGTGATTTTCACTTTATAATATTCTTGCTTCATCTTCGTCTCGATTCTTTCACCTTTTCAGCAATAGGGACCACTCTAAAACTACCCCTGATACGCTCATTTCTCACTCTATTAGGCTTCTTTATACCCCTAAACCGCCTGAGCATCTTTCTTTTACTGGTAAGTAGTTTTTGATCGTGCAACTTCTTTACAGTCCAGCATTCTGAGCTGTAAGATCATTGCCTTATTGCAGTTTTGTATATGTGGTATTTTTGAATTTTTCTCGATGTGGAAAATGGCTCGGGAGCTGAGCGTAATAATACGTATGAATTTATTGCTAGTAAAGGTATTCCCTGCGCTGCTTCTAGCTAAGACGATGGCCTAATTGTGTGTGAGGCGAGTGTGACCCGTGGTCGTCCTTCTCCCAGCATAAAAGACCTTTAGTCCTCACAGGTACACGATCAGCGCATGGCATACGAGTTCTATGGGTAACGTTAGCATCAATGTTGTACTGAGCCTTGATACTTTTTCACTTTGAGTAGTTTCGTTCGAATGACGTCGCTGAATATCTTCTTCTTCTTCAGCCTTCATCTCTCCACTGCTGGATATGGGCCTCTCCCATACCCTTCCATCCTTCCTTGTTGTTCGCTAATTGTGGCCATTTCTTTCCCCCCACAGCGGCTATATCGTCGGCCCATCTCTTTCGAGGTCTTCCGATGCCTCTTTTATTCTCTCAAGGTCTCCTAATCTGGACCATCGGAAGGAAATATATGCCATACGAAAAATTGCTTTCTGGAAGTAGTTGCGTAGAAATTTTTTTATCAGACTTCACACAAGAGATCACCACATTCAGTGCACGATGAAGAAGATAGGGCTCTGGCATCGAACCAGCCACAGGGGTGCATGAAACGAAATGTCAAGAAGGCTTTTGTGCCGCCTGTTGTGCGGAGGCGGGCGTGACGTCACGCGTGTCGTAAGAGCCGAAGGCTTCACAGTCGGGCGCGCGGAGGGCCCGACAGGCGGCAGAATGAAAGTGAAAACGTAACTCGCAACGCACGGATTGGCAAGTGGTACGGCGCCGCCTAGCGGAGAAAACTGGAATCTGGCTGGTGTCGTAATCAGTCACCAGGCGGTGGCGCTCTCAGGGCCGGCGCGGGGAGCCGGGCCCGGAGGCAGGACTGGCGCGAGCTTTCGGGCGCTTTGTTCCTGCGATGGCAAATTAATACATTCATGTTTATTATGGATGTCTCACAGAGATGAAACTGTTTTTTTTTTTAAATTTTTTTAATTTTTTTTAAAAATTTTATTTTTAATTTTTTTATATTTTTTTTATTAGAGACACTAACAGGATAATGGGTACATGATACTCAGATAATAAACATTATAGTGAAGACTATGCCCATTATCCCAATTACAAGTGTCTTCGGCACGCTCTAGTAACATGTATTTTTGTAATTAATTATATTTTACATGTAAATTTATGTATATTATATATTTTGTGTTTGAGTGTAGTGCGATTAGTATTTAATGAATGATTGATTTAATGGATCTACAGGTTCGTGTCATCGTTTAGAAAATGGATGTTGTGTATGAGTGAGTTTTTGAACGAAGATAAGGTGTCTGCAAGAATATCAGCATCAATGTTAGGGTCAGCACAATACAAATTTTATTATTACTATGGAAAAGTAGGTATAGAAGTCATTTATGGTGTATATCGGACTTATGACCGATCGTATGGTAGGCTTAAGTGATCACTTTACACATACGTAACGTTCGCCATTTCCACCATGATAGAATATACCATGTCTTACTAATTTTTGAAAGTTGTATATATTTGGATTATATGACACACATCACGTACGTGTTGTAACAACCTATTATACCGGCCTGTGGCAGCCATTTTCCTTTCCCCTAAATCCCCACAGATGTCGCTAATTATTTTTGATATCGTTAATGTCGATCAATGAGACTCCCATAATTGATTTTACGGAATTTATAAAGCAATATACTTTTTCAAACTCAAAAATATTCTGAATGCAAATTAATACGTTTGAACTGCGAGCAATATCAAGATGAATGTCTTCGCATTCTTTCTCTGTGATGACGAGACAATGACAAGAGGGTAGATGATATTATAATGCTGGTCCGATTATCTAAAAGGACCGCTCCATATAGTAGGAATGGATTTCCCGAAGTATTGCATCAGATTCTTCAGATGTTCTGGACCTTCGACTCGTAATTTTGCCTTGAATGCAGGTTCTAGAATTTCGCTGAGTGTCTAAAAAATTCCAATCAAAAATAGATATCTCATTAGTGACATCTGTGGTTAATTAAGGGGAATGAAAAAGCTTTGGATGCCGGGCGCTGCTGATTATTACAACACATGAAATGGGTTATGTACAACTCATATTTTTAACATTTTTGTGTATTCTATCATGGATGGAAATGGTGAACATTGCAGTATGTAGCAACACACTTCAACGATCACCTTTTCCATCCGAAGACTTTCGTACCTACAGTTGCCGGCAAACTTCTTGAAATTTTTTGGTGTAGTGGGGGAATGCGCAGAAAACAAAATTAGGGTCTTTTTGGTGGAATGGTACATGCGTAAACTTCCCCCCACTACGCCGTAAAATTTCAAGATGTTTGCCGGCTACTGTACTTTCCCATAAAAATATATTATTTCTTCTCTGTGAAACATTTATAATATACGTTGATTAATGATGTCCCTGGGACAAAATCCAGTACTGAAAAATTTGAACAAACTCAAAATATTCTTATATATTCTATTACATAAAGTAATTTTTTTTGGGTCACAATCCTAGGATTGGTCTGCACCAAGCACTCGATCTCTCCACTCCTCTCTGTCCCCTGCCAGCCTCTTCATCTCTTGGTAGGTGCTACAGCGCACATCTCCGATAACCTGGTATACGTAGCTTGATCTCGAGCGGCCTCTACGATTATCCTTTATGTTATGGCCTATCCAATTTATTGTTATTGGGCGATTCTGTTCAGGAGCCGCCTCTTTTCGTCCACCATGCTCAACACCTCGTCGTTGAGGATATGTTCTGACCAATGGATCCTCGCCATGCGCCTGTAGCACCACATCTCAAAGGCCGCTAGCCGCCTGTACATGCTCTGGCCGATGGCCCATGTTTCGCTTCCGTACAACAGCACACTCCAGATAAGAATTTCAACAAAATTCTTCTTAATCTTTACTTCAATATTAGGATATTTAAAGACCTTGGATTTTTTATTGGAAACGACTCTTGCTTGTTGGATTCTGCTTACAATGTCTGACATTGAGCGGCCATCTTGGGAAATTTTGCTGCCCATGTTGTGAATTCTTTTACGTGTTTGACAGCCACCCAAAACAACGTTATTTGTAGACACCTCTTCTTTTCCAACAACAACACATTTTCGATCTTTCTCAGGGTACGTTCAATAGGGTAATTTCACATTTTACAGATATCTATGAAATAGATCCAGAAAAATAAATTATATTTTTAACTCAGTATGGAATAAACTTTTCATTCATAATTTTTATAATAAAAATCTTAAAAAATACGATCCCTTAAAACGCGATGTGATTGGTCGTGACGTTGTTTGGCAAGAATCATAGATAAACGTACGTGATCTAAGGTGTTTGTCACTGTAATTTGTTTCGTTTTAATGGTAACCGTTCGTCTTCGCTTTGTTTTTACTGGTGTGTGCTTGGTTTTTATATAGATTTTACCGTTTTTCTATTTTAATAAAATAACTACATAAGAACACATTTAAAATAAAGCTGGACAGATTTTCACGAGGAAAATCCAATAACTTAACGAAAATTGACGTTTCAATGTTGGATTCATTTTTCAGTTTTCAGGCATGAAATTCTACATTTGGGTACCAAATAATATCGACACAACTTTTTCTCTAACATTGTGGACACACTATACAAAAAAGCCGGCTTGTTTTGTAAAAAACGAATGAACGTCTAAATACGCGAATTCGCTGTTACGTGTTATACGTCAGATGACATTAAAAGACATAGTCAATCGTTTTTTAATGTTAATATAGGTACATATACCTATTAAAAGAAAATCTTTTTCATAAACGTATTTTCTAAACCAAAGTTAAGATTTTTCTATTAAAAAAAAGTGAAATTACTCTTAAATACACATACAAATACAAAAATACACAGTTTAAACCAACTCAAACAATAATTACCACACGGTCAAACAAACTCAATCTACAAATCCAAAGGTTACATACCACGTATGGACAAAGGAGCTATTACTATTTTGGACCCAAATTACTTAATTGCATGCTTGACGAATTAAAACAATCCGGGCTGACCACAATTTACAACCCTAACATAAAATACAAAATAAAACAGTGGATCTGAAGCAAGGGGAGAGATAAAATAGGCACACTTACACAAACACACTAACACAATATAACCTCATATATACGATATATTTTCTATTATGTTCTTTGAACACTTTTTTATCTATTTACTAAGTTTTGAACCTACACAATATTGTAAACTATGCCTGTCTCAACACAGACATTTCTAGTGAGACAGGCACAATCCAACCAAAATTTTGTACTTAAAATTAAATAGAAATAAATAAATTAAATAAATAAATTAACCGGATAAGTAGGTACCTACATACCCACCATTTTGAGAGCCCAACACACAGCGTGTTAATAACTTAATGCCTCGCTTCCCATGTGAATATAATATTACGCTCCGGTTGCGTAAAGAGACTCATTTTCACACAAAACAACGATTTATATTTAAATTCTCTTTTGCAACGATCCGTTATCATTATTTTAATTTATCAAAAAAAGTGCAACACATTACATAAAAAATAATAATTAACGGTTGCCAAACGGCTTGATTCATATTCCGCTCCATATTTTTAATTCCGTAATTGGGAATCGGTTCAAGTATTACTGTCTCTGTTTACACCGGCTTAGATCTCGTCTCACCAGAGCCGGAATTGAAAAAAAACGCCCAAATGGGTTCTCGATTAAAATAAAACTGTGTAAGGCCCGGTTGCGCCATCTAAAGTAAAGGTAAAGTTTTAGTAAAAAAGTTACTTGAGTAACGTTTTTTACTAAAACGGGTTGCGCCATCTATGGTAAAAATATTTAACTCGCCGAAGTACATACATCGGAGTAACTTTTTTTTACTCTCCAAGATAGATGGGTAAAGGTAAAAACGTTGGTAAAAAAAATGGCCGTCCTCTCACAGCTGATTTGAAAATGTGACATTTATCCATATAGGTACTTGTCATTTGAATTTTGTCGCTGTCATTTTCGTATTGAAATTTGTAAATATTAAAATGAATCTTTTAATTTCGCGTTATTTTAGCGATGGTTTGACGTTTGTTTGGTTTGTTTTATAGAATAAAGTGGTTTGTTTGAACTGGTTTTGAACCGCAAAAGTACGTATTGACAGTGGTGAAAAACTGAAATAAATCAAATTCCATAGACAAATGCGGTATTTGAGGTTTATTCCGCTTGGCACCCTATTAGCCTTATGATTGGTTTGACAGCGGTAAAAAAGGCGTTTGTGCAACCCGAAATCGAGTTTACTCTGATCTGAGGGTAAAAAAAGTTACTCGGGTCAATGTTACTCGAACCAAATTTACTTCTGCTGGCGCAACCGAGCCTAAGAGTACATTTTTTTTGTAAAATAAAAGAAAACATTTACGAGATTTTTGAAACTTTGTTTTAACCACACTTAAAATTTCAACATGTTTCGGGAGCGATCCTCCTTTCTTCAGGACAATGGACGTACTAAGATTAATGTTTGAGTAAAGACAGTTTAGTTATGGTGGGAGGGGGTAGGGGGGCGTGGTTACAAATTACGTAGGTAAGCGAGATGTTAGTAGTTAGCGAGAAGATAATTAGTACACCTTTCTACAAACGACTCCCTAGCCCTAGCTAATAAGTTGGAATTTAATTAAATTGTTGGCAAACGTATTCTTTCCTTTTTTGAATTTATTATTTGGTTAGGATAAATTAGAGATAGCTAAATTATTGAAGATATTTATATGGAAAATTAGGTATGGGAGTTTGGGTGATTAGAGGGCTTACGATCTCTCATATGACTGGCTTAAGTGATCACGTTTACATCAATGTAATATATATATATATTTTTTTTTTGTATAAATGGTTTAATTCCACCTTGTTTTGAATTTTTATAACCACTATGCTAATGCCTATGCTAATCACTATGCTAATACTTATGCTTAGCTTAGCACAGCTTAGGTTACCTTAGGTATCAGGTAATATCCTCACCACTATGCTAACCTTTATGGTAAAACCTATCCTAACGCCTATGCTAATACCTATGTTAACCACAATGCTAACTATTATTCTAAAGCCTATGCTAACACCTACGCTAACCGATATGCTAACGCCAATGCTAACCGATATGCTAACCACCATGCTAACCCTATGCTAACCACGATGTTAACACCTACGTCAACCATAATGCTAACGCTTATGCTCATTTATTATTTATTTTTATGTATACTTCTAAAGGCTTAGTGGCCGTGTTTGTTAACATATAATTTATTATTTTATAATATTTTATTATGTTAAAAAAATAAAATAAACAAAATTTTCCTACAATCAAACTTAAATTCATAAATCATTTAAACCTATAGCTTTTTTCAAAATAACTCCAATACTTTCATTATCGACTTACATTTTTTACCGTATTAATAAATAACTTGCATATACTACCTGTATATGTAATATAATAAGAACTGTGGCTCCCTCATCAGACTCAAGAGCTTCCCTTCATTGATGAGGTCCTACATGACTAAAGTATTTAAAAAAAATGTTAATCTAATATGTAATTATATAAGAATTGTATTTGTACTGTACATTAAATAAACACAAAAAAAATATTTATGTGGCGCATAACAAATAAACATGGAAAATATTATGTTCTGGGATTTTAAACTTTTTTTTTTCAAAAATGCCGCTTCAGCCCTGCGCCGCGATTCGATTGGCCAATCTGGTGGCGCAGTCAGCAATGTCGGATAATTCGGGCAGTGCGACTCCTCCGAAGCCTTCCGTCCCACGGCGGCCCGCCCCGTGGGAACCTTCCCAGAGCGGGGCTGCCTGGCGACCCCTGACCCCCGCAGCGGGCGAAGCGCGCACCTGTCGCGGTGTGTGACCGAGTCTCTCCAAGGCACGCACACTTCACACAGCGTCTGTTACAATATGGGACAGTGCGAGCGAGATGGAAAGTGAATCCGAGCTTCCGGTCGTCGAAATGTTTCATATCGATGGTTACACTTACGTGTTAAGGCGACCGTCTAGTAGAGTGAGCAAATTTCTCATATCTTCTCTTGCGTTTTTTATCACATTTTTGTAGGGAAATATCTCATTTTAACTAATCTCAAAGCTATAAACTATCTAAAAAGGATTGAAAAAAACGAACAAAAAATAAAAATAATTAATAAAACAGCATTTTTAAAACATAAATTGCATGTAAACAAACTAACAGATTTTGTAATAATTGTAAAGAATTTAAGATAAACGTTTACTTTGTAATATTATTGAATAAAAAAGACATTCAGTCATTAAAGGCCCACAAAGTGGAGCAATTTTCTTCCTTTTTAAAACATCGAAGGTTTGGTATTTTTATATATATTCGTATTTAAAATATACGTAACCTGATGAATAAATTTTAAAATGAGATATTTTCGTACAAAAATGTGATGAAAAGCGCAAGAGAAGATATGAGAAAAAATGGAGAAATTTGCTCACTCTGTTAGACGATCGTCTTAAATGAAACGGATACTTTAAGGTACAGATACAAATGATTATTTTTGAGCATGCTCATAGCATGCTAAAAACTAGAATGCTCTAATGACTGTACATACTTGCTCGTTATTGGCGTGCTTATTTTAAGCATGCTCAAAACTAACAATCAAACACACATGCTTATTATTGGCATGCTCTTGTCATAGAATAGAGACGCTCTTGTTCAAAATGGTAACATTTCAAACTGAAACAGGAAATTCAAGTGAACCAATAAACAAAACAGTTCCAGATTTTCATTCATGTCTTTTAATAAAGTTTTATAAACATTATTTCTTGCTATATTATTTTTACATAACGGTGACCGAGTATTCCACAGACATTCGTGATTCCTATAAGTCACGAAAAGTAATGTTTTGTTATCTCCGCAACTCGCCATATTTGTTTCATCTGTCGCGGACTGAGAAGATCGCATTGATAATCGATACTAGCCGCGAATGACATTAGCATGCTCATAAGCCACACGCCTGTTCACACATGCTCAAAAGATCCCCCATCTAATGGTAAATTACATTAGCATGCTCATAAATCAACCGGCGGTTGATTTTTGATGAGCATGCTCATTACTTGCACCATTTATATTTAGTAGCACGTGCGTACACACATGTTACTAAATAGCAATGGCTCAATAAGCTCAATACAGCGCATGCGCACGTGCCACTAATGAGCATGTGAATCAATACCATTATACGAACTGTATATTTCATTGAGAAGCAAAAGTCTTGTCCAGCTTCATCATTATCATCAGGAGAGCGTCCTATCACCACGTGGGCGGAGGCCGAACTGATTATTTCTTCCGAGGTCGTAAATTATATGCAATTTGTTATGGAGTGCTCACATCTTCTACGATAGAGGTCGCCAATGTGCAATATGTACTAATTACATATTCGGGCTTTTACTTAGTTTTAAGCAGACTTTTTTCCATGTTTCCTCTTCTTCATTTACTTTTAGTAGATTTGTTGATCTGTACTACAGAAAACTACGCCTCCTGGGATGACGAGGTCCATTACGGAAGAATACCTAAAATGTGAACTCTTTATTTGAGAGGTAAAAAAGCAAAGGCAGCAATATCTCGCTGAGGTGTTTCTAATAAACACAAAAAACTTGTCTCTACTCGAGGAAATATCTCTGTAATCTAATATGTTATGTAATAACACAACAAACACGGGTTCCAAGGCTGACAAATACAATTAATTTCGAAGTACAGTAAGTAAAGACAATTTAATTTCACTGCCCGGCTTGTTTTTAACAAGTTACCTAATGCAACTAAAGAAATAACTCTACACAAACCTTTTAAACATCGCATTACTAAGTTTATAAAAATATCAGGTAGAAGGTATGCTGAAGAAGTGATCCACCCTTGACCTCTGAATTGGAAAAAACTGATTTATATAATTTAAAGTATACTCTAATATAATATTTATTTTTGTATCTACTTTAATTGTACATTTACATTTCTTTTTCTTTTCTTTTAGATTTAGGTATTCCTATGATTTACTTTATTATTATTGATTTACTTTCATTCTTACGCTTATACTTTCTTTAATTGTCATTTGTTAATATTACATAAATATCATATGAGAATAACTGCCACAGAACAGGTTTTTACCTAGTGTGGCAGTTATTAGTAACTTGTATTAACAAATGTAAATAAACAATAAAATAAACAAATATATACAAATATATAAATCTATGTAACCTGCATTTTATTACAGATGAGTTTCTAAATTTCCATCTCAGTTTTCCTTTTTTATACGTGTTTAACTAAATATTTAATTTTTGATAATGAATATAGCTGTGTTTGCTACAAAAAAGTGGATACTGCTGCTTTTGCTATTTGCATAATATGATAATATTGCTGTCTTGGCTATAATGTTTCATTCTAAAATTGACATCAATTCTCACTTTAGTCTCACTTTTGTCACGTGATACATCCTTGGGGGTTGATTTCTTGTATATATTGTATATATTGCCTTTTGCACTTTGATAATATTGCTGCCTCGCTTTTATTATCGACTTGGAAACATGATTTAGGAAGGGATAACGCTATATTTCCTATGAATCTCGAAATGAGTACATTCTAAATTAGTTAGGTTCGGTGAATGCTTTTAAAACATTTTTTTTAATATTTTGAGTATTGCTGCCCTTGTTCGCTCTTAACCGTCACCTACCCTCATTTAGTGTGCCCCACATTTAGTGTTCGCAGAGATATTCACAAAGTAGAGGCAATGTCACTCTGTTCTTACATCACCGGATAGGAAAGGTTAACGAGAGTGGCCATTTTGTTAATTCTTTAAATTAAAAAGTTCTCACGAAAAGCGCTGTCTCCCATCCGTTAAACGTTTCACGATCGCTGACGCAAGACGCTGATCGGCAGGACAATAGAACAGGCTTCTGCCTGGTAGTGTGGTAACACCGCAAACTAGTGCAGATGAAAGTGATCACGGGAGATGATAAAGTCTGCGAATTCAGTTTAAGTTAGTAACGAACCAGATTACAATGCTCAGTGGCTGGGGCAGTGATAGCGAACCGGCGGCACCGCTTGCCGTTTGGCGGCCCTAGCCCGCGCACAAGTATAAATACGTATCCCGCCGCACCAGCCAACCGTGATTATAATGGAAGGCTTATTGCCGTTCGGTAATTTCTTACAACGAACCACATAATTTAGTGGAGCAGTTGAAATATTTTTTAGGAATTTTATTTTTTTATTTTTATTTCATTAAACACGAAAACAGGCAAGTATTGCCCACAAATTTTATACATTTTGTTATAATTAACACAAGGAGGTTTCCTTACCTGCGGTAAACTTCAAATATTTCGTTGAAAGGTCCACCGAAGTAATGCCATAAAATAATTGTAGGCAATATTATCTAGAATAAGAAGAAGAAAAATTATAGTATACAACTTATAGTTTATGATTCTAAGAAACCTGTGCTGAAATAATTCAATTTTAAAGGAATTAATTTCAAACAATTCAAGGCCTCAAATTGAGACAGATAACTCAATATTACAAGTACATAAATAAAGTGTAAATCAACACAACACAAATATAGTTCAAGATTAAAATAAACGTAGCAAAAGAGAGCATATGACTGCAACCCTAAATACACCTGGATGCAGTAAAACAGCCTTGCAACACCACCACAATACATAGCAATTAAATATTTAAAAGTTAAAAAGTTCGTAAAATCGCTGAGCATTTGAGTGATGGGATTGTGATATCAACCTTAACATGCTTATTTTTATTTATTTATTTATATATCTTTATTTAGTTTATGAAACATTGTTTATCATTAGCTAATATTAAAAAACATTATATATATAATATAATATATATATTAAATATATATACCTATATTATATATATATCTATCTATATATATATATATATATATATATATATATATGTACACTTATTAAATAATTAAATAAATAATATTTCTCTTCATATATTTTCCATTGTTATGTGCCGTTTACATTCTTGTTTGAAGATGTTGATTCTGCTTAGCTTCCTCACATCTTCTGGCAGGCTATTGTACTCATTTATTCCCTTGTAGTAAATACAGTTTTGTGTGTTTGTCTTTTTTCTATTTGGAGTACTTATTTTGTTTGTATTTCTTGTATTATGCTCTGTGTTATATTTGATCTTATTTTTAAAATATTTTGGCATTTTGTCGTTTAATATTTTGTGAATGAATATCATTGTATTAGATTTTAATCCTTGTTTTATATTAATCCAATTTAAATCTGATAACATTTTTTAAATTTTGGAATATCTATTTCTCTGTGGAATGATCCTCATTGCTCTATTCTGTTGAATTTGTAATTTTTTTATATCTCCTTCATTACATTTTTAAATTATGTAATAAAAACTTAACATACTTATGTATAGGTATATATATATTTTTTTTTTTTTTTTCAAAAATGTTTCCAAAAATTAAAATTAAAAAAATAATTTCTGCCATCCTCTAGCGGTAGACGCACAAAGGTATTTGTGACTAATGCATTGTAAAAATCGGATTACTTTCAAAATGGAATAAAAATGTCAATCAATCAAAAAGAGACTACATATAGGTCGAAAAATTTTCGTTAACTCACCAGACTGCCGTGGCGAAATTGGATAGAATGGAGGTCCGTTGGTTCGAATCCAGGTAGCAATTAGAATGCCACAAGTATAAATTGGCGTGCGAGGGAGGGCGTCCCTGTCGCGAAACAGAAGTTGCCAGGGTGTAAATTTATCTCACAATACATAATGTACGGAGTGGCCGGTACATTGACAAATATATTTTATGATATTATAATAGAAATTTGGTTGGGCAACACTAAAGAAACAAACAAGTATGGCGGCCGCTCTGTCTGTCCTGTCAGACGATAATATTGGTCCACTATTTGCTTTTTCAGCTCCGCAAAACTTTAAAACTACATTGGCAATTGTTCTTGCACCACCTGCAATACTGTTTTGGACATAATTCAGTGTATATTGGAAATCAAGATATCACAGCCCACGGGCAAATACGAGATTGAACTGAATGACAGGGCGAGGGGTTACCGCCGGGTGCGGGCGGGGCGGGTTTTAGTTTCAAATTCGCCGCACGCTAATTTACGTTGGGCAAGCTTTAAAATATTTTTTCGATAATTTGATTTTTCTATGTCTTTTCTAATTGATTTAAAAAAAATGTTTAATGATTCACAGAGCTTTGTTCTGAAATTGCAACATCTCAATAATAATGTATTTTATTGAATATAATTAATAAATCTTTAATTAATTTCCAGCATTTACATTTATTCCTTCCGCAGCTCCCCACGCGACAGTATTACGTAAACTTAAAAAATAAAAATGTAAATGTAAGGTGGGATCATATTATGTTTCTTAAGAAAAGTTGCGTGGATGATGGGCTTGGATAGAGGAGACTACTCGTACAGTGAAATTGAGTCAATGTTAAAAATTTACAACCTCCAAAAATATAGAGAAAACTTAATCACCATATTCAAAATATTAAACGGCCACACTGATGTGCCTTCGTTTCTGGGCCAAATAAAATTCAATATCCCTCTTCCCGTAGACTCAGAAATAATGAACTGTTGTTCCTTAGCCATCATAGAACCAATTATAGATTCCATGCTCCCATGTCACGGTTATGTCGTCTTATAAATTCAAGACAGGATCTGGACTTCTTTGGTGTAAGTCTGCCCAGATTTAAAAAATCTCCGATTAGATAGTCCAGACCTTGTCTGCATCTTGTTAGTAATTTTCATTTGTCCTTGCTTTTGTATTTAAATTTCTATAATTTTTATTCTGATATATTATATATTGTTCATGTATGTATTATATTTCATTGGACTATGTCCGTTAATATCAATAAATAAATAAAAATAAAACAAATAACTGAATGTGAAATGGATATTAATAGGCGAGATCAAAGTCCGTGACGGTGTTACGCACATTCACCAATAGTGCATGCGATGAACTAACACAACACGATAAGCAGGTGAGGATCCCCGCAGTTTTGCCACACAAAGGTGGCCCGCATTTGGTTGAACGATATTTTTTCGCTATCGGCTGTTGATCCGGGAACAGGAGCTTTGCTTCACGGGGGTCGGACACAGATCAAAGGAAGAGTATTATTTCATTTTTATAAATTCAAACGGTGAAAGATCACAGTCTTACGTGTTCTTACGTATTATTACTTTTTCCAGTACCGTAAATTCCCACCACAATATTAGCTTCGTATACAGTTAATTTTAACATTAGCCTTACTTAGTATTAATTGAATAAATATAGAAGTATCTATAACTTAACCACAAATCTCGTCATAATACTAGACAGGGAACACTCGACCTAGACGAAATACCAAGACATGGACAAAACAATTAAGCATACTTAACACCTAAACTATATAATAACATAAAAAAAAAATTCCACTTATTAAAACCTATCCGAAGTGAAAAATTTAATTGAAAATCACAAACTGCTACAATTCAAAAGCAGAAAAGAAACTGATAAGCTATTTGTTAATAGTACATAAAAAAAATTTAACTGCCAATAAAAAACTTATTATGTAAATTACAAAGATATATACTTTCCTTTCTACATCAAATTTATTTATTTCTATTTAATTTTAAGTATAAAATTTTATTTGGACCGTGCCTGTCTCACTAGAAATATCTGTGTTGAGACAGGCATAGTAAACTTACATAATAAACTTAGCATCACTTCCATACTTCTTCTTACTCTATTTATTTTACTAGATTTATACTACTACTCACTTTGTTTAACGAACATTATTTTTTTTTCTTTCTTCCCCCCGCCAACATATTCATTATATAACTTTAACAAACTTGTCCTGTATTAGTGTTGACAAACTATACAAATAACAGGTTTACAATTAGCCACTCTAGCATAGGCTAGTTGAGTAGTAATATAATTAAAATATGTGTATTAAGATACGTAATATTGTAAATAAAATTATATACATTATTAAGATCCAATAAATTGTACAACAAGGAATTTATAAATAAATAAAATAAATATAAATGCTCAAATTTTGAGGCGTATCTTCGGACCGGTTCTAGAAAATTGACTGGCGCAAACGTTACAAAATTTATAAAACTGGGAAGACTTCGGTGGCTGGTTCGTGTGGAGAGAATGACCGAGCATCAAGCACTAAAGTCCCTGCTGAACTCAAGGCCGATAGGGCGAAAGAGCTTAGGGAGGCCAAAATTAAGATGAAGTGAAAACGTCCTCAAAGACATATCTCCCTTGGTGCTTCTGAACTGGAGAGAGCTGGCACTAAACCGAGACGAGTGGAGGAAGACTCTTGAGGAGGCCAAGACCACCAGGGGTTGCAGAGCCAAGAGTGATGATGATGATTTAAATGGTCACGTTATGCGTAGAGACGTCTCTTTTTCTCTCGTTTAATTTTTTTTTATTCTTTCTTGTTGTACCTATTATTCTCAACATACCTTAGGTTTCTGCTAATAATTAAGTTTCTTTTTCTCTTGTTTAAATTTTTTTATTCCTTCTTTTTGTATTATTCTTAACAAGCCTAAGTTTTTCTGCTAATAATTAAGTCTCTTTTTCTTTTATTTAAATGTTTATTCTTTCTTGTTATATTATTCTTAACATGCCTAAGTTTATTTCATAACAAATTTATCATTATTGACATATTTCTAAAAGTGGAGACCTGTAATTGGCTTTGTTGTGCCGTTGGTCTTCCGTGAATATTAAATAAATAATTAATAATTTGTTTGTGATTGCGCTATGAATTCAGGACGGCAGGGTGTAGAGCTTTTAGTAGCGCATCTTTATATTGAGCTAAACTGGAATTAAAAATATCAGAGATATGCGTAAAGGTGTTACCTAGCCTATGCAGTCTGGGTCCAAGAGAGTTGAAATGCGAGTTGGTTCTAGTGTTGTCACAAAATATCGGGGGTTTCATTATTTTGTGAGTAAAATCAAATCAGATACAACTCTCCTTAAATGTTACACATTAGATCTTTTTTAATATACAGGTCTACAAAAGTAGCACGAAAAGTACGCAACGGCCCTGCAGATTTCGCGTAAAGTCATTGCACTCGCTCTTATCATAAAAATTGTGTGCATTTCCTAGTACCGCCGGTACTCGCCTCCCATTGGCCGGCGCGCCGCGACATCTGACGCCTAATCGCGGATCTAATTCCGCCCGGGGTGGGGGCAGTGATGCGTTCTGTTTACGTCGCGGGCAACGCCGGAGACGCGACGAGACGACGGAAAACTGGAGAATTTTCGAAACACTAAAGTGTTTCGTATGTTGAATATTCGCACGACTATGGTCGCACTCGAAAACTTCTCGCTTGCCGGCAGGTTCTCTCATATTTCGCTTTACTCTTGAATGCTATTTGTTTACGGTATTTCGCCGTTTCCCAATTTGCTAGCTTCTATGATTGGCGTAGTGCAATGGCAAATAATCGGCCAATACCAATATTGGGATCTTATGATTGTTACCCCAACACTTACTTCGGACATCGCAAATAAAGGTATTTACTTTGAGAGAGATGTGTAAAAATATACAAATCTCCTATTTGAGTACGACGAACACCGAACAACGACGTATACCTACTTTTCATTTATTTTTTATTTTCATTCTCGTGTTTTAAGTGCTGGGATAACAATTTCGAAATCCCAATATTGCTATTTTCGGAATACGGCCGACTGTGTGCGCAGCGGCCTGTCAGTCTCTTTTATAGTTTATACCGTTTCGCGATGTTTCCTGAATCTATTGCATGATCCAGACCTTCATAGTAATTTCCAAGTTACTTTAAAAGGTGTAAAGTGCTTTAAAATTCCCGATTTGCTGCAATTCTTCCTGCTTGTACCATCTCTTGACAATATCATTATTGTTTTCATATTTCTAGGACAAAACAAACACATTTTAAAATGTGCTCGATTTTCAGAAAAATGTCTTGGATGCAAATATATCACTTTTCATTGCAAAAAACTAATGGAAAGTGATACAAAGATGATCCTTTGGCATGTAGTAGAACTGAAGATGCACAAAAATATGACATTTTTAATAGGGATTTTTGAAGTTACTTCTTTAGGCGGGTTGCAGGTGAAATTTATTTCTGCAACGAAATTCTGTTTAGTGTTGTATACCGCGAGTTGGAACATAACTAGACTACATGCGCTTGCACATGCTCTCATTTCAAAAGACTAGAAATATTTAATCTTCTTCTTCTTCTGTTAGATCTGTGTTAACAGTTCAGTCCTGGTCTTGTGACGAGGACGTCCAGCTCTCTCTCCATCTCTTTGGTGGTCTCCCTGGCGGTCGGCGCCCCTCTGGAATCCCGCGCATCACGGCTCTGGGAAGTCCTGTCTGCTCCATTCTTTCGACACGGTCTCTCCAGAAACGCCTTCTCTGCCTGCTCCATCTGCTGTCATAGTACAATGTCTTGTATGTTGCAGGTTCTGCGGACTGGGTACTCTACTTGTCTTGGGTCTTTGAGGGTCTTACCTGCAATGGGTCTTAGCGTCTTCATCTGGATAGTTCTGAGGTGTTTTGTTCTCACCGTGTCCGCTCTTGCTTCGATACCGTATGACAGGTCTTATGCATGTTTTATGTATTCTGACTTTATTTTCCACTAGCATATCGTCGCTGTATATATAATAAAGCCTATGTGCCGTTTAGTACATTCTGAGATGAACGAATCATATAAATAATGGAGATGTACTAAAAAAAAACTTTGCCGTTCATCTGGAAAGTCTGCCTAGTAATTAATTAAAATATTTTTTATAAATCTAGTCTGTGCAATTATTTTTCATTCGTTTATTTCAGAATGTACTAAATCGGCACATAGGCTTAATTATATATACAGCGACGATATGCGTCTCTTAAGCATCCGGAGATAAGCGCTGCTTTGTTTGTACGCTCCTTGACTTCGTTATTCGTAATTTCAAATGTAATTTCGCTTGTAGCCTCAATTCATTCACAATAAATTATAAAATATTAAGAAAAATTAGTTTAGTCGAGAGCCAGCCATTTTGCAAACTGTCTTATTGCAGTTGACCGTCGCAACAGGGTCTAGGTGTGTTGTTATAAAAAATGACGCGTAGATATGTTGATAGCGACCCAACTCGCAAACTAATTATCTACATTTTTTGTTGATTTAAGGATAGCCGTGGCTGTGGTGTTTGCTCAGAGCTGGTTATCAGGGTTGTTGTCGTCTATCTGGAAGAGGAATAAACGTTTCCAAGTATCGGTAATCCGTTGTCCCTCATTTCCGATTAAAGAGGTCTATGAATACTATTTCCTATTATGAACATTGCTAATTAACCACGAAACTAGCTGAACTAAACATACCGTGGAGTAATGTTGATCATGACGTTCTTTGATCCTTTTGCTCTCTTGAAAAATTGTAGACAAGGAGAATAATGACGGATCATGCTTTTGTTCCCAAATTAATAAATGGAGCTATTGACTGTCCTCATATATTAGAATGTATCTGCTTGCGTGTTCCATCCCGCGGAACTAGATGTTAAGTACTGATACACACGCTTATTATTGGCACGTGAGCATGCGCAGTATTGACCTTCTCGAGCCATTGCTATTTAGTGGCATGTGTGTACGCACATTGCTAGTAATGAGCATGCTAATGTCATTCAACACGAGAAGGGGTATCTTTTGAGCATGTGTGAACAGGCTTGCTTATGAGCATGCTCATGTCATTCGCGGCTAGTAGTGACTTATTATAGGAATCACGAATGTCTGTGGAATACTCGGTCACTGCTATGTAAAAATAATATAGCAAGATATAATGCTTATGAAACTTTATTAAAAGACGTGAATGATTCAAATCTTTCAATACAAATTATAAAAGCTTAAATCAAAAATGTGCGGATGGAAACTGTTTTGGTTTATCGATTCACTTGAATATTCTATTTCAGATGGCAAAGTTTCCATTTTGAACAAGAGCGTCTCTATTCTATGCCAGTAATAAGCATGTGTGTTTGATTAAACCCAGGACCTATTTTGATTTTTTGGTTCACTTGAATTTTCTATTTCAGTTTGCAAAGTTTCAATTTTGAACTAGAGTTCCTCTCTATTCTATGACAGGAGCATGCCACTAATAAACGGGTGTTTGATTGTTAGCTTTAATAAATTAAGCATGCTAATAATGAGCAAGTGTGTACAGTTGTTAGGAAGTACTAGTTATGAGCATGCTTAAAATAAGCATACTAATAATGAGCAAGTGTGTACAGTTGCTAGGACATACTAGTTTTGAGCATACTAATGAGCATGCTCAAAATAAGCATGTGTATCTGTACCTTTCTTTATGGAGGTTTTACCTTGGAAACTGCAGCCACTGACTACTTTTTCGATTCTTTACTGCAGAGACTTCCTAGACTAACAAACAAATTTCAAGGAATGTCATTAGATATTATTATTTCAAAAAAGTAACCCATAAAAACTAAGTTTTTATTATACTCCCTTTCTTTGTAAAATATAACAGCAATTAAAGACGAATTAAAACATATAACATAACACTAAACTTACAGTAATTTAATATATTTCTAAATTGTCAGATGTTTTGAGCTTTGATGAGACACTTCATGCTTTGAAGATTAAATTCTAAAAACATTTGTCAGTCAATTTAGATTTTCGACATTCGCACCTATTATGTATACCGACGGAAAATTTAAAAAATATTCCGCGACGTTATCGGGCCGCCGTAATCTAACATTTCTAATGATTTCAATTTAAAAAACCATTAAAATTTCTAAAAATCCGAAATTATACTATAATTACTAATTTTTTTAACGAAAATTTGATAGATCTTGCTTGTCTACTTGCCAAGTTTCAGCTCGATTGGATCACGGGAAAAGGGTTAAAAATCGATCCAAAGTTTTTTCACCCGGCAAGCCGGCAAGGAAGCGAGCAAGCAGACGCCACGAATATAAAGGGAGTAAAAATGGGAATACTGCCGGTCTTAATTTCTTGAGAAAAATCTTAGAAGTGAAAATTAGCACACTTCCCGTCATCCAATCGAGCTGAAATTTTGCACATAGACTTGATATCGATGACAATGTACCTGATTACCTGCTTTCTGGTACAATTCTAAAATTGTTTAAATTATGGACGTTTTAGAACTGATCTAAAATTTCTACATTTACGTCAAGAGAACAAAATGGAAACCAAGACCTCGCGTTCCAAGGATTTATGTTGAAAATTATATTTAGTTTGACCTTTTCAAAATTGTTAAAAAATTTCCCAGCTATGGCAATATATTTTTTTTATCACAATTTATTTACAAAAAAAAATACAATAATATTTATTACACAGTTGTGTTATTCATAGTAAGTATCTCTTCATTTAACAGCATTGCTCTTGTGCTCGGACGAGGTAATTTGAATTTCTATATATAATTATTTACATTTAATTATTTTACATTATATTATATATCTAGGATGAAGTAGTGGAGCGAAACGTCTTTGACTAGTTCAGTTCATTGAGATGTTCTCTCAATTTGTTCTGTATCCTGTATATTTTTCATTTCGATTGGAAGATTGTTAAAAAAAATTTCATCCTGAGTATATGAAACCTTGTTGATGTTTTTTTGTATTGCATTTTGGGATTTTAAATCTTTTTCTAGCCCTTAATCTATTGGGTCGGGGTCCCTGCACCGCATAGAAAGTGCCAACTTTTCCTATCTTGCCTTCTCTCTCCACGTCAGCCCAATTTAGTTGCAACCTCGCTTCGCAGCAGTCCTCCAACCGTTTCCGCCAGCTCCTCCTAGGACGGCCCCTTGGACTTCTGCCTTCTGGTGTTGCCAGGAATATCCGCTTTGGTAGTCTATCTGCCGGCATCCGCAAGATATGACCCAGCCACCGTAACTGTGGTTTCTCGATAAACGTCAATAAGGGTTCTATTTCAAGACATTCTCCTATTTGAGTATTTCTGATTCTGTCCCTTCTGGTAACGACAATAGGATAAAACATTTACCTTCGTGGAGTGTTACACATCAAATATTTATACTGTTAACATATTTACTTACACGATAATGAAGACAAATATGTACATATAGGTATGCATTGGAAAAAATATTATAAGTCATCAATATGGAACAAATATTGCAAAAAATACAGCTCACCGTTTGATACTGGATAGAATAAAAATGAGGAAATTATCTGATGAGGTTTTTGCACTTATGTTATCTTGTCTTCTTCTTTGTTCTTCCATCTGATTATTCCACTCCATTTTGTTCATTTGATCCGTGATTTGATCAAACAAGGGTGGTCTTGTTTTGCTACAGTAATTGGGACTCTTGGCCTGTTGTACCGTTAAAAATTAAATAAAAAAAGATCGCAACAATTAACAAACTATTTTTATTTTACAGATCATTATTTACATAGACACATAAAAAATTCTCTGCAATAAAAGTATGGTTATACCTTTTGTAATATGTACTTACCATTTGTCGTGGACCTTATGTCGCGTGAGTCTTTAGTATAGGTCTTGTCATATAAGCTTGCAATTGAGTTAGTGTGGGTACAGTGCCTAATACGCGCATTGCTTCGTTGTGTTAAGTTTACGGATACGGGAGGGGCGTAATTGCAAGCTTATATGAAAAGACCTATAGGTAGGGGACGATGGGGTGATTGCGGACGCGGGGTAAATACGGACTAGCAGATATCTACTCAATCCCTTACTTCCGCGCCCGGCCGCCACGATCACGTGCTACTTTGCGCCATCTTAGGTGCCGAGAAAACATCCACGAAAGAAAGCTGCGCACAATTTTCAAGATAAATAAAATCAAACAATTTTGTGAATTTTGATCTAATTTTTAGTGTTTACTATTTTGAGTGCTATATCTATAAAGTAAGTGACAATAAAAAGTGATATTTTCTATCGATTACCTCGTTAATGGAGAATAAATTACACAATAACTTTCGATGATAAATTTTATTAACCAACAAATAATTGTCGCTGTTATTTTTTAAACTCGTTGGGTTTATTGCGGACAAGCTCTCTGGGGTAAATACGGACGTCCGCAATTACCTCTGACTCGATTATATGTCAAAACCTAAGACAATTTATTGCACATTTTCAGATGTCTCGAAAATATATTCGAAAAAAACGAGAATACATCATCGAAACCTTACAAAGAGCTGCACAAGAAATAGAGGATAAAAATACAAATTTTTGTCAGGCGGAAGAGAAGTACCTACGGCATTCCAGGGCTATACTTCTTGACCAAGTGAAAAAGGGCTGTATTACTACTATTGTACGATTGTATGTGTAGTAAATTTTGTATTTTTTGAAGATTTGAAAACACTTATTATCAAATTCCAATTTAAATCAGATTCACTCAACAATGTATATGAAACTAGGATTAGTACTGTACAACAGAATTCCAGGATTCTTGCACCAAAGAGATTAAAACAAATTGGTAAATTTACCAGTGCAAAGTGCGGTTCCTTAACTACAGTTTTAACGCTGGAGGCACTTATATTCCACCATTTTTCACATTCAAAAGAAAGAAAATGAATGCACTGCTTATGAGACAGTAATAGTAATATAGTAGCTAGTATTTCCGTCTCTGGTTGAATAGCTGAACGAATATTCGTTGAATGGCTCCAGCGTTTCAAAAAATTTCCAAAACCGTCGGCTACTAATCCCGTTTTGCTAGTACTGGACAATCACGAGAGCCACGTAAGTCTGAAAGCTTACGGTCAACAATCCGGGAGCCAAAATTACAGCATATGATACTGTAGGTCTTTATACAAAACAACCTTTAACCGAACAAGTATAGATAAAGCTATTAATAGCTAGAGCGTGCTGTAATTTACCCAGTGGATTAGGATAAGTTCAAAGGCACATTCGCAGGTTTTGGTTATATTATTGAATCAGAAATTCCACTTGACACCAGAAACACCAACTTGATAATTCAAGCCAAAGAGAGCCCAAAATGAATCTCAAGTCATCTATGATGCAGCCAATGATAGTATTTTAAGTCAAAGAGGATCTTTAGAGGCATCTCAACTCTTTAGAAACGTTGCTATTATGGAATATTCAAAATAAATAAAACGTGCGAATGAATTAGTATGCGCAGGTGATGTTATCAATGATGCCGATTTAAGCCAAAATATGACAAGTCAAACTAACCTGTCTTCCTCAGTACCATTTATTGACACAGTAAAGGTACCAAAGGTAATCGTAACAAACGGTGGGTTAAAAAAAACATACTCATTTTTACCACCACACCGGAAAAAGTTTCCCTAGAAGAAAAAGAACAAAAGAAACTAGAAAGAAAAAGGAAGAATCTGAAACAAGAAGAGAAAAAACTACAAAAGAAACCATAAAAATACTAAAGAAAAACGATCAAAAGTTGAGAAATTTAAATTTTTTTGAAACTGTACAAGAGAATGATGAATATTTTTGCATTTTTTGTCAGGAAAAGTATCGTGAGCCCCCCAGCGAAGGCTGGATTGTGTGTTTAAAACGTTAGAATTGGGCTCTTGAGAAGTGGGCTGCTGGGACTTCTTCCAGAGGCTTTATTTGTGACTTGTGTGAATGATGTGGGACCTTGTCCGTAAATACCCCATGCTGTCCGTAATTAACCCAATACCCGTCCGTATTTACCCTAAGGGCTACGGGTAATTACGGACATACAAGGTTTTGTTTTTGATTAAAAATATATAGTTGTTGATTGATCTCGTAAAATAATTAATGTTAATTTTTTAGGTGAATAACTAAAGTTTCATAATAAATAAAGTCAGGCTGATTGTTTCTAATAGTATAGGTTTTGTACGTTATTTCGCTTCAGCGTCCGCAATTCACCCATCCTCCCCTACATAGTCGACCTTTTGTTGAGGACTTTTTGTCGTGTTGGTCTTTCTTTTATAGTAGTTTTGGTCGTGTGAGCCTTATATTGTGGATCTTTTATCGTGTGGGCCTTTTGTCTTAAGTCTTAAGTCTTGTGGAAAATTTTTCGTCTGGGTTTTTTATCGTGTGAGCTTTTTGTCGCTTGGGCATTTTATGGGGTAATCGGTATTTGGTGTTTTTTTTTGTCGTGGGACTATTGTCGTGTGGGTCATTTGTCGCTTGGGCTATTGGCACGGTCCTCTTGTCGTATAGACCTTCTGTCGTGGGGGCCTTTTGTCGTGTGAGATGTTTTTTTTGGAAATCTTGCCAGAACAGAAGATGATAGCTTGAAGAAGCTTGCTGTGGTGAGTCACGTCGAGGGTCGAAGAGGAAGAGGAAGAAAAAGATCTCCTACTCGTTGGACGAGAATTGTGAAGAGGGCGGGACGTCATAAAGATCGCGATTCTTGTGAGTCATGAGTAGCGATGGGAAAAACTACATTTCAAAATGAAGACTACTACACGCACACGTTCACTACAAAGTGTGCGCTACATTTGTAGTAGGTACCGAAATATTACACACTTCATCTACTGCAATAAACTACATGAAGTGAGCTAATTGTAGTACCTACTACAAAAATTGAAACAGTCGTTTTATCTACATCCACTTCCCGAAAAATTAAATCTGACGGGGGGGATTTCAAATTAAAATTTGACCGGGGTAGGATTTCGAAAGATCGTTTAAATCGTGCAGTTTGAGGTATGAAATTTAAGTGTACAGTTTCAAGTGTGTACTTTGAAGTATAAAATTTGTGGTGTACAGTTTGAGTGTGCGATTTGAAGTATAAAATTTGAAGTGTGCACTTCACTTACAAACATGTGAAGTATAGCTTCAGTATCTATAATGTAGTACTACATTGTAGTACTTAGTACAGAGCGGACCCATCACTAGTTATGAAGGACCGACTCGAATCTCGAATGGATGGATCCTAATGGAACAGCTATGCGAACTGCTGGCTGCGGAGAAAGGTGTAGAAAAATCGTACTAGCATAGAGTGTAGTAGCTACCTGTGTATCGTACTAGCGTAGTACCTACTAGATACAACCAAAAATAATCCTCAGCAAAATACGGTATGCCGAAAAATTTATTAAGTAGTGTATTTCCCCGTATCGTGCACAGATGGCGTTGTACGCAAGCTGACACCTGTTTAATTTTCTCGAAAGCTTTTCTTCTGTGAACGGTTCGCTTCACGATCAAAACGATTGGGATTTTTTTTATATAATGTATACCGACATCTATGCAAAATTATTGAAACTTGCATCGATCGTAATGCAAAATTGTTCATTTTATGATTTAGCTTCTTTAAATTAATATAGTATTGATTTCGATTTAATAGATGGCAATGTTCCATCAATTTTAAATTTAATCAGATTGTTTTGGTGGTCATTTTTTTATTGGTGGCTTTTAGCATATCGATACAAAATGATCTTATTTGATATTGAATAGCTAAAATATTCTGCTGAATAATTACATTCCTCAAGCAAATTTTAATAAAAAAAAATTATATGAATCCATTACAAAGTGTAAATTATCATAATTAAACCCACCGCCAACCATAAAAAGTTTTGCTTATTTTGGTGGATGCACTCACATTAACAACTTGTATAGGTGTTTTTTGAGGTAGGTAAGTAAAATCGTGGTATTTACTTTGTTGGAAAGATAATTTCACGCCATTAGTGTTTAAATAGTGCTATTTATAGAAGTTTGTTTTTCTAATTGGCAACTCTTTTTCCAGCGACAGCCAATTTGACAGCTGAGAGCTGATTTAAGCTTAGTTTGGCTAGTCATTTCACCGTGAATAGACTTACGCCAGAACAACACATAAATATGTCCAACGACCGTAATAATAACCATACTTTATTATTTTACCTCTAAAATTATGATAGGCAATGGGCGCTATTTGTCGTTGGACCTTTAATCTTTTTAACAAATGTCCATGGATCTTTTGTCGCAAGACGAATGTTCGTGGGCCTTTTTAAATATAAATCTTTTAATATAATACCAAATGTCCGAGGGTTTTTTTGTGGTCCATTATTTGTCGTTCGACGAAATCGACGTCCCTACAATCTGCAAAAAATATTTTTTCGTTTTACTCTCTATTTTTGGACAATGTTGAAAAAAATTTAGTTTTTGTTTCAATTTTTGTTAAAGGAAAATTTTTCAAACATAATCCGAAAATATAGAGTAAATCGGACGTTCTAAGATATTAAAATGAATTTTTTTTTGCAGATTCGATAGTAGGTATAAATGAGAAATATCCGTGGAACTTAAGTGTCAGATAAATGAATGATAATATTTTTACGTAAAAAAAAACAGTTAGAAAGATAAGTCGGTACACAAAATACAATATACCATACCGCATCTTTCCAATCCGGAGAACTGCAATTAGTTGTGCTTTCTTTAGTTCTTCTTTAGTTCTAGTTCTTAATTAGGTACGGAGCTGAGACATGGACCCCACCGTCAATATCATACACATTATAATATGCCCAAAGAACAATGCTTGGAATATCTATTTATACTGTGTATCTGATGTACAATTTCACCAGAAAATAAATAATTGAATCTTCTCGTACATTTTCGTGTGTTCTATCGATTTACAGATTATTGAAAATTCTTCTAGATTGTTCGAAAAACTTCAATTATTTGCTGTTCTTCTCAATTTTAGAATCTGTATAATAATTCTATGTAATATATAATATTAAATGTAATATATAATAATAAAATAACTAAATAACTGACCGCAGAGGTAGGGAGAAGTGTTAGAACGCCGCATTCTTCTATGTTGGCAAACCACTTTTGCTTCGGCTATATTCATACGTACTCTCATGTAGGTGTACTCTATTGTTGAGACTTTTAACAGAGCCATCCTACAATATTAATTTCTAGTATCTGATCGTGCCAGGTCTTTCGCGGAGGCCCTCTATTCCTGCTACTTTCAACATTCGCTTCATATATTATCTTTGTTTATTCTTCATCCTATCGACCAGTGATTTTCTATGCAAGCACTTCAGTGACCGCATTTCCACCGTATTCAGTCTACTTTCATTCTTTCCAATTCCAAGCTTCGCTTCCATACATCAGAGTTGACACTAGGACGCCATTGCGTACCGCTCGTCTTTTTTCCTTTGGCAGATTTTTAATGGCCATAGTTGCAGTTAGAGCGCCATTTACTTTGTTTCCCGCAGTCACTCTACTTTCGATATCGTTCTCAGACTTGCCGTCTCTACTAAACATACTTCTCAAATACACAAACTCTTTTATTTGTTCGACCCATTCATTGCTTACCATTACACTACACTTAGTCACTCTTTCGTCTCTCATAATAAATCGTGTTTAATATCTATATTTATTAAACTTAACTTTAAGAAACACAAATAAGATGCACATTAGGAACATCACCAAAATTTTCAATTAAAGTGGGGGTACACCAAGGATCTGCCGTCAGCCCACTGCTATTCATAATGGTCATGAATGCCGAGAAATGAACAGTATCTTCAAATTATGCTTTTTGCAGATTTTGCAGATGATGTAGTACTGATAGCAGATAATCATTTTGACTTACAGTATAGCCTGGAAAGGTGAAGAAAGATCCTGGAGGATAATGGACAAAGTTTTTACTATACTCCCTTTCCCATTGAATCAGGTTTCGTACTCACTGCACGCGTCGGGGTCATTAATCATTTGTATTGATTCCAATTTGAAAAAACGTTTAAAATTTCGAAAAATCCAAAAGTATACTATAAATATTTAATTTTTTAAACGAAAATTTGTTAGATCATTTTTATCATCGCCAGGAGTCTGCCAGCAAAGTTTCAGCTCGATTGGATCACGGGAAAGGGTTAAAAATCGATCCAAAGTTTTTCCGGCAGACAACAAACCGCAGACGCTACGAGTTAAAAGAAAGGGAGTAAAAAAGACGTGAATATCTGTACCTTCCATTTGAAGACACAAATGCTGTAACTCCTTCAATGCAACTGAATGGGGAAACATTAGTCAACTGTGATGCTTTTAAGTATCTATTCAAAGAGACGGAGAATGTGTGCGATGTGTGAATGAAATTTAGATCCGTAATAGGAATCTTGTGTGATCCGAAAATGCCTATTAAAACCTAAATGAAAGACATACTATTGTTAGACCCGCGATAATATATGACTCCAAATACTGAATTATGTACAACTCTCACTCAAGGCAATTCGGAATAGCTTGGACGTCACGCATATAAATAGTAAGCTGGAGGAACGACAGATGAGATGGTACGGGCACATAAGACGGAGACCACCAGATCACATGGTGAAGCAGGCAATGCCTACGGACATGCCTATGCCTTCATCGACAGTCAACTGAAGAAGGATAAAATGCTCCAAAATACTACAGACAAACGGCCTGGATGGAAGCGATACCCTGAACCGAAGAAGATACAGAATGAGAAGAGCCGACCCTAGGCAACCGTTTCAACTCCGCCACCTGAGCTAGATGAACGTCTCTAATCGAATGCCGGTGCCGGTCCCAAGCCCGGATAAAGGAGGAGGGCTTCCTTTCCTAAATCCTATCCTTCCCGTAGACTTTTCCTGTGCCAAGATGCGGTACCCAGTATATACCCCCACCCCACCTTATCTCTCCCATAATCCCTACCCTCAGTGGCATTCAACACACCGCTGTACACCGATCGTCTCGCCTCGGTGTGCCACCGGACCCGTGTGCGGCGGGGTGGCCGGTGAGTCTGATGGCGTGCAACATCTTTCTCACTCTAAACAAAGTCATATGCATATCTTCGCCTTCTAACTCAGTCAGAATGGCGAGGGGATCCTCGATCACGAGGCTCGGCTACAACAACCCAGGCAAATGAGTTGAGACAGTGCCAGGATGAAGAAGAAAGATATTTTTTAACTTCGGCTTTCTTGCCATAAGCTGTCAAGATATACCGGTCCTATAGTGATTATACTAACTGAATGTTTATGTTTCTGTTAATGTTAATTTATTTAGCGCCGTTTTTGCGTAAGAAACGCTTCAAGGGCGCTTTACAGGTGCGTAATCCCGAAAAAATGAGTTTTTAGGGTCTTCTTGAAGAGTTTCTGGTTCTCCATAGATGGCAGCATTGAAGGCAGCTGATTCCACAAAGCTGGGCCCGTAAAACTGAAAGCACGTTCCGCAAACTTGGTGGCTCCAGGTCTCCTTGGTACTAGCAGCCTGCAGAGTGCCTCCGATTTAGCTGACCGCAATGTGAGCCGTCTTCCAGTGATATTGTCTGGGATACAGAGGTCGATCAAATATTGTGGTGCTTTTCTTTGAAGACTTTTGTACACCATCAGAGAGAATTTGAATTGAAACTCCGCTGTAGTAATGTTTTTGTAATACGTAATCATTTCTGATGTTATTGTTGGCGTCTGGGTTTTGTTGCGTACAGTCAGAATCATTATAATGCGGGTGACATAGCAACATGACCATGAGTGGAAAATGAAATAGGATATGGTCAGAGATTTGTGTCAACGACCTTACCTGGCACGTAGTCAAGGACATTCATCTTTTTCGTATTCAAAGACCCGAGAGTCCTCGATTACACGAAGGATCATCAAAAACCAGCAAAAACTGCTAATCTGCCTTTAAAAATGTCAAATGTGATTGGAGTACGTGCCTCTATATACGTACATATTCAAAAGGCGGCAATCAAATTAAATTATATCACCGTAGAAGTTAATAAACCCATTTAAATAACTTAGAATGGCGAGGTATCATGCGACACTCAAATCAAACTATTGACTGGACACGAATTTCATTTTAAGGCTATTCTTTAATTGACACTTTATCGCAAACATCGCTCGTCGTGGAACACTTTATTATCGCGTGTTAGAATATTCCCACACAGATTCGCAGAGAATTCACAAATAAGTAAATGGTTGCATTTAATTTGTGTCGTTGGTATCACACACGTGTTGGTATCGGTTTTATCGCCGGTAAACGTCAAAATAAACATGATCCGCTGTTGCACTGGCTCCGCCTTTTTACGAAACACGTTGGTTTTTCGAACCTCCGTGATTATTCTATACATTTCCATGTATCTAGGTGTTTGCGAAAATGTTCCCGTCGCTTCCAGACTGTTGTAGATAATTCCAGATTATTTTAGGGCGTCCCAAAACGTTATGGAATGTTCGACCGTATTGTTGTCCTCGAAAGGCTCTGACAGTGCGTAATTATTTCGTTACACTTTTTATTTTATGTCAAACTTTTCACCGAAATTTTTGTCGTTTTCGCTTTATATCTTATTGTTTTAATGAAGCTGTATCAATATTTTTATAAAAAATGTACTACTCCAGAGTGAATGCAAGTCGCAGACAGAAAAAATCAATTTCCTAACAGCTGGATTGTTATGAATGCATCATCTATGTACAGGTGCCTATTTAAAAATCTGACTGTTTTGAAACTAAGTCCGATTTAAAACGCTTATATTTCAGAATATATAAAGTGCAGGCGGAAGTTAATGATAGCAATGGATCGAGGATAGATGAAAAAAATGTATTGATTACATCAGTCGCGCCAGCCCCACCGCCGCACCCCGTACGAGAGAGTTATAAATGTAAGCGACACGGATTGACGCGCTCAGACAACTTCGGGACACCGTGGCTAGGGTTGCCACCCGCACTTTATTGTAAAGTATTGTACTTTATTAATACATAATCGTACTCGAGAACAATATACTTTATTTCGCATGATTGGATTTCTCTGGGATTCATTACTTCCTTTCTTTTAACTCGTGGCGTTTGCTTGCTTGCCGGCTTGCCAGGTGAAAAAATTTTGGATCGATTTTTAACCCTTTTCCCGTGATCCAGTCGAGCTGAAATTTGGCAAGTAGACTCGTGGCGACGATCAAGAAGATCTATCAAATTTTCGTTATAAAAATAATAATTATAGTATAATTTCGGATTTTTAGAAATTTTATTGATTTTTTCAAATTGGAATCATTAGAAAATTTGGATTACTAGCATAGCGGCCCGATAACGTCGCGGAATATTTTCTAAATTTGAATTACTCCGTCGGTATGCATAAAAGGTACTTCACTACGAATGTCGAAAATCTAAATTGACTGACAAATGTTTTTAGAATTTAATCTTCAAAGCATGAAGTGTCTTATCAAAGTTCAAAACATCTGACCTTTTAGAAATATATTATGTTCCTGTAAGTTTAGTGTTATGTTATATATTTTAATTCGTCTTTAATTGTTGTTATACTTAACAAAGAAAGGGAGTATAATAAAAACTTCATTTTTATGGGTTACTTATTTTTACATATAACAATAAAAATAAGGTTAGTTGCAAGAATTTGCAATTTTTGAAAAACGGAACGAGGGAGTTACCGGGGTCGATGACGTTATCGATTGTTGCCGAATAGGTTCGATAATTGACGATATACCCTGTGGCGGTCGCTCGCTCGTTGTGAAACGCAACCTAACCAAAAATTAAATTAATTAACGCTCTTAAAGTAAGTTAAAGTAAATTATTATATTCAGTGGAAAATTTGTAATTGGCATAATTGTAAAAACCATTATTTCGTATTTTTAAGATTGTTGTTTTGCTGTTAATTTTCCCCAAAACAAAATAAATAAATAAATGTCAATACAGTCAATCATCCATATTCTGAAAATAACAATGTCTGGATCTTTAAGATCTTTATCCCAACACTTAATAGACGATAATAAAAATTAAAAATGTCCAGAGCGGATTTTGTAATTCTACGGCTCAAATACACTGTATTAAAAGATGATATAAGAAAGATAGTTTCTTACAAACGTATTAATTTTTTCATCCACAGCGTCCAGATGAAATATAATGGCTAAACTTGTCATGACCGTGTTACCGCGTATTCAAATCTTCCCATCTTGACATTTGACAGATAACAATTTACATCTTTCTCCCTCCCTCTATATCTATCTCATGTAGAAACTTACAGAAACAAACACCGACATAAAGCTATGTCTCGTTTATTTTTAATTTTAATTATCGTCTATTAAGTGTTGGGATAAAGATCTTAAAGATCCAGACATATCTGTCAAATGTCAGGATGGGAAGATTTGAATGCGCGGTTACGCCGAACGCGGTCATGACAAGTTTATTTCATCTGGACACTGTGGATGAAAAAATTAATACGTTTGTAAGAAACAATCTTTCTTACATCATCTTTTAATACAGTGCATTTGAGCCGTAGAATTACAAAATCCGCTCTGGACATTTTTAATTTTTATTATCGTCTATTAAGTGTTGGGATAAAGATCTTAAAGATCCAGACATTGTTATTTTCAGAATCGGGCCGTATGTCATTGTAAAAGCTTGTTTGTTTTGTGTAAGGCGGATTGAGTGCAATAAAAATACGATTAATCGATTTATAGAGAGTTTTTACTGTGATGAATAGCAAATGGCAAGACAAATTTTTTGTGTTTTTATATTGTTTTCTTTTATAACGTCTATCTTGCATTATTATTTTTTCTTACTCAATTTTTCTTGTATATAAACCGCAGAAAATACTTTAAAATGTGAGGCGGTTTAACTAGAACAGGCTTAGCCTAAGTGGTAAATCGCCAAATTATATACTGAATATATTTTGTGCGAACAAATAATAAAAATATAAATAAATAAAAGAAACAAAGCGTCTCTGAATCTGATAAAAAATGAATTAATGAGGTACATACTTTAACTTAAATATAGACTATAAGATGTTTTGTAGCTGTTTAGCAGTCTGTTAAAAGTTGCTAAAAGTAATGAAAAATATTTTTTTACGCAAAATAATAAAGTAAAATAAATCGTAGGTATTTTATTTTGACATGATGTACTTTTTTATGCCTTTAATAGTCAGTGTACTTTGTACAAAAGGGTGGCAACGCTAACCGCGACTGTGAGCCCCGAGATCGATCGGGACAAAACATGTGATAAACGATAGCTTTTATAAAGCGTAAAAGCTCACCTTACGAAAATTTTTACTTCAGACATTTCCTACCTTGTAATAAATTTTATTTTCATTGAAACCACAACAGTTCTAAATAATATTGTACACCTACAAGGGGTATAAAAGCAAATGCAGTAATATCCACATTAATCAGTCAATCACCAAGGATGTGTCACGCGATTTTAGCAAACAAAGCAATATCCAATCAAGTCAATAACAAAAGCAGCAATGTCCACTATTAGATAGCAATATTCATATTTAAAACTTTATATAAAAGAAAAACTGCGGTGACAATTGTTTTTAAAAACTTATTTCCAATAAGATGCAGGTTTCATAGATTCCAGAGAAATTTCCTGGAGTAGTGACAGGCTTTTTGTATTTATCTAAACATCTTAGCGCGATATTGCTGCATTGCTTTTATACCTTATACGATACTTACTTACTTACTTACTTACCATCACGCCGTTTCCCCGAGGGGGTAGGCAGAGAGGATAGAGCGCCATACTCTTCTGTCCTGACATACAACTTTCGCTTCGTCTACATTCATACATCTTCGCATGCAAGCTCGACGGTTGTTCAGACTTCTAACAGGACCATCTTCCAGTATCTGATTAATCTGGTCATGCCACGTCTTCCGTGGTCGCCCTCTTTTTCTGGCGCCGTCAACACTTGCATCATATATCTTTCTTACCATTCTTTCCTCATTCATTCGCTCAACATGCCCAAACCACCTGAGCGACCCTATTTTTATTCTCTGTATTATGCTACGATCAGCTTTACATTCATTCCTAATATCTTCATTCTTTACTCTATCATACATGGATTTAACATACATACGTCTAAGGGACCTCATCTCCACTGCATTCAATCTACTTTATACGATATACTAAAATATATCTATATCGCCTTGTTTCCTTCAAAGCTAATTCAACTTTTATAAACAGAAAATTTTGCTTTGTATTTTTGCACAAAAATATCAATTTTGATCAAAATGTTCACATGATACCTTGTTGTTCTAAGGGCGCAGTGCGGTGCCATCCCACGCCTAATCATTTTTACTTGATTCAATACTTTTAGTGTGGAATGTTCCGCTCTTGATGTTAATAGTGTTGGATGGATTTCGACGAGCCTCTTTTGCAATATAATAATAATAAAAAAGCCATTAACGCATGTCGCCCTGCCCCTGTTCGCTGTGAAGGTTAGCTCCGAGGTTAGCAGACCTGTTTATGGCCAATGAGGAACTACGCACATTTGATAGAGGTACGCTCACGTGCTCCCTGATAAACAGAGGCGTACTGGGGGCGCAGGACAGGCCCGGTAAATTTTGGACACGATCGGCTAAATCGCAATTTTCATCTTCGTAAAATAAATGCTTCGATAGTCATAAATTTAGTTAAATAAATGAAGCAATAAAATAATCGTACCGATCGCACGTTACGACAATTAACCTTCGGATACCGGAAGGTCGAATGGATTCGGAGTGGGGTAAGATAGTGCCCCCAGTCAAATTTGCGTTTTAATGAAATATAATGATTTGAAAATGTTCTATAATATTTTTAATTACATTTCTTATACAACGCGAACAAAATTCTACTATATTTGTTGCCATTTTATAAGAAATCGTAATATTTTGACGTCTCACTGACAGAAGCTGTGCAAGCAGAATTAAGTAACCGCGTCGTATAGAATATTGTCGATTATCTATGGAAAAACATTTTTTTCTACTTTTGACTGTCTATAAATAATAATTTTATTTTCTTTGTGTGTTGTATTCCTTGGGATATTTTTGAGGATTACAAAGAATACCAGTTCTATATCATTAATAATCCCAATTATAATAATTTCGTTCGTTCTTCCGTCTGTCTATTTGTCCCCGTTACTTCGTATAAGGTCCGCAACTTCTTCTATTCGAAATTTATTTATTCGATTTTTTTTACGGGTTACGTTATTAAATAGTTTTATATGCAAGACTTTTGGGGTTAACTTGTACCCCGTTCCGGGACGAGAGTGTTAAGAAATTTTGCATGACAAAAGAAATGTGCAAAAATTTATATGTTATGGCATTAAAAACGTCACTTGTAAAATAATACAAAACGACAGATGTCACTGGAGTGTATTTAAAAAGCAGTAGAGGGACGCTGGATCGATGCCTTTGAGATGTGGTGTTGGAGACGCATGTTGCATAGGTATACCACTGACAGCAAGACGCACAAATGTCTCCATATTACAAGAGCTCAAAATGATATAGAGAATCCCATCCATTGTCAGAGACGAATCCTCCATTTTTTTGGACAATCAGCCTGGAGAGTCTGATTCTAAAGACTTATTTTTATTTTTATGAATTTATGTAATTCTCTGTGTTATTCTGAAAATAGCAATATTGGGATGTTAGATCGTTATCCCAACATTTAATAGACGAAAACTAAAATAAAAAATAAACGAGACGTAGGTGTAAGTTGGTATTCGGTGTTCGTCGTACTTAAAGAAGAAGGTTTTTAAGTACCTTTATTTGCGATATCCGATTTCTCCGGTCTGGTCTGACAGCTGTCCTCCGCCGCAAATGTAACCTCACAATTGTCATGTTTCGACAAAAATTACATGAAATAAGTACTAATGCTATATCTAAAGCTTATAGAAAAAAGATTATTTCATACGCACTTATTAATTTCTTCTTCCACAGCGTCCTGATGTAAAATTATGACAAAATTGAAATTGTCACGTTGGACCAAAAAAAAAGAGAAATATTGTTAGACTATTTATATTTGACGTCATGTACTTCTTTCTCCCTCTGACCACACCTCCGACTACGTCTCGTTTATTTTTTTAAAATTTTTTTTCGTCTATTACGTGTTGGGATAAAGATCTGACATCCCAATACTGCTATTTTCAGAATAGCAGTCTCTAAATAAGTGCGTTTTAGTTGTGTTTTTTGAACTGTGGTAAGCTTTCTGTGGTGAGGGGATTGGGACACAGCGGAAATATGTCCTCCTTCGCGTATATTTACTGCAGTTAAAGTATTTATTC
Source organism: Agrypnia vestita (assembly GCA_016648135.1). NCBI lineage: Eukaryota > Metazoa > Arthropoda > Insecta > Trichoptera > Phryganeidae > Agrypnia > Agrypnia vestita. Next base: position 99,480 of record JADDOH010001808.1, read on the forward strand.
TTGCATCATTAAGTCTCCTAGTTAATGAAACGTATTTTTTTTAAATTACGTTCCAAGTTAAAACATCTTTTTGTAATAAAGCGCGACTTATTTACTAAGACATTGTACTGTTCAAGAGTATTTTGTTTGACCTTTTTATAATTGTTTCAATTTGCTTTTATATCACTCATATATAATGCATGTTCGTTCTGGCCCCGGGAAAAGAAACTGATCAATGTCTGCACGACTCTCAAATCTCTTCCTGGATCCTGGCTGGAGCCACCGGCAAATCGAAAATAAAATGCGACGATTTTAAACTCCACCTTTGCCGATGAATTGAAGAGACTGATTCTTTTATCGTTCGAAATAAGGATTAGTAAAACACGAAATGAAATCATAAATTGAGCGACCAAAGGGAAAATTCGTCAAAAATAGCGACCAAGAGGAATAAAGATTAAAAAACTGGCACGAAGATACGTATTACTTTTCTGAGAATCTTCCCTTTTATAATTGGACATTTATTTTTCTCAAAACAAAATATAACATTACAAATATGATGTGTATTTCAATTATTTCTTCATTCAAAATTTTCAATAATTAAAATATAAGTTGGCGAGTTCTTATTCACATAAAATAGTAAATAAAAACACAATTTTATTCAATACATAAACAAGTGGGTACATAATATAAAAACAGTTTCAATTTTGAAGACATTTTCATTGTATACTGCATTTGCCAAATTATTTGTTAAATATTTTGGAGGAAACGCTGCGCTTAATAACATCTTTATTCTGCAAACAATTTCTTCACATGTGTCTTCTACAGCGCAAATTTGTTGTCCCAGGTAGAGGTAGGTAATGGTCGTCTTATTCAAGGCGGGTCCCATTTACACGAATGACGTATTGTGTCTTATAACATCAAGTACATTCTTTGTTGTAAATAATCCTCTTTTGTTCTATCGGACCTCTTGTAAGACAGCTTGTACAAACTGTTTCTTTTGTCCTGCGGAGATTCTCAGAAACTTTACAGGACTTCTTCATCGATGTAAATATACATTTAAAGTCATTCTTGGATTACTATTTTTGATATTTGAAATCTGTAAAATATTTGGGATAAAATCAGAAAACGTGCGTAACACTGGGAAGGTATTCTGCAATAATCCATAAACAGATATTTAATAATTAAAAATATTTTTTTGTATTTAAGCTTTGTACTGCACAGTATTAGAGTTATTTATCACAACTGTAGTTTCAAGAGCAGCAGTCCCTCTCATCATCAGGTATAATTAAGGAACTTGATCCACATTACAGAAAGTTTGGTACTTTAATAAAAAAAACCGGTTAGGAATTAATCTTCATGCTAATCGATAGTGTTTCAAAATTTACGCTATAATGCACATTGATAAGTAGGACGATAGAAAAAAATTTCACTTAATCTCTTTAGAAAAAAGTCTAAAAATTATAGACCTAATGACTCTATAAAATAGTCAACAAAACACTAGACAATCTCCTCAATACTTTCACGTGTATACATAGTCATCCCTGCCCGACCAATGAGATTTGCAAGCCTTTTTCACAAGTTTGTAACTCTAATCTAGGCTCTTTCTTTCCTTTACATAGAATGCTCAATCACTCGATCGTTATCTGAAATAAGCAATATTGCTTTAGCTGTATCTTATGAAAGTTATTGTATAACATTACACGAGTGCCTAATGCCGTCAATTTTTATGTTTTTAGTTTAAGAGGTTTTAAATTAATGAATTCGATCAATTAGAAAGCTCATTATTCATAATTGTGAATAACTTAACGTTTGTTTAATTTTCGATTTTTTCTGCATCTCGCATGATACGTTTATATTTTTAAATATTTTTGTTCTTGATTTTTATTGTAGATTTTTATTGTAGACTTTCTTTCAAAATAAATATAAGATTCAATTCAATTCAATTCAATTCAATTTATTTCACGATAATATGTACATGACAAACAAAATGTTTAAGGCATACATATTAGGAAGTATATATCAAAAATGAAAATATTTAATAAATTAAAAATAACATAAAATCTGGTCAAAGGTGTAGGAGAATCCCGCTTCGGAAAACCCCCTCAGACACATGGAATATATCAATACCCAAAGCAATTTTGTTCAGCATAGCTGTGGCTCTTCCAACAGGCATAACCATCGGCAGGTTGGTCCTGTATATTGGAATGTGAAACAATCTATGCTGACGATGTCTAGTGTAATTATCAGGAACATACAAACCAATGCTCTGCATAATTTCAGGATTATCGATCATACCGCGCAACAATCGATAAAAATGTGTAATCAAATACACATTCCTTCTAGTCTCTAAACTATTGTAGCCAAGCATACCCTGGAGAAACTCGGTTGGGTAAAGCCAAGGATAATGCCCGTACTCTCTCATGTAGAAATATCTCAGAAACTTCTTTTGGACTTTCTCCACCATAAGAGAGTACTTGCCCTCATGTGGCCCCCAGATCATCGAGCCACTCTCGAGTCTACTCCGCACTAAGATGTCGATCTTAGGTGATAAAAGGATAAAAAGGCTACCTACCTCAGAACAGGTATTTCTATATATTTAGCGAGGTGGGTAGTGGCCGAGAGGTTTGCTATATATTATCCTATATTTATACGCATTATGTGTGTGTGTATTTTGTAATAATTAAATGTATTTTGTCCAATAAACGCCGACTTACGGGTAATGAGCTCAAAATAAAGGCATAGTTCTGAAATTTGTTTTTGAACATTATACCTATTTCCATTTAATAACGGTAATTGAATTAGTATGTGTACTACGACCACAAGGTTTGATTGTGTTGATGTTTATACCCAACAAACACCGACACAACGAAACAATGTGCCTCGTGCGCACGGTTTACACATACTAATTCGATTGTCTTTCGTAAATGAAAAGAGGTCCACCTACTAGTGACGTTACTGTATACCGTTTTGGAAAATTATTAAATGTATTATCACTTGGTACTTCCTAGGGGTCTCTTTAATTTTCCCCAATTCGGAAAAATGCTTTTTATTCGTGTATCAATCGATGTACATTATTTCAATTGCTTCCATTTTAATAGCGTTCCCTTTTCACTCCCTTTATATTAACTCGTGGCGTCTGCTTGCTTGCTTGCTTGCCAGCTTGCCGGGTGAAAAAACTTTGGATCAATTTTTGACCCTTTTCCCGCAATCCAATCGAGCTGAAACATGGCAAATAGACTCGTGGCGACGATCAAGAAGATCTATCAAATTTTCGTTAAAAAATTTAACAATTATAGTATAGTATAATTTCGGATTTTTAGAAATTTTATTGGTTTTTTCAAGTTGGAATCATTAGAAAAGTTTGCTTACTAGCAACGGCGGCCCGATGACATCGCGGAATATTTTCTAAATTTGACTTACTCCGTCGGTATACATAATAGGTACTTCACTACGAATGTCGAAAATCTAAATTGACTGACAAATGTTTTAAGAATTTAATTGTCAAAGCTCAAAACATCTGACATTTTAGAAATATATTAAATTACTGTAAGTTTAGTGTTATGTTATATGTTTTAATTCGTTTTTAATTGTTATATTTTATAAAGAAAGGGAGTATAATAAAAACTTAGTTTTTATGGGTTTCTTTTTTAATTAATATTTAAGGTACACGAAATTACCGTCTTCCTGTCCGTAAAATATTTTTTTAATAATCAGGGTGGGACATCAGGACTTAATGATTATAATGTATATCGTCTTACCCTATCCGCAATATTTTACAACACGCTCAGGTAGCTACCAAGAAGGGGGGGATTTGCTAATGCAGCTCCCCTCAATAGCAAAGGGATTGTTCCATTGTACCGGGTGACTGTAAAAGTATTCAAGACGAATCAACTAGTTACAATACAATCCTACAAATATTATATTTACACTAGATATAACCCATCAAAAGTCACGTACTTTAATTATAAATAAATAAAACTTTATTCCATCATGTGGGGAGATTAGTGCAATCCCACACATTCCATATAAGTTAGTATACATAATTATGATACAAGCGATATATTAAAATAAACGAGGATATGGATATACACATAAACAGATTATCACATGCAGGTACATAATAGGCAAGATATAGGTACAAAGAAATAAGGTATATAGCGAGAATTGTTCAAATAAATAAGGCATACGGAGTAAAAAGACATGTTGCGAAGCGAAAAGTAAGTATTAAAGTAATAATCATTAACATAAAAAGTAATAATTAGTAAATAAATAAAGTTTATAAAAGAAAAAGAAAAAAAAAGATATGATGCGAAGCATAAAAAGTAAGTATCAATATTAGAAAAATATGTATAACATATTTTGAATTTGTCCAATTTTTTTAGAATACAGTACTGGATTTTGTCACAAATTTGGACAAACTCAAAATATTCTGAATGAAAATTCTGATATAAAAGGGAGTCTAAAAAAATGAAGTAATAAAGTGGGGCTCGCACACCGATCACTGGATCACTAGGCGAGAGTCATAACCACTACACCAACAAGCTCTGCTACTCATTTTACATTTTTGTTACATTCGTTTATTTTTTATGAGACACTAACAGAATGCTGGGTACCAAATACATTAGATAACAATACATCAAACATAATAATTTCGTTGTCTGTCCATCCGTCCGTCCATCTGTCTGTCCCCGTAACTTTGTTGGAATTCACGGCTAAAAAAAAAACAAATTAACCGACCGGAGATGGGGCTTGAACCCCGGGCCAGCGAATCCGAACCTGCCGCTCTACGTGTTACTACCGCCGCCTCTTCGTGGATCGCCAAAACGATACTATAAATAGGTATATACTAGGGCATAGCAAAGACGCAAAGCAATGTTCCGCCATTTTTGATGGGTTGCAGCTACTTATTATTTAAATCTCAGCCCACTGTCCCAATTACAAGCGTCTTCGGCCCGCTCTAGCAACACGTAGGTATATACTTGGTCATGTAAGAATATTCATTTTATTTCTTTATTTCTAGTTCTATGGGTTCGGGTTATTGCCAAGAAAATGTATGTTGTGTATGAGTGAGTTTTTGAACGATGATATGGTATCTGCAAGAATATCTATATATATATATAATATATAGAATAAAGAAGAAATAATTTTTGTCAACAATTTACCTACCAAATGAAACTAAAGAAATTACAATACACAAACCTTTTAAACACCGTATAACTAATTTTATAAAAATATCAGGTAGAAGGTATGCCTAAGAAGTGATCCGCCCTTGACCTCTAAATAGGCAAAATCTGCTTTATATAATTTCAAGTATACTCTAATATAGTATTTATTTTTGTATCTGCTTAATCTATCTTATTTTTATTTTTTAAATCTTATCTTTCCTATTTATTTTTGTATATATGTACTTAAATTTTTATCTTAATTTTATTTGTGTATTTTCTTTTCTTTTAGATCTTTGTATTCTTAAGATTGTATATATTACTAAATTCTTTCTGCTTTCTTTTTTACGTTTATACTTCTTTACTATTGTTATTTGTTACTATTACATAACTAGCAAATGAATAACTGCCACAGAACAGGTTTTACCTAGTGTGGCAGTTATTAGTAACTTATATTAAAACAAATGTAAAATAAACAATAAACATAAAAGAAATGTTAGGGTCAGCATTTCAGCGTAATATACATTATACATATGACACATTCTTGTTGTGGGAGAAAAATAACAAGCGTTATTAGGATGCCGATTTATTTATGCCATGTCCGATGTGTTCTTCTTAATGGTATTGTAACGATATTGGCCTATTCAAATAGACATTGCTGAAAAATTATACGAAAATATCTATCTGCTAAAGTTTATAATAAAGAGAAGCTTCACAAACCGTTAAATACTCTATAATTAAATATTTTGCCGGATAGGTAGGTGCGGACGAGCTTTATTATCTCTGCACGCGGGCGTGTAAAGCAGGCTTTATGTTATTTTGTTTAACGAGATTGTCCAATCACAGACGCGGGCCGTGAGCACCGAATCTAGCCTATCAAGAACGTGGATTCGCGGAACGAATTCGACGAATCAGCGGCTTTCTGAGTTAGACTTTGCTTTTTACACGTTGGTTGGAGTCAAAAATGGCGAGAAATATAGACTATATAAGCCATACAAATTCGAGGATCGGGCGTCTTTCTTCAGCATCAACGTTGGCCGGAGGCTCTTGTGGAGAGAGGACGGAAATACCATCAGAGAGTCGCAGAGGCAGCAACACTCGAAGATACAGCTAAGCATTTTCAATATTATTTATTTCTATTGCCTTTTTCGTGTATTCAATTTAGAACTTTCTGGATCGTAACAAATATTGATACATGTTGTGGAATTGTTTTGTTACGTAATTTGGGCCTAGGGATAATTATTACTATACGCGCTTCGGATTTAATGTACAAGAAATCGTAATGTGGCGACTGTGAATTATTGCATAACGCTTATGAAATATGTAATTCTGTCGCTGTTCATATGAAAAATCATTTAAATTTGATATTCATATATTACCAAAGATATAAAGGCTTTAAAATGGAATACTTTACTGACGAAGAGTGTTTCGTGTTTGTTTGTGGGTTTTAAAATTCAGTATAATTATGCATATTCAATGTCGCGAGGTTCGGAATGTGCGAGAGGTTCTTCAGGGCGGATGTATTATTATGCTAAAGAATGCTTTGTTATCTATACTGGCGATTGAATACACGGATTTCTATATGATTTGTATTGTTTGGAAATAATTGGGATCGGAGTATTTATGGGGTTTTGATATCACGATTGTCAGTGTGATATAAATTCAAATCGTGCGAGGAATTTCCTACAAACAATATATTTTAAAAATGCATCTGGATTTTATATTTATTTTATTAAAACATGAATGTGTGGTTTATTTGAACTCGTTACATGTTTGTATTGCGTATCATTAGGCAATCGTTGAAAACACGATTTGTTCCTATCAAGTTCTTATAAAGACGTGTTTCGAATTGTATATATTCCTTAATTGCGATGGTTATTCATATGACATTGTTTATTCATTCAATATTAGATATTTGAAATGTTTCTACCGCCACCTAGCGGGAATCAAGAAAGGGTTGAGCCTTCGCTAAGGATTGGTCTATAGTAAGCGGCAGTACGTGGCGCGTTTCATTTGAGTGTAATAAGTTTGATTTAAAATTACTTTATGTCTTGTTTTACAAAGGAAATTTAAGTTCATTTTTTCTTATAAAACCGGCCCATATATGAAATTGTCAAATATATTTTAGAAATCTACGTTACTGACACCTGACGGAAGATTTAGGAAACATTTTGAGTCTCCGCTAACGAGAATAACAATAGGGGGCGCAATATATATATATTCTCTTAGTAACGAATAATTAAAATTGGACTTCTTTGGTTTTTATATATTCCTTTGTTTCGCTTCATTGCAACGCTAATTGAAATTGTTTTATCTTCATTAATATATATATTATGTTATATTATACGTTGATACGGCATATTTATAGACGGAGTAAACATAAACATCAGCTTATTTGACTACAGAGAGGAAGAGTTTGTTCACAAAGGGCATTAGATATTATCAATTTCGTATGCGATCCCAAGATGTTAGAAATATTTTAGTTAATATAATTTCTTTGAATATTTGCTGCGGAATAATATTTTATAAGAAGTTCATAACTACTTGTCAACGGACGATCTTATAAACATAGTGTATATTGCACAATATATTGAAATCAAAAATCTACGTATTTCCTAGGTGGCGGAACTCAAACATACCTGTAATTATAATTACCTTTCGATATATTGCTACGCCTTTTAATCGGTTAACCCAGCTTGGGCGAAGTGGGAAGATTAGGTCCCACACGTCAGGGCTAATAATGGGCTTCTTTTGCTTTTATTGTTTTCTGTATTCGTTATTATTTATTAGGTGGAAACGTGAGAAGATGTTTTATTTTATTCATTCAATAAACATAATATCATATTTTACGAGTCACGATAATTATTTATATGACAAATTGTTTAATTTTATTCATTCAATATAAATAATTTCATATTTTTACGAGTCATCATAGTTATTTACTTATATGACAGATTGTTTTGTTTTATTCATTTAATATAAGTAATATCATATTTTTTACGCGTCACCGTAGTTATTTATCTATATGATTTTATTATTATTAGTGATGCAACGAATACTAATTTCACGAATTCGAGTATCAAGCCTACTATTCGGTGAATACGAATGCGAATATTTCCACCAAGGTGGGGGAACTTGAACATACTTGTAAATATAATAACCTTGATGCAACGAATACTACCTTCATGAATACGAATATCAGGCCTACTATTCGGTGAATACGAATGCGAATATTTCCACCAATGTGGGGGAGAACGCAAGCATACTTGTAATTGTATTGTTTATGTCTGCTTGTGATATCACTATACGGCGTAGATGAACTAGTTTGAAAGGGCTTATGTTCTGTATGTGCTTGGCGTAGAGGGAATAGTCTTCTCGTTTCTAGGATTCTATACAGGTTTACAGGTGCTGATATTGAAATATATATACAAGGAAAACACTATTTTGGGAACCATTAATTGGATGGAAGATATTGAAGCACACATACACACAAGGAGGACGTTATGTTAAATACATGACTGGAAAGTTGTTATTGGAAAACACAGGCGTCCAGTCGGCGGGACGCAAGCATATTTGTAATTATATTGGTCATGTCTGCATGTGATATCATTGTACGGCGTAGATGAACTAGTTTTAAGGGGTTTATGTCCTGTATGTGCTCGGCGTAGAGGGAATAGTTTTCTTGTTTCTAGGATCTAATACAGTTTTACAGGTGCTGATATTGAAATATATATATATATACAAGGAAAACACTATTTTGGGAATCACTAACTGGATGACAGATATTGCAGCACACATACACACAAGGAGGACGTTATGTTAAATACATGACTGGAAAGTTGTTATTGGAATACACAGGCGCCACTAGAAGATATGGGCAGTTTGCAGAGAACTTCAACTTCTGTCAGTTAAGGACCTTTTACTATTACTATTCTTTCGCCTTTTTGCTTAACCGTGGATGAACTAGATTGAAGGGGTTTATGTTCTGTATGTGCTCGGCGTAGAGGGAATAGTTTTCTTGTTTCTAGGATCTAATACAGTTTTACAGGCGCTGATATTAAAATATATATACAAGGGAAATGAAGGGCTACACAGGCGCTGGTAATTGCTCAATTTTGGAGAGAGTTATATTACTTCGGATCAGGATGCCATCTCAGAAGCAGACCAACTACAGAACTAAGATAAGAACCTTTAATATTATTTATTCCTGATGTTTTCTTATGTGTAACAAATGGAATGTTCGTGCTATATAATTTGTCATTGTCACATGGTCACTATTCATTTCATTACGTGGGTTCAGAGTTCGACGGTAACGGACGCGGAAACAAATTAGTACTGATGTCGGGACGTAACGTCGGGATTATATCTTAATTATCTTTAGGATAGAAGCGAGGTCATCATACGTGCATTCTGCATTTCAAACGTTTTACTAACATATATAAATACATATTATTGCGTTTTACAAATTGAATAGGTTCGCGGAAAATAGGTATTTCGCCCGGTTGTGCAATATTAACTTCCAACGTAGCATAATGAGATCTTATTACCGGCGCTAGACTCTTAAGGTTAGGCACGCGGGGATTATAAATGGGATAATGAACGAGAACCGAATGGGGAAGTTCGTCTCTTCATGGTCGGGAGGCGAGGAGTCGTACGTCTTTCACGCCCCGTGATCTTGGGAGGCAGAATTTCGATTGTGGAAAAAGATGAAGTTGGATCTACTCGCGTGGCAAGACAGGGTCGAATGTCGGAGCGCGCGTTCTCGGCTACGGAGTCTGATTAGATTGGGGAGACACCTTAGGTCAGGGACTAGGTAGGGCCATCTTAACTGTATCTACCCGGTTGTGACTGGGTTTTAAAGCCAAGAATTACAGGATGGTCTGAAGGTCTTGATGCGGTTACCCCTCTAACATCTAAGGGGAAGAACCTCTCACGTCTTTTCAGTCCCCTTGGTGCGACGAGCTCGGGCTCTGGTTATGAATGTATGTGAATGTAATAACTCCGTACTCAAGGACGAGATAGGACGTTCCTCATGAACGAGAAATTATAAGATGCAGGTAGCAGTTCGACAATCAATACTTATGCTCGGGACCGCTTTAATGAACGAGATCTGTCAGCAGTTTAACAATCAACTTTATGATCGGGACCGCATTCAGGAGCACGATGGCATTACTAACATCATCATTCTCATCATTCACCACCTTTTCTAACTTGCTGTATACAGAGACCTTCGGGGTTCTCCCTTCCCGGCCAGCGAGAAACATATCAGGAACTACACAATCAACTGTAATAATCATGCTGTTTTACCATCATTTAATATCTCTAGTCAATAAGACTACACCGTGGGATCAATCACATCAACTATATTTGGCGATGCTAACATGGCTCTGACTGACGCGCTCAAGGGAGAGTCTTTTCCAGTCACCCAGTTAGTTCATTCAGCCCTTTAATCAGCAGTAAACATCATAATAATCCGGCTCATGTAGCCGCCACGTGGGATCCTCATCATTATACACCAGTCAATTTGACTGCCCCGCGGGATAATATACAAACCTTAATATCAGACGCGGGATTTCTTCCTGATATGTTTGTCGCCGGGAAGCGAGGACTTCGAGGGATTCCAGCAGGAGCAATAGAGTCTCGGCTTGATCTTGGTCTGCAGCTTAGTGTGGGAGGTTATGTCTAAACAGGAGTTAACCACCGGATGCGGCGATGCTCTGGGGCCGCATCCCCCTCCCCCCTACAGGGGGGGGGGGCATCTAGAATCCACGTTTGAACAGAAGTGGTTAGACACTTCTTAAATTTCACTTACAAATCTGTATCTTCCATTCCCTTAGAATCTCGGGCTGCGATAATGTCAGACAAAGCTTGCCCTGAGCCTCTGTTGCGCCTAGTTGTTGTGAATATATATATGTTTGTCTTCCCCTACTATGTACTATGAACAGATTGAGCAGATTGGACAACGTGAGACGCGCTATCGGTAGGTTTCTTACTTGTGTTTTGAATATAACGTATGCTATTATATCTTGTAAATCTGTCATAAATGGGTGCCGCATGTGGTTGTGCTGACACTGTTCTAAGCTGCTATTATGAGATGTTGATAATCAATGCGGGCGGAATCTTTAGCGTATGCCGTTAACTTGGCAACGATTGTATTGTTTTATATTACAGTATTTTAACCCCGATGGTATTATAGTTATGGCGGTTCAATGTAAGGGAGTTTTGCTACTAGCGTTTATTCCTAGGCTACGCCGCATATAATTGGCTTTTAGGCCAACTCCGGACGTGGACGATATCGGCTATCTCTCATATAGGCGAAACTGTAGAATTCTAGAGCGGTTTCTAGAAGGACGAGTACGGATTAGTTACGTGCGTTTGTTATTTCTATAGTTAGGTAAGAATTCGTTCTATATTAGTCTAGTCGCGTTAATAAGAATACGAATTTCACCACGTATCAAAAGAATTTTGGATAGCTACGGACAGAACGGAGGAGGAATTTTCCTAACCACTAGATAGATCACGACTGGCCAATTTCGAAAATATAAATTCTTAAAAAAAAAAAAAAAAATATTAGCTTTCATGTAAATATACTTCCGAAGTTCTAAGTTCAACTTAAGTTTTCATCTAGTAGCTTAAAGCATAAAGTGTGTGCTTAAAAGTCCCAAAAGCTGTAATAAAGCTCAATTCGGTAGCTTAAAGTCTCAAGCTTTGGGCTTTTCGTAAAACTTACATTATTAAACTTTATAGTTAGGTATTTAGCTTAGGTGTGCAGGTAGGTACGTTACAATAGTAATAATAGCTCTTACAACAGCAATATTCTATTTCTTATTGGTCGTTGAGTTTCACAAATTCTGAAATCCTTTTCAAATTTTGCGATAATTTGACGAATAGTAAGCACAGAAAGTTGATTAAACGGATTATAAGTTTGTCAATGTTCTGTATTCACTAATGAACGATTATTTTCATAACATGTTTAAGTAATTATCGTTAGGTTATCTTGTTTTAAGCCGTAGTAGATTGTCAGAGTACACATACATAGATAAATAAATAAACAAAAAAGAAGAGGGCTATTTACAAAGTTTATTTGATTATTTATAATATTTAAGTTTCTTAATATATACTTATTAATATATACTTTTCGTAAATTCTAGAATTTTTTTAATTTGTTTAATTGATAAGTAATACATATAATTTGTTTTATTACAATGATAGCTAGCAAATATTAACATTAAAAATTTAATATTATTAAAAAAAAAATTATGTTATACCTCACCAAAAAGAATTATGATTCTTGTTTGTGGTGAGGGATAATCACTTATAATCATATAGGTAGTGTAATCTCATTTAATAAACAACGAGAATTAGGTAATATACTATTTATCAAATACATCGAAAATCTTTGAATAAGCAGTCAAAAATAGGCTAAACTCAATTACAAAAGTCAATTCCATAATAAATGAGAATCCATTCGGGTTCACTAGGGGAATATGCACACAAGACGCAACCGCAAAACATCCACCATCATACAAAGTAATGTGAACAAATCAAGTAATTGCATAGGTATCTTCATCGATTCGAAGGAAATACTCGACAGTGTCTCCACAAAAAACTCGTATCAGAACCAAAGAAAAGGAAATTGACCACACAGTCCCAAACGGGTAAAAAAACCACTCACCGAGCAGATCTCAGATAGTCAGATCAAATGAATCTCTAAGTAATCCACTGACAGGTGAATTCGAAGTCCCCCAAGGTACGGTCCCCAAACCTCTACCATTTCTCACTCACGTAAACGACACATCTCAACAAAATCAACTGTGAACTAGCACTCCACATAGACGACACCACACGGTTACAAATTATCCTTCATGGGCAAAAGTTAACGAATTAGCAAACAAGAATATCAATACAATAAAATCGTGGCTTAACAACAATCTTCTAACATTCAACGTAAAAAGATACTTCAACTTGTACATAAATTTATTACAACCTTCAACACTTTTTATTTCTGTGGGTAAATTATGAAAGTGAAGTATACCTCTATATAAAAAACTGTTTTGAAAATATGTAGTACTAAATTTAGGAATTTTTATATTATTCTACTCGAGAGACAAGTTTGTCTTCTTCTTCTTCTTCTTCTTCTTCTCTTCTTCTCTTTAAGTCTTCTTTTTTTTAAATATTTATTATATCGAATATTTCTTATAAATTATGGCTACTGTATCAACTTTAAAAATATGTTTCAGTTCTGAATTTTTGGGGTTTCTTCAAAATAATTTTAATAACTAATCTTTAAACTATCCTTATGGGATTTATTGTGATCCGCTATGATCCTTCCCAATATTTCTAAATTACCCAAATGAAAACCACCAGTAAAGCAATGTAAAATTTTGAAACTGGGATTTATATCGAAAGAATGATTAGTTTATATTAGGTGGTTTAGAAAATTCCAAATAATAATTATTGCTAAGACATCTCAAATACTCGTTGACGGTAATTTAAATATTTCTTGATGTTTTCCTGCTAACTCTAATTTCAAAAAAAAGGAGAAGAAAATCTGTAAACAATTGTAATTTTCAAGATGTTCAAGAAGAAGACACAAAATTTCAAGATGAAACTGTGTACAACGCTGATATAATTCATAAAATTAGCGTAATAATCGTTGTGCATTGTACAGTGTACCTCAAGTTATATATATATTGGTGTGAAAGTTGGTCTCTCACTTTGGTGCAGGTTGAGGATCTTCAAAAATGTGCTTTTGCGCAAAATGTACAACTTGAAAGACAATATTAAGAGTGGTTGAACGCCTCTGATATTCAGAGTAAGGTGAAAACAAGCAAGCCGCGGTACGTGTTTTGTTATAAAAATTAATATAAACAGGATAATGACAAAATCGACCATCAAGATATCGGCATGTGTCCAGCAGATACAATGGAAATGTAAAGCAGTGACTATTTTATAGAGACTGTGGTCATGGACTTTCCTTTGCCACGAGGCCATAAAATAAGAAGATAAATAATTGCCCATACAAATTTCTTCGGACACCCGCATACAATCAAAATATATAGACATAAACTAACGTATAATACGACAACACGACACGTTTTAAAGAAATACAATGTTTGTGAGCTATCCTTAAGAAAATTATCCTTAACAAAGAAATCAATATACATTTCAATTAATGGCAGAAATGTATCTAATATTTTGTTTTTATTCGAGGTATTATTAGTGTGATAAATCTGTATTTTTCTTTCAAATCGTCTATATTGGTTCACGTGTGTATCACGAAATATATGCTATCATTGAATTTATCTCGTTAATGAATCGAAAGGTGCGTGTCTGTGGAAAGGTCATGCCCATCTGTCGAAACATGAAATCTACGTAGATAGCAAGTGTGACGCTGATGCCATGTGCGTGAATTAAAGACGTTGAGAATGTATGTGGCAAGCTAAGCCGAGAAGTGATACAGGATAATTGAGAACGAGTAAAGTTAGCGCATGGCGTACTGAAAGGAGGTCGGCGAAAGAGTGAGGTGGTGGTACAGCGTGCTGCTCCTCCACATAATCAATGTTTCCACCTTACGAAAGAGGTTTTGAAAAAAAATTGAATATATGTTAACCAGTCAAGACCCATACTGTTTTCGTAAAAAAAATCATCTGTTTCTCCCTGGGGCAACTCACCGGTCGCCTTCCTTCTGAGGTTGCCAAGGGGATACTTTTTGGGACTAATTCCTCTGACATTCTTAGCACATGTCCAAGTTACCTCATTTGTAAGTATGTGCCATATATCGACAATTTTTAGTCTGTCTATCAGAGTGACTCCCGCTACCCCCTTAGAAAACTCATCTTGGTTATTATATAATGTTTTATTGTATATTTTTAATAATAATTTCAAAATGATGTTTACCCAATCTTATTAGCTATTGTTTCAGTTGTTTACTTGTAAATTGATAGTGGTTTTACCTGTTTTAGTATTGTCACGTGTCATGACTAGGGGAGGAATGAATGAAAACACTGGAAATTAATAATAGATTTATTAATTAATGGTTAATTAACTATTCAATGTACAAAGTCACTTAAAACGAATTTAACTTAACTCTATCTTTAAATTATACTATTACCTAAATGAACACTTTATTACCGCTGGACTTTATTATCGTATTTAACATGCAATTCAATTCAAACGCAAGACTAGTTTAAAAGCTATCTTACAGCAAAAAGTCAAAACTGGGAACGCGACAAGCCAGTTCTGTAAAATTATGTTTGGAGTTCTACAAGGGAGCGTCTTAGTCCCAACGCTTTTTTTAATGTATTGTAATTAATTGTAATTGTAATTATTACTAATTAATTGTAAAATGGTTACATTTGCAGACAACACTGCCCTAATTTTTAAAGGGAAAACGTGGAATGAAGCTTATAATCAAGCGGGAATATGCTTACAAAGGGTAACGTCATGGCTTGAAATTAACCCCCTTACTTCAAATATTAATAAAAGTAAATAGATATGCTTTTGTATAAACAAGTCTCGTAGTCCTAAGACTAACAACATCATTCTAGTGCATAATTGTAACATCAATACTATAAAGTCACTATTCCTCTCTTCATCCACATCATGTACTTGTAAGGGACTTGAGAGAGTCAAGATATCAAATATCTTGGCGTTTGGCTTGATTAGCATAAAAATTAAATTAAATTAAATTAACTGAACATATCAACACTGATGTGTTAGAATTCGGAGACTGACATTTTTCTTCAAGTTTCTGAGATGTGTCTTGGGTAAACATATGCTAAAAAGCTTATACCTCGTACTCTGTCAGTCTTTTCTCAACTATGCCATCTTGGGTTGATGCGGAGCTGCAAAAACTGTACTCAATTAATTAACAGTTACTCAAAAGGCAATTTTCAGAATCATTTACAGAAAACCTTTTGGGTTTCCTTCTGATTCATTGTTTGAGGAATATCAGTTACTAGATATGTGTCAGCTATATGTAAAAATATTAATCCTCTATTTTCACCACGGAGCAAACTTTCACACACTCCCTTCACACAACTATCCAACTAAAGCGTAAACTAACAGACTCATCATCAAACCCAAATTGCGAACAAGCTTTGGTTAGGCTTCCCACATGTTTCTAGCTTCCAAAGCCTATAACTTATTGACAAATAACGTTAAAAATTTCTCGATTCCTGGAGTGAAAAAGTTTTTCAATAATAAATTTCGGAAGAAAAGGAATCGAAAAAAGCAACCCATTAAAACAGAGTTTTTATTATACTCCCTTTCTCATTTACTAGTGGAAACTGGTTTGGCGCTTAACCTACGCGTTGGGCTTCGGTCGAGCGACGGTATGAAAGGGAGTAATAAAAAATTTCCAAAAATCCAAAACTTAGTAAGTTGTATGAAAAAATCATTAAAAATTTGAAAAATCCAAAAAAAATTTTTATTTTAACAAAAAATTTCTAGATCTTTTTTATCATCGCCACGAGTCTGCTTGCAAAGTTTCAGCTCGATTGGATCACGGGAAAAGGGTTAAAAATCGATCCAAAGTGTTTTCGTCAAGCAAGCAGATGCCACGAGTTAAAATAAAGGGAGTAAAAAGATTGACGAATACAATCGCATTAACTTAAACGAACATAAGTTTAAATTTATTTTAAATATTTATTCCTTTTCTTCTTTTTCTTTCACTTCTTCATTTACTTCTTCTTCTCTTCATTCTCCTTATTTTTTTGTTATTGCATTTGATATTTCTGTATTAACCTGCTCAAATGTTACAAGGAGTCTGGTTGATCCTGTCTCCTTTACCACAGGCCTCGGTCTCGCTAAGGAAACAGGGAACATCTTTGAATTAAATTACAACAAATACTAAATAAATAAATTCACCCTGTCAAATAAACCCTGTTTTATGATGTTGTAAATTTATTTATTTAAAGTTAAATAAAATTAGATTTTTTCCTTGTGCATAGTTCGTACATTTCATTGCTAATTCTTGCATTTAAAATCTAAACCACAAGATATAATCTTAGTACTTCTATTCTTGCATTTAGCATAACAAGTTGTTTGATGTTTTTATACTTCGTGAAGTATATTGCGTAACATGTATATTTTTTGTAAATAAATTAAATGAAACATTTCGCTCCTAGTATTTATAGCACTTATTCATTTCGCCAATTATGTACTTCGCTTTATTTATCGCTACGCAATTCACGATTGGCCACACTAGGCGTCGTCTCGCGCTCGCGCGTACATCATTGAATACATTGAATGCATTGAATATACCCATCAAATACCACCGGTGGCCTAGATCCGCGCTACTTTCATCCAAAAACTTGATTATCTAACCTCATAGATTATTCTAGTGTTATAGGCTTTTACAGATATTCCATGAGTGACATAGCTGAATCCAGAGTGCGATAATGTGTTTCAGAATGTAGTAGAAAGTAGAGGTTTAGTTGTAGTGCCGTCATTGACATATTACGTGGGATTCTGTGCGTAATATCTTTTGACATTTCGTTACAGTATTTTATACGTGTTATTTTAATATCCGCCAGTGAATATAAAATATTGATTAATATTTTTGTTTTCAGTTTCGACGTTCGAGGACGAGCCTTTAATAAGGCGCTGTATTGGTCCGACCCTGCGGCTTTCGGGCCTAGAGCCTACTTCGTCACAGTTTCCAAACCAGCTGCCCTGACGATCGAGTCCGTGCAGCTGGATGACGAGGGGGTGTACAGGTGCAGGGTGGACTTCAAAAACTCGCCCACCAGGAATTTTCAAATTCGCCTGAATGTCATCGGTGAGTAAAGACGAATATTTTCTAATACCTATCAAACAACAATATAGGCAACATAATCCGTAATTGGCTTTTCTTCATGGAATAAGACACTATTTAGAAGAGTTTAATCTCAATTAAGTCAATATTTGGACCAATATATTATTTGTTATTTTGTAAGCAGCTAATTCTTTGTGGTTTTTATTCGTTGTTAATTAAATTAAACACAGATTCACTCGAATCAAGCCGCTATATTGTATCGGTTCGAAACCAACGTTCCTTCTTCAGGATAAAATATAAACTAATGATTGCAATATATTGCAAATTATATTTTTTAACAATTTTTTTATAGTTGCCTGCCGTTTAACATTATTTTCAATGTTCAACATTGTTTAATTTTCGGTTTTGAGTATTTAAAAAAAAATTATTTCATAGATGGATGCTGTAAACGAATATGTAGATAATTTTTAAACAAATAATCATATTTATAATTTAAGGTACCTAGGTACAAGATTGCACAAAATCCAAAAGGATGAGAAAAAAAACATACTCTGGAACATATATCTTTGACCAAATGATGAAAATTTCTTTTTTTGATCGCTACAAAATGGTCATACGGTTTTACTTATCAAAGTCACAAAGATAATCGGTATTGCCTAATCTGCTAGGTCAGGGCTGACTTAGGTTTGAATGAACTTCTCGAGGAATTTAAAAAGCCGACTGGCTAAAGCCTTGTTTAACTATATTCAAATTCTCGTTAATAATAATAAAAAAATAACTTTAATGGAATGATTAAGTTTAAATATGGGTATTGTAGATATATTTCAGAGAACAATTCCGTAGCAATAACATATAAATTAATTTACAATTAAAATAAACATAAATATCTAATCAAAACATTGATTCGCAAAACTTAATTAATACTTAAATTTAATGAACATGTCGTTTGCGTGAATAAAAAATGTTTGACTAAAACAAATTTAAAAATCTGTTTTTTATAACTCGTCTAATAATAGTTCAAACGAAAATCCTTTTTGAACATTCCGCGGAAATGTTCACATTTCAATCAAATTCAAATAAAATAAACACATCTAGATTGAATATTTTAATTTAAGCGTACAAGGCTGACAAAATAGCTTGCACTAAAATCACAAAGGTTGAACCATTTCGGCAAACAAATATTTAAAATAGGTAGCATTTCATTGTTTGTTCAGAATTTATTTTTGACCTCAAAAACATGAAAATAAAACACCTCACATTCTTTTCATGTTGTTTCCGCAAGAAACTTTCTTTGGTACCGGAAGAATGAAGTAAAGTTCCCATAAAGCCTGTTTGTTCCCGAAGATTTCAGTTGTAGGGGAATTGTTAATTTTGTTATGAAGTATATAATATACCTTCCTCATCTGACTTAAACAAATTAGGGAAGTCAAATATTTCGACGCTGTTAAATTATTCATACTTTTGGCTGAGCTACAAAAAAACAAAGATAAGTAAATTTTATTATTTTCTAACAGAAATTGTGGAAAGCGATCGTCATAAGTTATTTTGAGAATACTTTTTATAAATATTTTTTCACAATTTCTAAAATTCGATCCATTTTCATTAAAATGTCCATTCCCATTGCGAATTATGTGTCGTTTATTATTTAATATTTGTATTTTGAATAATGAATGAGTAATGATACTGATGGATTTCGTAATCACAAAGTATAATCAAAAATAATTTCCCATTTATAAAAAAAAATATTATCGACGAAAATCAGAACAAATCTTTTTTACAAAGATTATATTTCCAAAAAATAATGTATTACGCACTATTAATTATATTATTTTTTTTAAATAGAGATGCGAACACGAAATACGAGTCTCATCAATATTATTACTATTTTTAAACTAAGCTAAACGCTTATGCTATGCAAATAGGAATAACCTTCTAGTCTGGAGTAAGGTTCGAACCCGCGACCTTTGGATCACGAGGCGAGTGTCCTAACCACAACACTAACAAGCCACAATTAATATTACGCCATTTCTCAGCAAAATTAGAAAAAGAGGATAGAACGCCACACATTCAATTATTTAGTCATACCTCGAACAAGTTACATAATTTATACATGCTTTTTAATATTTGAATACAACTATTTAAGCTACACACGAGAGTACAATGTACTCTATTGGCCCGAAGTAGTTTTTTTTTAGGCGAGTAAGTAGTAAGGTATCTTGATTTTGATACTATATGTTACGTATTTAAAAGTTCTTGTACTTTAAGTACTTTAATGTAAAAGCCCAAAAGGATTTTAATAAATAAAAAATTTAAAAACTAATGTTAACATATTTCTATGATGTAATTTTATTTTTTTATAGTTATTCTCAAATTGACAAATAAATTATTGACTCTCTGGATCTTGGTTAGGGTTTTTTTTAATGATATTATCATTTAAAAAAAATTATCCATAAAAAACAAGTTTTTACAATACCCCCTTTCGTTTTGAATCAGGTTTCGTGCCTATACACGCGTCGGGCTTATTACTCATTTAGAATGATTCCGATTTGAAAAAAAAATTAAAATTTTAAATATCCAAATAGTTATTAATTTTTTTAAAACGAAAATTTGTTAAATCATTTTTATCGTCGCCAATAGTCTGCCTGCAAAGTTTCAGCTCGATTGGATCATGGGAAAGGGTAAAAATTGATTTTGCGTCAAAGAAACAAACAGACAGACAGCACGAGTTAATATAAAGGGAGTAAAAAACTAACCCACAAAAACCAAGTTTTTACAATACTTCCTTTCCCATTTTCGGGTTTCGTGTCTACCAGATGCGTCGGAGTTTTTTCATACTTCTGAGTAAGTTGTATGAAAAAACTATTAAAAATTTGAAAAATCCAAAAGTATACTAAAATTGAGCCCTTGCCCGGAATAACGTTGTATCCAACACAAATGTCAATTTTGAGTTATTGATGCAGTTATGTTGGGTATGTTATTATGCATCGTTTGAGGTAGATAATATGTCAAGAAAAAAATATTTAGGCTTCTGGCTGCATTTTAAAGTTATTGGTTTGTGGAAGAACGTTGTTCATTGTTTCTCAAAATGGCGTCGCCGCGCGTCAATATCGTGGAGCGTGGTTTAATTCACAAGAATAAAGGGAGAAAACGAACATCTTATGTTTTAAACTGGAAAGATATCAAAGCCAATAAGTTGAAGGATGCAGGAAAGGAGTGTTTATCCAGAAAAAATATTATCAAACCTGCAATTGACCCGCCGGAACATGTTTGTGGAATAACGTTGTATACGATTTGGCAGTTCTGATTGATATTGTAATTTCATATGTGACAATATTATTTTGTCGAACGTTAACCGATTTTACTCAATTAATTTATCCATATTGATATTTTAAATGATTTTTGATAATAATGCTGGCATTATAGTGCTCTTTATATCGTAACTTAAAATAATACCGATACAAAAAGTTTATTTAATTCCTCGTTCTTTTTCGTAGGGTCGAATTTGAGCCAAAAATGTTTAAATCCGGGATGTTTTCACCATTTTCATATCAATATAAATATTCAATTAAAAGTCAGGTTACTGAATTACAATAAAAAAAGTAATCATGAGAAATTGAATGTCCGACGCCATATTCAGCAAACAGGCGGAGATTGGTAATAGTATGTACGAGAGACTTATCGTTCCGTAAAAGCTCTTTACCTACTGATGATGCCATCATAATCAGAGCTCGAACCTTCCACAAAGAATTAGAATCATGGACCTCCTATAGCCTTCTTCCAACTCTTTGTGGAACAAGGGGAAGATTTGCTACCGTATGGATAAAAATCATGCAGTTAGGGAGCCTGGAACTAACTTTAATGAATTCCAATCCACTGCCAATAAGGCTGCTAAGCTCAAGGACCTCGATGACATTTGTAAATTCATGTTAGATGAGCATGCTGCTTTTAAAAATCATTTTTAAGTAAAGCAGAATAAATAAAAAACGTTTTGCGGAATAACGTTGTTTGTGAAAATTTCTTATACAACGTTTTTCCACTGATTGAGCATGTTTTTTTACAATAGATACAAATTTAATTGCTTTTTTTCCCTATTTTATATTGAGATTAGTTAAGAATTATATGTTTGTTATATTTTAAATATAAAATGTAATAAATTGTAACTGGCTTCATTTCTTCACTTTTTCTCGGAATGAGAGTATTGTTGGATACAACGTTATTCCAGGCAAGGGCTCAATTATTAATTTTTTTTAACGAAAATTTGATAGATCTTCTTGATCGTCTCCACGAGTCTGCTTGCAAAGTTTCAGCTCGATTGGATCACGGGAAAAGGGTTAAAAAAATCGATCCAAAGTTTTTTCGTCAGATAAGCAGACAAGATGACAAGTAGACAAGCAGACGCTACGAGTTGAAAGAAAGGGAGTAAAAATTGATGTTCTGTTTAGTAATAATTTTTAACCATAGTAGATTGGAAAATTAAAAGAATTATAAATGTTAGTAGCACCATTTTGGAAAGAAAATAACGAAAATCCTTAATCTAGTTTTATGAAATTATACATGATAAAATTCCACAGCAAAAATTAAATACGGAGTAAATTAAGCGAAGAAAAATTACACGAAAAAAAAGTATTTTCGGATACGTATTCAGAGTTTTTAATTTTTTGTTTAACTTCTATTTAGGTAAAAAAAAGGTTTTTCGAAACTGAAATTTTGAATGAAGATTATTTTTTCTAAATCATTTTTATTTTATGTAATTTTGTTCCATGTATTTCGTTTGTATTACCAGTTGAGCCACATTTTTTTTGGTAAAAATATATTTTCCACCATATTTTCATTATAAAATATTGTCGTGAACACTTTAGCGAAACGTGAAAAAATGAGCATCTGAATAAATCCATAGAAGAATTTCAAGACCTATAGCAAAAGACAATTAGATAAAAACGTTTTTTGTACTTCCATCCCCTTTTGTTTCCGTAAAATCTTCGCAATCGCACCCCGAATTCAATGTAAAAACAATCCACTTTTTTCATCCACGCGCCTTAAACGAATGCTGAGTATGCTACATTTCCATTAGAATTTTTCACGAGCCTGATATTAGTACTTACATAATATATTATAAAAGTTGATTAAAAATTCCCAAAATATTTTCGGCTCCCGGATATATGATTTCAATTGAAAATTGTTCTTCAATTTTGACATATTTAACCTTAGAAATACGAAGATTTTAACACTTGCTAAACGATATTATAATATAAACACCATTAGATGGAGAAGACAATAAGCACGTATACTCAAAAATGTGCGTGTACGCGAATAAAAATATGTTTCGAGTCTTAAAGATTAGGGGGGAAAGGTTGGTATATATCACGTGATTATTTTACCTACTCTGCTTGCAAAATACAATACATAACGAATAACTATTACTCTCTGAACTAACTCTATTCTGTTCTTTATGAGACTTTGAGTTTATTCAAAACAAAAATTTGATTAATATACACGAAGACTTATATTTATATATTTCGAAGACGTGCTCTTCCGCTTATTATACTTGGATGATGTAATGCTACTAGCGGTGTCTAGCTGGCAATTACCATGATGAAATTTTGTTCATCAACGTCTAGACAAGTAAACTTTTTTATACAGATCTTGCTTATTTAAAATTATTTGAATATCTGTAGTTTTAAATTAATAATACGCAAAACAAAATTATTTTTTTTAATTTTTTCAAAACACAATATCTTATAACGGTAGTAACAAAAATAATTTTCATCTTATAATTAACAATGATAATCATCATCATTATCATCACTCGTGGCACTACAACCCTTGGTGGGTCTTGGCCTCCTCAATAATCTTCCTCCACTCATCTCGGACTAGTGCCAGCTCTCTCCAGTTCAGAAGCTTTAAGGCAGAGATGTCTTTGAGGACGTTGTCTCTCCATTTTAATTTTGGCCTTCCTAAGCTCTTTCGCCCTATTGGCCTTGAGTTCAGCAGGAACTTTGGTGCTTGATGCTCGGACATTCTCTCCACATGACCCAGCTACCGAAGTCTTCCCAGTTTTATAAATTTTGTGACGTTTGGCTCCTTAAACAGAGTATAGAGCTCATTGTTGTAACGTCTGCGCCAAAATCCATTTTCTAGAACTAGTCCGAAGATACGTCTCAAAATTTTCCTTTCAAAAACTGTGCTCGCTCATTCCTCTTAGTTAGTAACCACGTCTCAGCTGCGTACGTGAGTACTGGCCTAGTAAGCGTTTTGTACACTAATATCTTGGTGTTTCTGGACAGCAGTAGTAGCAGAACTATGGTAATAAAATAATAATTATTAACTAAGGAAAATATATTATAATTGCATGAATTAATTGCCCAGTTTAGTATAATTACGTTAAATCTATTGCAAGATTTCCTAAATAGTTGTTTGGGATTGATTTTTTTTAGATAAAACAAAATTTATTAAATAACGAAAAATAATAAACAATGATTGCTTCTTTGACAAATTCTAAGAGGATGATAACCTTGAAAATAGTGTCAGTAAAAAAATTCTAAATAACCAAAACTTCAAGTTATATCGCTGGTTTGTTATATCTTTCAAGATACTTAATATGTTACCTCTCTACCTCCACAAATATCAAACCATGTTGCCTAACTTGTAATATTGTTGAGCATGCGTACCAACCACAAAACCAAATTCGCTGCCAAACTTACAATTACGTATAAAGAGAGAACGCGGACGAAGAAGTAGCAGAACTAACATATGTGGGGTATTAAACCCCGTAGCGCAGTGGGTATGATATTGGCTTCTCACACCGAGGGTTCGATTCCCGGTGAGGTCACAATTTTATCTGTGTGATTTACTCAAGCTTGGGTGTATTTCGCTTCTGTAATTGGGCCTCCTGGCGTTGCAGCATAAAAATAGAAAAGAAAGCAATATAAAAAAAAATGAATGCAGTTTTCGAGCTGATAAATTTATAGGAAGCATAACTTTGGAAGGGATAAATACATAAAATCCAGAATTCAATTCATTTTAAATTAGTAATCCTCGGTGACTACATTCAAAAGGATTTTTTGGGTTTGCTTTTATACCCCATATATATGTAGTATGGTATGGTTATATTATTGCATCTATACCTACGATTCAACACGGCTTAAGTCGAATGAGCTCATTTTACAGAAAACGCATATTAATTTTTTTTTACAGATTTTTCAAATAACTAAATTTTTATTCAATACTTGTAATTTACTCATTGATTAGATCTAATTTTTTGGGCGTGTTTTCTGTGGTTAGTAAAATATGAGGTACCTATTTGTCATTTTATTCGATTTTGGTTAAACTGCATGGTAAATTTTACGCATTTTATGCGTATTGGCTTTGTATTGGCTAGAAATTACAATATACCTACTTCAGACGGGTTATTTGCGTTAATATGAGAAACATGAGTATTTTAAAAAACGAAGGAATAGAATGTTGTATGAACAAAAGTGTAGTTAGGTCATTTTTGACAAAAATGGATTGAAAGTCACGGAAAGTATGTGTACCTACACTTAAAATATTAAATATCTGTTTGGAATAAAATTATGCCTAGTTTTTCTATTGAATAAAACAACAATATTCATGTTATTGTTAATGTTTAATATTTTAGAGCATTCAAAAATGCGATGCGGAAAGTTTACAAAAGACGGCGTTTATGATGATTTGAAATTTTTTAAATATCAATGTGAAATAATATATGATATCATAACAAAGCAATAATAAGTCCAGAAAATATTACACAAAAAATCGAAATTCATTAAAAATTTCATTTCTTAATTTTAAACTTTTTTGGTAAATATCATATTGATGTTAAATACACGTAAAGAACACAAGATAGGTAATGTTTAAAAATGTGTAATTTTTAATGTGTGTGTTTTTTTCACGTAATTCTTTATATATGCAATTCAATTAATGTTACTAATGAATAAATAAACATAATTTTGTATTACTTTGGAGGACAAGTTTTTGTTATAAATTTTCCTACAGAAATAAAATAGAATAATAAAAAGATCACTGATATAGATTTTTTATATGGAACGTTCGTATTTTCAAGGACAGAGGATGGTAATAAAGAAATTATAAGACAAGTATTGACTGGTGGATGGTTCTGTTAAAAATTAGAACAACCGAATAGCGTCCATAGGAAGATGTATTTTATTTTAAATAGAACTGCGTACATGCAATACGAATCACAATTATATTTTTAATATGATATTTTCAAACAAAGCTTAAGGAAAGCTAGTGAAAAATATGGCGCACTGGCTGGTTTAAAATGAGGCTCGAACCCGCGACCACTGAATCAATAGGAAAGCGTCTTAACTACTAGACAAATAAGCTAATCGTAAAACAAGTATTAAAGTGGACGAGCTTAAAGTGGTGTGATATTATTCGATAGCATTTCTCATGAAAAACTTGTGGTAAAACTAAAAAAAAAATGGGATAGATCCTTAGCCCTTAAATGAATTAAAAGCTACCTAACAGATAGACCTCAAATAGTAAAATTAAAAAATATTTTAAGCACGTCACTAGCAAGTCATTTTGAAATACCCCATTTTTTTTTATATGTAAATGACATCTTCCAACAAAATATTAATGGTCATCTAATATCTTACGCAGATGATACTGCACTGCTAAAAAACGGCCGAACATGGGAACTAACTTACGAATTAGCAAATAAAGATATCAATACTTTAAAATCATGGTTTGACAACAACCTACTGACACTCAACGCCAAAAAAAAACATATATTTTTTTTCTCTACAAAAAATACCTATGCATAACAACAAAATTATAATCCATGAACAAAAATTGAATACGAACTGTAAACTACCAAATAATAATTGTACATTAATCAACTCTACCTACGAAACTAAATACCTTAGTGTAATCATTGATCAACACCTCAAGTAGAATAGACACATCGTAGAACTGGTAAAAAGAATAAGGAAATGTATCTACAAATTCGTTAGAGTAAGGAATATTTTAAGTACAAAAATTATTAAAAATGTTTATTACGCTATTGTTCACTTATCATAGCGTTATTGCATGGAGAGGTTATTGTAAAAAAAAATCTAAACTATGTAAAAATATCACAAGGGTTCATCAATAAAGTAATACTGAAAAACAAATATACCTTTTCAACAAAATAACTTTTTAAATTGTTTCCAGTACCAAACGTGGATGATATTTTCGAGCAAGTTTCCATATTGAAAATATGCAAAGAAAAAAACCTTACAGAAAACCAAGAATATTTCAAGCTTATGAGAAATGGAAACCAGTTTATAATGCCTAAATTTAAAACAACCCAAATCCATAACCACTATATTTATAAAGCTATTAACTTCTACAATAATTTACCTATCGAGATACGCTGCATCAGTAACCTCTCAGAGCGAAACAAAAAAATAAAAATCTTCCTAAAATCAAACTTAAATTCATAAATAATTTAAACCCATAGCTTTTTCAAAATGCTTCAACACTTCATTATCAAATTACCTTTATTACCGTATTATTAAATAACTCGTTTATGTTCCTATATTATATATATCATTATTTAACTTGTATTGAAATGAATGAATTTTTCGTAATCAGTATAAATCACTGTAATGATAATTCAACGTTTTACAAAAAATAAATCAGAAATATTGAAAAAAATGCCAAATTTGATGTCACACATCTCCATAACTATTGAATATTCATGGTTGCTTGAACATTTTTTACTCATAGTCAAGGCAGGATTATAGTCCTGCAAGGTTATTAATATTTTCTAAATAAAACTTTATAAGCATGTTTAGATGAATTTTACACCTATGAATTAATTTATTTTATTTTTAAGATATCACTTTGCGTTGGATAATATTCCTTTATCTACGGTTACAAATATTGCGGGTTAAATTTAATATCAGCGTCGAAACGTGAAGCTGTTTAAATTATTTACAAAACTTTTATTCCAATTATGTGAATTTCCTTGTCTGTTTGTACGTCCGTCAGTTTTTTTTTTTAGATTTTTTTTCCTTTCTTTTTTATATAAATAAATAAACCAACATATAAAAGTACCATCATTTTTGACGGGTTACAGCTGTGATGGTCGACATAGAGATAGATTTAATAAATTTAGAAAATCTTAAAATAATAATATTCAAAAAAAGCCAAGTATGGACATCAAAAATATATTTCTTCTGGTTTGAATCGTTTAAAAGTAAAAGCCTGATATCTTTCTTCTCAAAATTCTATGTATTACAAGAGGCTAACAAAATATTGAATATTTAGCTATACTAGTAATATTTCTTAGATCTTTATTATACCATAGATATAATTCTGTGTAAAATTAATATTGTTTGCCAATCTTAATAGACTCGACCTTGTGAGTAGGTGCGAACGAGCGTTTATTATTTATGAATCGGAACAGCAAGTCTCGCGTATAGCGAGTGCTTTACTATTATTTTAACGAAACGGACCAATCACAGGCGCGCTTTGCCTTCGACGGGTTGAGTCAGTGGCGACCATCCTGATGACTGAATCCGGCCAATGGCGGGCACCGGCGTTGAAATCATCGCGCATAGGATGAGTCACTGCACTGGCGGGGATTTCGGAGGTATTGTGCAATCGTTACTATAAAAGAAGCGGGCGCCATATACTCGGCCCCTTCAGTTCGAGACCAGACTTGCGAGCGGAAGCGCTGCCCGAGAGACTACCGACAGAGCCCTGAGTTCCAGAACATCATTTGCGGACGGAGTTGCTGTCCGGACGTGTGGAGGAATCTACCATTTCATCATTAACAGAGAGGATGATACCGTCACTGTGTAACAACTAAGGAACACATTTATATTATCTATTACGGTTAATTATTTTCACTATCGAAATGTATTTATTTTGGGAATATTTGAGTTCGGAATAAATATGTGTAATTAAATATTACGATTGCTTGTGTGATATTGGTTCAAATCGTACGAGAATTCCTTCCAAATGGATGTATTTTTATGCAAAGCGAATTTAATACCGTTTATGCTGAAAACTGAATACACGGAGTTCTATATGAATTACTTAGTAGCACTATAATAATTGTTGCATTGCGTAGGTATTGCGCAATCATTACACTCGGTCTACAACTAACTCTTTATGAATCGAGTACCTCGGTATATTCAGCTTAATATGTGGCTTCAGAATGACGAGTAAAGGACAGAATGGGGAGATCTAACTAAAGATTGCGGATATCTGGTTTGTGTTAGCCTAGCTGGCTGAGGGGTGGATGATTGCCGGCACTTGGGCGTGGAACCCGCACAAGCCCCTGCAGGGTCCCCTAAAAGCGGGGCCCTCCGTGTTGCTCGGGGTCGTCAATAAACCGACCACCTAACCTCATCCGATGCAAACTACTTAAACCAACAAAAAGGTTCCCTTTGTCTTTGGAAGGATTTCCATGCTTGAATGCTGTAAAACCTTGATAGAAAACGTTAACTTCTATTTCGTCCTCTGTAAGAAAGACAGGGCCAGAATCAGTATAAAAATCATTCACTCATATGGAATAGCTGGGATATTATAAATATGTTACTAACACTCTAACATTTGACCAAAGTAAATGTTGCAAGATGCAGAATCGTGGAACACCGCTCTGAAAAGGCATAATGAGATTGCACAATAATTTGTAACATCGCTGACTATGCCCGCAAAGGAGGCTAATGTCGTCATCAATTCATACCAAAAGAGTACATGATTCTTCAACCACCGACCTAAAAGAAAGGCGTCTCAAGACAACACTCATCATCAGAAATTCGTACCAAAAGAGTACGGCCATCTCAATTATAAACCTAAAAGAGGGGCGTCACAGGATCACATCTCGTAAAGAAGAGATAGAGTTTCGGGATGCAGTAAGTTCCGGAGGAGCAAGGGGGGCCATTTAGTCACTTAGGAAGCTGGTCACCGGGTTTAGGCAGGCGCGGAGCCTTAACCCCCCTCAGCAGAGATACTGGGGATTTAAAACAAAAATTTAGCATTTAAAGAAACTATTATTTTATATAAACTCACGGGCTGTTATAAAATTCCTACGAACTAACCATCCCCGAGACCTTATCTATTTATTCATAAAGAAGTTTCACTTCAAAATGTGGTATTTCGTAGATAGAAAATATATGTATTATTTTCCCATGGAATTAATATGAACAGGTTCATGCACGTCTAGGACGAAACTATTCAAGGTAAGAATTTGCTAATTCAATGTGTTTATAATAATTTATTTCAGTGTTATTTAATATGTGTGAATTTTTCCCTTTGCGCCGTTCGAACAATTCTAATGGTTTGTCTCCAAACGGAAATGTTTTATTTCTAATACACGAATTCTTTCTGGTGAACGTATTTTATTATAACATAAATGTATAGATTATTAGACTCGTTAGATATGACGTATTATTATGCAATCGTTTCCACACTGCTCCTATAAAAGAATTTGAAGTTATTACGATACACAACGGGGTCCTTCATCCATTAGACGAATCGTGTGCCAATTTAACGACGTATTACGAATAGTATAGACTAAAATCGAGGTTTAATTGCATTTATTATTTCTAGTAAGGGTTTGAGTGTCGGTTCCAGATTCCATTATGAGGCGAAAATAGTTCATAATCATAGTTCGACTGAAATAGGTATTTTTGTCGCGTAAGAGGTAACATTTTTAGAAGTATAATTGTGTTTTATGTTTCGTCCCTGACAGAGAGGGTGGTACAGGTGGGGTTATTTAGGTTATACACTTAGTAAATGCAAAGGGCATTAGGTATTATCAATTTCGTCTGCGAACCCAAGATGTTAGAAATATTTTAGTTAATATAATTTCATTGAATATTTGCTGCAGGATAATATTTTTAGTTAACATTGCATTCAAAAGCAAAAATACCACAGAATAATTATTTTCAGTTAATAATATATATTTTAGTTAAATGTATAGTTAGAACTGGCAGAGCATGAATATTGTATGTGATGCATTATTTATAATATTTCATAGAAGAGTATTTTTATATTTTATTCAGCGTTCATTATGTAGGTACAACGAAATTCGCAGTCGTGCCCCTCTCGCGCCATGCAGAGCGTCGCGCGCTCACATATAAGAAAAATGTTTTATTTAATATTGAGATATATATTATATTATACTTCGCCTTATACGTTTGGACCACCCCCTCATACATCACTCTGGTGCCGGACCAAGAGATATATTGGATCTCTATATTTAACAAAACCACACTTTTTGATGAGGATACCCTACTATCTATCAGGGTCATCACATTGTTAGCCGCGACCAGGAGTTGGCAAATCAATTGAACATAATAGATAAAAGTAAATTTCAACTCGCGGCGATTAAGCAATGGTCTTTTAAATCAATTATTAATACAGAATTCATCTTTAATACGTTAGGAAGACCCTTTATCTAGCAGGGTCATCGCAGTTGGTAGCCGCGACCAGGAGATCGAAATGAAATAATATATAATATTAAATTCAACTCGCGGAAATTATCCTACGACGTTTTATAGTATATTCTAATACTGAATTAATCTTTTGAACATCTAGAAATATTTAGTTTATTTAAAGAGGACCCTATCTACCTGGGTCACTCATTGGTCTCATCACACAGCTAGTATTTTTATTAATTATGTAAATGTTGACGTTTTGTTTTGAGTTTGTGTGCCTCTTAACCCACCCTCAATATTATTAAATAAACAAAATGAAGGGTGACCATGAGTGCTACTTACCCCCGAGTTAAATAGTATAAAATAATGTTTGTAATAACGATTGTTACCGTTGTCCCGTGCGGTCGAGAAACCTATCGCACGACCCTCGGATCCTTGTGCCACGACTGTTGTTACCATAAATACACAACGTTAGGGTGGGCTGAAAAGTTACCCCGGCAATAAAGCGTGGAAAGGCAATAATAATCAGGGAACATAAATAATTCTATGGAAGTAAACGGAAGGGAACGGAAAGTTGGCAACCGAATCGGATAACGAAACGTTCCCGTGAATGTGCGAGAAATAATTATTGCGGCTTACTTTAGGAGGTCAGGAATAGTCAAAAACTGTGTATTTTTTCTCGAATATATTGCAATTATAAATATAGTTTACGCCCTTGTTCAGTTACATTAAACTAATCCGAGAAAAATTACAGGACATAATCGTAATTATGCGTGTAACCCGAGCCGCGCGCTTAATACGTATCGCACTCGGGTGCCCGGGCCTCATCAGCAGCTAGTCATCATCAGTGTTGTTGTTGTAATTGCAGCCTAATTCCAGCGAGTTACGGACAGACAGTTGGACAATCGAAATTAGGATAGTTGATAACAAAATATAGAGGACGCTAACCGCTAACACTCAAGAACTCAACCATGGCTAGTTGAGTTGCAATATCCAATAAAAAAAGTATAATAATATATTTTATCAATCAACCAAGCCAACGTGCATCATAAGGCAAGCAAACAAAATAAATTTTGATGTGCCTAATATGAGGACTTATTTTGTACAAAGGCAATTAATTTGTGTGAACGTGTCAAAACTATTAACAAACAAAATAATGAAAATTGTTAAACACAGTCATTTAAATACCATTTTATTCATTTATTAAAAATATAAGATGGAAGGTACACTTAACACTATAACACTTTAACGACTATAACACTACACTATAACGACTATAACATGCACTCATCCAAGCTATACATAATATGAATACATTAATACGCCTCAGATCTGGTAAAAGTTGGCTTATTTTTAGTATTTATCTATATTTTAATAATCTTTGCTATACAAATATATCTTTGGCGGGTTATGTAGTGGTATGTGGGAGAGAATGCCCACCCGTCTAAAAGCAACCTCTCGTGTCGGCACGTGGCACCGTGAATGTCTCGTAGTATGTGTGAGATGAATCGGCAGAGGCAGGAATGAGCAGATGTATACTTACGGATGACTTGCTATTGCTAATACTGAATGGTGGTACCTATAGGCGGCCAGGACCAGGTTAGCCGCACCGAGTATATCCCCACTATTTATATGAAAAATTGACAAATTGATTCGTTCATCTCAGAATGTACTAAACGGCACATTGGCTTTATTATGCTCGTATATATAGCGACGATATATTTAAATATTTGTTATTTCATCTCCCTTTTTATTTTTGTTACTTAAAATATTTTTTTTATATTGCATCTAATTCTCAGAATATTATCAGCATGTTTAAATTTTTCAAGAATACTACTACTTCTATTACTACTACTGAATTGCATTTTCAGGGAGATATCATTAATCAAGATATATCATAGATCTATCGTATCTATGAAGCTTTCTTTATATGGGAAAGCAGGTATGGAAATATGTTTGCGACCTACAACATATTGTACGACTGGCTTAAGTAAATATATACTTACCTATAACAGCTTTATAGGTAATTAGATAAAGTTACACAATTAGAAAGCAGGTAAGGTGATGCTTTATACTTTCCCATATACATATATATATATTTAATAAGAATAAATAAATGAAATTAAGAGAAATACATAAATATCAAATAACAAAACTGAAAAATTAAATGCGGAAACCTGGATTCGAACCACGGACCTCTGTCTTACGCGGATAGCGTGTTACCAATTTGACTATCCCAGCTACTTAATAAGTCGTCAATATTCGATAGTTATATGGTTCTCTTTGTATTATTAATTCACTTATTTATATTATTCCATTTTTATTCAGGAAGGAAACGACTGTTACGAGAATATCAAACGAAGCTTTGACGTCTTCCCGCTAGTCGATTTCCGAATAATGGAAGAATTCTTTGCTAAACTGCAAATAAAGTATATATGTTATTTATATTTTTCATTTATTTAAGGAAACGAGTCCCGTAATATTTAATAAGAAATAAATAAATAAAATTAAGAGAAATACACAAATATAAAACTGAAAAATTAAATGCTGGAACCTCGATTCGAACCACGGACCTCTGTCTTACGCGGACAGCGTGTTAATAATTTCACTATCCCAGCTACTTTATAAGACGTCAATATTTGATAGTTATATGGTTCTCTTTGAATTTTTAATTCACTTATTTATATTATTCCATTTTAATTCGGGAAGTCGTTTACTTCCCGAATAAGAAATAAGAAGACGTAAGACAGGGGTCCGTGGTTCGAATCCAGGTTCCAGCATTTAATTTTTCAGTTTTATTATT
The DNA here is from genome assembly GCA_016648135.1 of Agrypnia vestita. Taxonomy (NCBI): domain Eukaryota; kingdom Metazoa; phylum Arthropoda; class Insecta; order Trichoptera; family Phryganeidae; genus Agrypnia; species Agrypnia vestita. The sequence goes on from JADDOH010001808.1 coordinate 133,602, forward strand.
TGATATTTGTGTATTTCTCTTAATTTAATTTATTTATTTCTTATTAAATATTACGGGACTCGTTTTTCTTAAATAAATGAAAAATATAAATAACAAATTGATGCAAAACACCCTATAATTTTACAATATTAACTGACATGCTTTTTTACTCCCTTTCTTTTAACTCGTGACGTCTGCTTGTCTGCTTGTCTGCCGAAAAAACTTTGGATCGATTTTTATCCCTTTTCCCGTGATCCAATTGAGCTGAAACTTTGGAGGTAGAATCATGGCAACCATTAAAATGATCTTACAAATTTTCGTTTAAAAAAATTAATAGTTGTAGCATAATTTTGGATTTTTCGAAATTTTAACGATTTATATATTGTTTAATTTTTGAGCCCGACACGTGGAGTAGGCGCGAAACCTGTTTCAACGAGAAAGGGAGTGTAATAGAAACATGGTTTACGTGGGTTAGTTTTTTTACCTTGATATCAGGAAACACTCACAACTGTATTTGTCTGTTTCGCGGATGTTAACAATAATTATGATTTAAAAACCGAATGAACTGTACCTACAGAGCAATCTCTCGCCAAGGCTCATTGATATTCGCACATACAACCTTTCAATTTTTATTGGTATATATATAATGTAGGTAATATTATAAATAACAAATATAATATTAAAGTATCTTTATATATTATATATAAGTAATATCTTATTTGGTCTTAGTACTGTTTAAACTAATAAAATAATCAAAATTTACAATTTATGTTCATCAGTTGCTTAATCTGAACAATAAATATATAAATTTCTGTCTGTATTTATCATCAATTAATTTATTGAGATCAGCATGAAATTGATGAAATCATTTATTTAGTATTTTATTGGTCCAATTAATTCCGGATTGTTCATTTGTATCCCAGAAGATTTGTGGACTCGCATATATCATTGTTTTGATTAAGGAGTAAGGAACGTCTTAAGGCTGTGCGGTAAGCCCCTAAATTGCCCATCCCTTATGAAAATACAAACATAATCTATTCATATATCATGTACAACTCACGCATGCTATGCGCACACTATTCGAGGATGGTTTGTGAGTCTCGCTGAAAACAACAAATATTAATGGATTTTGATAAACCTAAGTCAATTAATTCCGTCATTTTAATAAGTTATTCATACATACAATTAAATAAATTGTAGATACCTATTTGAAGACCAAGAGGGAAAAAAATGAGAATATCTACGGGAAGATCAACAATTAATTTTTAAATGGTAAAAATTAAAGGTTGGAGCCCCGTTTCAGGAGAACAACACATCTCTTATGACAGAAATGTATGATTAAACGGCAATTATTTTGTTTAGATTGAATATGATTTTATTAAAAAATATAATTATAAATATATATATATATATATATCATCATCATCATGTTATTATTCGTCATCATCATCATATTATTCATCATCATCATCATCATATTATTCATCGTCATCATCATCATCATATTCATCATCATCATCATCATATTATTCATCATCATCATCATTATCATCATCATATTATTCATCATCATCATCATATTATTCATCATCATCGTCATCATATTATTCATCATCATCATCATCATATTCATCATCATCATCATCATATTATTCATCATCATCATCATTATCATCATCATATTATTCATCATCATCATCATATTATATATACTCATACGTGGCATAGTCACATCAATATTTTCACTTTTTTGGAACTAAATTGACGCATACGCTATAAAAAAATAAACTTCTTGATCCCCTTGTATGGGGCTCAATATATCAATAAATATTAATATATAAGTAAAAGTAACATATTGAGAAAAAAAAGTTTTTGTGAAATCTAGAAAAATAAATTATAATGCACTATTATAATATTTATTTATTTGTTAATTATTTATAGTATTTAAATAATAAACAATGTAAAGAAAAATTGAAAACTTGAAAAAAAAAATTGAAAACTTGAAAAAAAAAAAAAATTGAAAAGTGACGAAAGAGATGGGTGAACTTTACATTAGATGGGCCTTCTTTCTGAAATATTTATAAACTAAATAAATATTGTCAAATGAAAGAACTGAGCTTTGGGAGAATCGGTATTTCCAAAAAAGTTTAATATGAAAACAAATAAATTTAAATAAACAATTAGCAAAATCAAACAATCGTACAATTTACAACAGCGCATCCATTCAAAGGTTGAGAATCATTTTAAAATTGTTAAAACAGATTATCTTCACAATTTCATATTTACATCCACTTTCAATTTATTTAATTCAGTTCCGATATCGTATTAGAGAAAAAAATCTCCATGAATTAGAGCACAAAACATTATCTACCCCTTCGGGGATTTTGATATCATGGTAGGGATGAACATTCTCTGCTCCCTGTCTCACGGGGGGGAAAATATGAAACTTTCATGGACATTCATCTTTTTTCCCTAGTTTAATTTACATTTTAAATGAAGATTTTGTTTCTCTGAAAAATTATATACCTACTAAGCAGCCTTCTTGTGAAGGCGTACGAAGATAACGAATAGCTAATTATTTTTTCAGCTTGTCTTTTAACATAATGTTATTTTAAAACCATTTGAGATTTTCAAATACACTTCATTTTTTAAATAATTGTTTCATATTTGGTAAATTGTGTTGCATTATTTCACGCACTAAATATTCGCATATCATTAACAACTACAGCAGTTTACTATTTTTCTCACAGGATTTATTGTATTAATTATTTCTAGTACTTTATTATTCCTACTTATTATCATGATTATTGGTAGTCTCTAACCATCTTCATTAAAAATGTACAAATTCAGTAATTATTTACTTATATTAAATATTTTGGATTTTATAAGAATCATCTGTAATTTTTTTATAATTTTATTGCCTCATTACATTACAAAAGTGCACATACAATACATTACTGCAATATTATTATAAAAATACTTTAAGTTATAATGTTATACATAATACCTGTTCTTGGGCAGTTGTATTACTCAGTTTAAGAGTTTTCGTATTTAGGTCAATACGAAAACTCTTGGTTGCGGATATATTATACCGTATGTTTTATAAATATGTCCAACGACTGTAATAACACCCTTAACTCTTTAAGAATAAAGATTTCGATACCAAAACCAATATAAAAAATAGATTCAATATGGATACAATACTAAAAAACCGAAAAATATGTACAAGATGTAAAAAGATACAATAAGTAAAAAAAAGATGGACAGAAACAAGAATTTAAGCTCTAATTGCTTCCTAATAGTTGGTCAAGAACGTCTAAAGAAATCGTCCGAATGATAGGCATCATACATTTTTGTATCACTGCCGGCCATGTCTGATTTGAAATACTTTATTTTCCCAATTATGTCATAATATGACACGGATTGTGTGATGGAATATTATATAGTTTTAAGGGTTACGATATCCTCCTCCTAGATTCCTATTAATGGATCCCAATGTTCTTATTTTAGTTGATAGATTGTACGTTATTTTACCAACGGAATCAATTGATATCCTAGATACTTAAATGTAATAATATTGCATATTAGTAAGTAATAGATGTTACCAACGGAGTTGTATCAATCAATTAATACCCTAGATACTTTAAAACAAATTATATATTAGTTTTTGATAAAACTTGCTTTTAGAAATGTACACAGTTGCAGTGATTACTCAAACTATAGCTGTGTATCTATAAGTGGCATTCTGAATGAGCTTTAGTTTGGTCAGCCGTCGTTAGACTCAATATTACAGAAGATTTCGGCGAAGCTAGTTTTCAGTTTTCCAACAATTACGTTTTTCCTTTAAAAAAGTTGTACAGTATCTTTAGCAAAAAATGACTTGCCCCTCCATTAGCAAATCACACATATTATTCAAATTACGTAAGGAAGAAACAATATTGGTCCACGAACACTTTTCTGGGGCATACTATGGCATAAACCATAAATTTAAGTGTACTGTAATTTTCTTTTAGTAAAACCACATGAGATCTCTCCGTATGATAGCTTTTAAACCAAATATGAGCCACACAATTAAAACCTATGCGCAAAAATTACGATTATTATTAAAATATAATTAATATTTTAATTTTATTATATACATATGTATAAAAGATAATAATTTTTAATAAAATATAATATTTATTACATTTTAGCGTTCAGTTTATTTATGTTTCGTTTGCTCCATATTTACATAGCAAATACTGACTTGATTACTATTTACTTTAATTCTATTGAAACTTAATTTGAAATCTAATTTCAATTGGTAATCCATTAGTTCCTTCAGTTTGCGTTGTGAACCAGTTAATTTCCATATAATCATATATATAAATATTGAAATGTTAAAAAAATTTGCTGTCAATTTTTTACTTGAGGCATTAGAATAGTGTAGTAGTAATATAATAGAGAAATATTATCAAAAAAAAAAATTAATATTAATATTATTAATATTAATATTATTAATATTAATATAATAAAAATATTAATCTAAAATATAAATATTAGAATCAGATATTACCTCAAACGGTAACTCCTGCTTCGGTTCCTGGCAACTTTGTGTAATGAAACAAGTTTTTTCGTACTGTTCAGATGATAAAATAAATAATTATTAGATATATAAAATAAATAATTGAAGTGTTCAATCTCCTAAGAAAATAATTGATGAGTTATGGTTGTGTTGGATTTAGACATCATTGGACTACTAGAAATCATTACTTTCAACTGTTGACTATTCACCTGAATCAAGTATATTGGATATTGAAACAATAAAGGTATAGAGATTTTTCAACATTTCCCTGGAGTCATATCACAGCGTCTCTCCATAAGGATCGAGGATGCGGCAAGAGAGCACTCACTTGAAGACGCTGTTATATGACTCCAGATATATGTAGAGAATCAAATATCTATGCGGTTTATATAAAATATTATTATATTAGGTCCTTACATATGAAATTGGCGTTTTGCCGTACTGGCAAATTTGATCTCAAATATCTTCTCTTTGGTTAGGAATTCCAAATCCAAATTTATACAGCTATTTACTCATGTATTTGTGTTTTGAAAATTATAATTCATTTGTTTTTTCCTCAATAGTTTTTTTCTTTGCGTCACTCAGTTTACAAAATGAAAAACTTGAAATATCGCGTTATTTACGAGTACGAGTTCCACCGTGGCACCAGTGCTGCAGAAACGGCTCGAAGGATTAATGATGTGTATGGCGACGGTGCCGCAAAAGAAAACATAGTGAGTTTTTGGTTCCAACGTTTTCGTTCTGGAAATCTCGACCTGCAGAACAAGCCCCGTGGACGGCCGGAGACCAAAGTTGATAATAAAGAATTGAAGGCTATTGTGGAAGCGGATCCATCGCAAACTACATCCGAGTTAGCTGCAGACTGCGGTGTTAGTGATAAAACTGTTTTAATCCACTTGAAGCAAATTGGTAAGGTGAAAAAGCTTGAAAGGTGGGTACCTCACGAATTGAGTGAAGCAAATCAGCAAACGCGCGTTGACTGCTGCGTTGCATTACTCAACCGGCACAATAATGAAGGGATTTTAAATCGAATCATTATTTGTGATGAAAAGTGGATCCTGTACGATAATCGGAAGCGCTCATCGCAATGGCTGAACCCTGCCGAACCAGCCAAACCATGCCCCAAGCGAAAATTGACTCCAAAAAAGTTACTTGTGAGCGTTTGGTGGACTATTGCTGGTGTCGTTCACTACAGCTTTCTTAAATCTGGCCAGACGATTACGGCAGATGTCTATTGTCAGCAACTGCAAACCATGATGGAAAAGCTAGCTGCTAAACAACCGAGGCTGGTTAATCGCTCTAGGCCACTGCTGCTTCATGATAACGCTAGACCACACACTGCACAACAGACGGCTACCAAATTAGAGGAGCTTCAATTGGAATGTCTAAGACATCCACCGTACTCTCCGGACCTTGACCCAACAGATTACCATTTTTTTCGAAATTTGGATAACTTCTTGCAAAGGAAAAAATTCAACTCCGATGGGGCAGTCCAAACCGCCTTCAAAGATTTTATTGATTCCCGTCCGAATGGTTTTTTTAGTAAAGGGATCGATGAACTACCTATGAGATGGCAAAAGTGCATAGATAGCAATGGTACATACTTTGATTAAATAAATATATTATAATAAAAAAAATCGGCTTTATGTTCCTCCCATACTAAACGCCAATTTCATATGTAAGGACCTAATATATGTTATTGTTTCAATACCTTTATATGTCGAATGACTAATAGAAACCTTAAATAATTTGTACTGTGTCTAGACTATTTATCTATTTGTCTAGAAATATTTTATATAAGTGCCAATTTACCAATTTACAATTAGTATGTTAAGAGTATTTAGTAGTTTTATCATTTTCCATATATAACTTTTTAATATTTTGATCTATACTTCGATTTTTAAATATTATTTTTGTCATCCTGACGAAGAAGCCATTGGCTTCGAAACATGTTGAATTTTTTCAATAAATAAGTGGTTTTTACAAAGTTAATTTATATAAATTATAATTATGTTACCACAAAATAAATTTGCTATATTTGAAGAAGAAGGTATATTTATGTTTGTGGTAATATTCAAAAAGTCTCACGATATATATTTTCGTTGTTTTCTTTGTAAAGTAGATTCAATGAATGCATATAGGGGAGTTCATTAATAATATTCACCATTGCCACTCCTGTTTTTTTAGCCGACTCAAATAATGTTTTTGCTGCTCTTTCCCAAACTAAGATCGCATAGTTAATGAAAAAGCATCAAAGCATAACGTTCACCTATCTTGCTTGATTAATTAAATAATGATAAATTTGGCTGTCTTATTTTTTAAATAAGTAAATATTCATTAAATTTGACTTGGGGCAGGTGTTTACCTTATTCGTCGACAAGATTAACAATTTCTTTTGTAAGCTATACAGAAATCCTTGTTAAACAATATCCACTGATTATGTGAAATGAGACATCATATTTTTTAAGCCAGATACATATACGAATATGTATGTATTTAGAAGAATTTAGTTTTTAAATAACTTCATTTACATAAAACTGAAATTATAACGCGTGTGAAATATGAATTAATTATTCTTTCTTGCGTATTCAATAATTATATTGATTTCAGATTATTTGGTGACTTATGAAGAGCAGGCTTTTGGAATCCCCCTTTATTAATATTTGTTTTAAAATAATTAACTTAATAGTTAAAAGGTAAGAAAATGAACACAAAATTACGAAATTTATTGTAAATAATATATTACATTGGTAATGTATGGCCGAATTTAATGTTAGAGGCTCATGTGCGTCGACGCAAAACCCCCAAGCAACTTGACGTGTTGCAAGGCGTGGTGGAGTTGGAGGGTATTAAGGGGACGTAACGAGTTTTGAGGCAAAAGAGGAAAAAAATCCTAGATTATCTTAGATCTTGTTACAAAGTGGCCCCTACAAAGATCACCATTTTGTGTTCATCATCTAATCTCTGTGTAAATAGAAAAGATTAACAAATTTAAATAAAAGAAAAACCAGTATACGATTATTTGTCAATATTTTCTTTCGAGTTGTTTGTTTTAAAATACCATTCTTATAGTAAATTTTAAAAACTGTCATTCCAAAATTCAGGTTATTAATGTATTTTTTTTTAAATGTATACCTCTTTGAACTGACCAAAAACAATAGTTTTCTGTATTCGATGAAAGAAATGTATTTGAGCGAGTGTATTTGCTTTTTTCTATTTATTTCAATGCTACGCTTTCTTTTTTCTACCCCCGACTTTCTCAAAGCTCTTTCCACTTGAAAATTATACAAATTTAACGATTTGCTATATCAATCAACACTCAAAACGTACTCAAAATATAATAGCGCAAATAAAATAAAATTACACAATTGTTATGTGTTTTTTAATATTCATTCATTTACTATTTTTTATAGATGAAAATATTGTTGAGCAGAGAAAAAATAATCGTGTGTAGAGTGCATAGAACGCGAATATTTCAAAATGATGTAAAAAAATATTAAATCATTTAAGAGGTTTTTGGAGATTATGAATAATAAAATCGGTTTACTATTTCCATCCGGTTTCTTTATGTTTACATGTCTTACATTGTATTATCACGTATCGTGGCTAGCGAGGGATGAATGAAAATACTGGAAATTAATTAACGATTTATTAATTAATGAATAATTAAGTATATCTACAAAGTCACTTAACTGAAGCAAAACTTAACGCTTTTCTTAATCTACACTATTTCGAAATATGTCATTTTGCCTATGAACACTTTCCTATTACTGAGAAGCACGTTTTTATCGCTTGCAGAATATTCAATTCTTGCACTTAAAAATCTCTCTGGTTTATTACGCCAATATCGATCTTTGCTCGATTATTTCGCTTTATTTACCGCTTCGATTATCTCACGACTGGCCACCCTGGCCTCGCGACTCGTGGCCGACTTCGCGCCGAACGTACTGTCAACACAACAACTGAACTTGCGTCGCAGCGTTAATATTTATACCCGAATGCAGGTCGTACTTTCTAGATTATTCTAGGAGATGGTTCTTGTCGCTTCTCGGTTGTTCCAGGCGTTTCCCGAATTTTGTACATTACCCTAGATTGCTATAGGCCGTTCTTATCCTTCAATAGTAATATGACATATTAAAAGGAATTCGGATAGCGCGCAATTCCTTGTGCTTGTCATTCCGTGACAATTAAATATACAAATACAATGTGAAACTTTAAAATTAGTTGACGGAAAGAAAACATTTTTACATGTTTGGCGGATTTTGTTATTGAAAGTACAAAATTAATTTTCGATCAAAAAATAGTGTTACTTCAGTATATCATCGATATTTTTTATTCAACTACATCGTCTACTAAATTTTGAGTTAGTCCCATAAATTAATTTTTTCGTTGTGATATTAAATCATGTTTAAACAAATATGTATATTCTAACAGCAAATTAAATTTTGTTCTAATAACTGATTAGAAACACTATGATAAATTAGTTTTTGTTTCAATATGGAATTTTTAACTGTTTACAAGGGATAATTCAAAACATTACCGTCTGCTTATAGAAATGAATTTTCTTGGCATTATGTATGTACGTAATGAAATGAAAAAGCAATTTAATGTATACAAATGCGCCATAAACCAAACCTAAAAATAATTTATATAGATAGCTAAAACATTTGGGTTCGAAAATGAAGAATCATGATTTGTATTTAAAAGCTCTAACCGTAACAGGGTGGTGGAAATGGGGCATTCTTTTAATTACCTTCCCTTCATTATCAATACAGAAACATTTACCTCCCTCTGTGGCTGACAAAAGGTATTGGGGGCGTCGATTCAATATTTTCCTCCCTTATTTAGAAAAGAAAATTGCTGTCTAATAAACGTGAATACAAACTGAACATTTTTTAAATCAATAAATCATAATTTTCCCTAAAATTTAATTTTTGGTAAAAGCTTTCATTGGTACACGATCAAAAAGTTACAGATTTTGTAAAGCCTTTTAATAAAATAAATTATTTAACCAAATCTAAAATAAAAGCTTTTTAAATAGCAGCTCAATTGATATATTTCCTCGATTAATATATAATAATTTTGTATTTTTATACAAATTTTCTATCTATTCTGGATGTATTATTTTTGAGTGTGTACATTGTACCTAGCAATATAAAGAAAAATTTTCATTGTTTTTGGTACAGGATATGATTTTACTGTGGGAAGACTTCAGAAACCAAACATAAAATTCAAGTGTATTTGTTTTTCAATAATGGAGTGACATTCAATAAGGGAGTCAGACGTAAAAAACAAATTGATTTTTATATTGAAAAAATGTAACTATTTTTTACGCAATTTGCTATCGTAATTTGCCTGATAGAATTAAATAAAAGAAAAAAGAGATTTATTTGAAGATTATAAAATATTTTTTAAGGATTTTTAGTATTGTGTAAATAATGTAATTCTTAACATAATTTTTATATGTTCTTAGAACACATAGATATTATTATTACTCCACTTAAAAATATAGAAGTATACCTAATTACCAGCTGGGAATCTGTGTATGAGAAAAGACTACAGATATTTCTAAACGAACGATTTTCAGATGTGAATATATATATATATATATAAATTTCAAAATGTGAGAATGAATTCATAAGATGGAATTGGCGAATGTTGCATTATGTAGAGTAATCACTTAAACTAGCTCATACAGGCCGAGGACCCCGGGCCATTGTATAAAAAGGTTTCCACACACCTTTTTCATATTCAAGGTCTCTGCGAAACTTCTGTATTTTATCTTAATTAATGTATTTCTTTTTTCACGTCTGGCTTTTAGTATCTCGGCAGTATAGTGGCAAGTATTCTTTTTGTTAGGCTACAATAGGCTGTAGTGCCCAATTACTGTAGCGAAACACATCATTAAATATTCCAGGCTTTAGTTAATCACACAGATATATATATACATAAGCGGTGAAAACAAAGTTAATTTTTATTAATTATATTAAATGGTAAATCATATTAAATTTAATATAATTATGGTAAATTACATTAAATTTAGATTACATGGATTCAATAACACGTACAAGATTACCTTAACAAATATCAATTAAAATTAAACAATAATTAGAACCTCATTTATATACCAGATGCCTAGTAAATAATCGCTTTAAAGCATTTATCTGCAAGATTTAATTAAAGCAATCTACTATACAAACAGTAACCTCCGATCAAACAATGAATTTATTTTTCATTAACGATTGACGAAGGTCAATTATTAGAATAAATATTGTTCCTCTTACTTGGGGATCCAGGGTTGACCGGCTTCGTCGCCACGTGCGGAGGTCTAATCTTACCAGGCAGACAGAGAATAAAAAATATTTACGAGTATTTTTTAATCAATAATATAAAAAAGGCAAAACCAAATTAATTTATCAATAAGAAAGACATACAGAAAAATTTAATCCACCAAAAAATATTTTAGCTACTACCGGGATTCGAATTCGGCCTCGGAAAGGAGGTGACCCGGGTTCGAATCCCGGTATTCGAAATTCGAACCCGGGTCACCTCCTTTCCGACGCCGAATTCGAATCCCGGTAGTAGCCAAAATATCTTTTCGTGGATTAGATTTTTCTGTATGTCTTTCTAATTGATTAATTAATTTGGTTTTAAAAACTTCACAGAACTTTGTTCTGAAAAATTACAACTTCACAAATATGAATGTGTTTTCGAATTTAAAATCGGTTGTATCAAATGTGTCCAAATAAAATGAATTAATTGTTTAATTCTGGCGTCCATCTTGCCGTAGTATTACAAAGTTATTTGAACTACCGTATCAAAAAAGTGGATTGCTCTATCGACAAAAATAAAAATTAATCAATTAATAAAAATGTGAATTATATATAAGGTTGATATATTCACGGAAATCTACAAAGCTCCTATAGCTTAGTGGTCAGAGCACCGGCCCCGGAAAGGAGGTGACCCGGATTCGAATCCCGGTAGTGGCCGAAATATGTTTTTGTGGATTAGATTTTTCTGTATGTCTTTCTAATTGATTAATAAATTTGGTTTTAAAAACTTCACAGAACTTTGTTCTGCAAAATTTCAACTTCACAAATATGAATGTGTTCTTGAATTTAATATAAAAACATATAAATTTATGAATAATTAAAAATTCGACGAATGATTTTTTAAAGTAGCAATTGTTGACGCTACATTGATGTGTAGTATTGATCCCGGAAGCCTGTTTTTTTATAATAATGGTGACAAGTAAGAACAAGTTGCGGCCTATCAGGCAAATTCCAGAGTAACATGGATTTCTAACAACGCGTGTTTTGTTTCAAGTTGTAAGAGTGCCAAAGAAGCTCATAGAATGTTCAAATCAGTATATGGCGATAATTTGTTGACCATGAAGACTATTTCCAAGTAGTGTGTGATTTAAAAGCGAAAATGAGTGTTCAAGACGAGCAAGGGTTGGGACGTCCTTCGACCTCAGAATTATCGTAGAACCAAACATCTCGTACAGGTCCGTGCAAAGCATTTTAACTGATAATTTGCAAATGAGATGAATTAGTGCTGCATCACGATAGTGCGGCGAGCCACATCTCGCTTCTAATCCGCGAGTTATTTGCCGAAAAAAATTCTGCCTTACTCCTCGGATTTAGTACTATTCAACTTCTGGGTCTTCTCAAAAATAAAAACCGTGACGAATGGACAATCTTTCGACACCATTCCCGACATTGAGAAGGCCACGACAGAGCAGCTGAAGGCCCTTCCGAAAGAAGCCTTCTAAAAATGCTTCCAATCATGGAACCACCGTCGGAATAAGTACATCGCCATCCAAGGAGAGTACTTTGAAGGAGATAAATTAAAATTTGTCGTAAACTTATTTTATTGTTTGTAATTACATTACTCGCCATATTTTTTGATCATACCTCGTATAATGGAAAAGTGTCACGAGAAGCAAACAAATGTCAATCGTTGGTAGTTTTAAGAATTATTTTTCCAATACGTGTTCTTTTCTCTTGACTAGAAGTGACCCACCTTCGATACCCAATGATGATGTGACGAGCGATGAAAGTATTCTACCTAGTATTTTTAAAAATATGTATTTTTCGTTATTTGTTTTTAACTTTGAGAATATGATAAATATTATTGCCAAAAATATCCGACTAAAATGAGTAAGGGGAACAGATTCTGCTGCTATTGCTTCTGAAGACGAATGGTAAGATACAAGATTAAAATTTAAGAACATTCTTGTCAGCCGGAGAGGTAGTATACATGACGGAATTGCAGAAAAAATCTAACAGAAGATTCTGTATATTTTTATATATTAAAGAAAACACATTTTTAATGTAAAGATGCAATTTCAGAACAATGTGCTTTTTAATCATATAAAAAATCAATTAGATAAAGACATACAGAAAAATCAGATAAACGAAAAAATATTTTAGCTGCTACCGGGAAATGAACCACGGAACTATAATATATTGGCGTCAATTTTTAACCTTATATATATATATATATATATATATATATTAGGTCCTTACATATGAAATTGGCGTTTTGCCGTACTGGGCAAATTGATCTCAAATATCTTCTCTTTGGTTAGGAATTCCCAAATCCAAATTTATACAAGCTCTTTACTCGTGTATTGTGTTTTTGAACATATAATTCATGTGTTTTTTTTCTTCATTGTTTTTTCTTCTTTTCTTTTCTGCGTCACTCAATTTATAACATAAAATCTTGAAATAATCGTGGTGCGTTATTTACGAGTACGTAGTTTCCCAACCGTGGAACCAGTGCTGCAGAAACGGCTCGAAGGATTAATGATGTGTATGGCGACGGTGCCGCAAAAGAAAACACAGTGCGTTTTTGGTTCCAACGTTTTCGTTCTGGAAATTTCGACCTGCAGAACAAGCCCCGTGGACGCCCATAGACCAACGTTGATAATGAAGAATTGAAGGCTACTGTGGAAGCGGATCCATCGCAAACCACATCCGAGTTAGCTGCAGGCTGCGGTGTTAGTGATAAAACTGTTTTAATCCACTTGAAGCAAATTGGTAAGGTGAAAAAGCTTGAAAGGTGGGTACCTCACGAATTGAGTGAAGCAAATCAACAAACGCGCGTTGACTGCTGCGTTGCATTACTCAACCGGCACAATAATGAAGGAATTTTAAATCGAATCATTACCTGTGATGAAAAGTGGATCCTGTACGATAATCGGAAGCGCTCATCGCAATGGCTGAACCCTGCCGAACCAGCCAAACCATGCCCCAAGCGAAAATTGACTCCAAAAAAGTTACTTGTGAGCGTTTGGTGGACTAGTGCTGGTGTCGTTCACTACAGCTTTCTTAAATCTGGCCAGACGATTACGGCAGATGTCTATTGTCAGCAACTGCAAACCATGATGGAAAAGCTAGCTGCTAAACAACCGAGGCTGGTTAATCGCTCTAGGCCACTGCTGCTTCACGATAACGCTAGACCACACACTGCACAACAGACGGCTACCAAATTAGAGGAGCTTCAATTGGAATGTCTAAGACATCCACCACAACACACTAAGACATTACCATTTTTTTTCGAAATTTGGATAACTTCTTTCAAAGGAAAAAATTCAACTCCGATGGGGCAGTCCAAACCGCCTTCAAAGATTTTATTGATTCCCGTCCGAATGGTTTTTTTAGTAAAGGGATCGATGAACTACCTACGAGATGGCAAAAGAGTATAGATGGCAATGGTACATACTTTGATTAAATAAATATATTAAAAAAAAAAAAATCGGCTTTATGTTCCTCCCATACTAAACGCCAATTTCATATGTAAGGACCTAATATAAGTCAGAAATATTGAATCTATATTGAATATTGATCTCGCATATCTCCATAACTATTGATATTAGGTCATGGCTGCTTGAACATTTTCGACTCATAATCAAGGCAGGAATATAGTCCTGCGAGGTTATCAATGTTTTACAAATAATCCTGTATATATTTAAATAAGAAATAAACTTCTCCTACTCCAAACTGCGGCGCCGGTCCCAGGCCCGGCATCTTATCTCTGAATACATCCCTCATACCCCTTTTGATCGCGATGCTTCCAACCCTTCCCCTAATTGGCACTCAACAATCTGCAGTACCTACTCTGATCGTCTCACCCCCAAGTTCTGGAGTGCGGCCGGTGAGTCTGTTGGCATGCAACAACTTGCTCACTTGAAACAAAATCATCGCATAGCTTCCCTATCTGTCTTTAAAATCCTCGACTACGAGCAGCAAAGATAAGGATTTTTTAATATCATTAACAAAGTTTACGAGCAGTTATCGTATTCAATTTTTTCTGATCACAATGCATGTGTACAGGGTTATTTGGAAAACATTAATAATCTCGCAGGACTATATTGCTGACTTCATTATTGGTCGAAAATGTTCCAGCTATCATGAACTAATATCAATAGTTATTGAGATATACGACATGAAAGTTTGCATTTTTTTTCCAATATTTCTGACTTATTTTTTGTAAAACGTTGGACTATCATCACAGTAACTCATATCGATTACGAAAAATTCATTCGTTTCAATACAAGTTAAATAAAATGATAAAAACCCTGAAAAAATTCCAATTGGAATTCGAAGCTTTTTATTTTTTTATTTGACTTGTGTTAAAGGGAATAAATTTTTAATATTCGATATAAGTTACTGTAATGATAGTCCAACGTTTTGCAAAAAATAAGTCAGAAATATTGGAAAAAAAAATGCACACTTTGATGTCGCAAATCTCCGTAACTATTGATATTAGGTCGTAATAGCTTGAACATTTTCGACTCACAATCAAGGCAGGAATATAGTCCTGCGAGGTTATTAATATTTTCCAAATAACCCTGTATATGTCAAAATATCAAAATGAATGTCTTTTGTTTTTTGTTTTTCTAAATTATTTGAAAATTTATTTTTAAATATTATTGCTGAAGTTCTTGATTACGTTATAGTATGATAAAGACCACACGTTTTACATGTTCGACTTGATAGTTTCAAAATTTTGCAAAAAATCAGAGTAAGTAATCAAATAAATATTGCTGACGTAATAATCATCTAGACCCCCCATGTCATCAAAAATAAGCAAAGCCAGGACAAATCTCCGTAACTCTTGATATTAGGTCGTAATAGCTTGAACATTTTCGACTCACAATCAAGGCAGGAATATAGTCCTGCGAGGTTATTAATGTTTTACAAATAACCCTGTATATTGAGAAAATAATAAAATACACGTAGAAACCGATACTTCACCTCTGACAGAGAGATTTTGACATGTTCGGAACTCAAGTAGTATAATAATGTATAATTAAACTCAAGTAGAGTATTGAAATAGTTTAGTAAAACCATTTCGAAGAAGACAATCTTATTGGGCCCTAAAGATGTATATTTCTTTATTGCAATGTATCGATATTGATTATAAATAATGATTCCATTAAAATATGCATAATCCTAATTTCAATAGAAACGACAGTTACAAATTATCGAGTACATATTTGGCGCCCTGTTCTCACGACTTTGATTCCACCTTTAAGAGACGTCGCTGAAAAAATCCCGAAGATGTAATAAGTACATATTGCACACTGGCGACCTCTATCGTAGAAGAAGTGAATACTACACAACAAAGTGCGCATAATTTACGACCTCGGAAGAAATAATCAGTCAGGCCTCCACCCCTACGGTGATAGGACACTCTCCTGATGACGCTGGATAAGACATCAGCGAAACGTCGAGATTTGCTTCTCAGTTTTCGTATAAAACATGCATTTTATTCAACACATAAATAATGATTCACTCAATAATTCGTTTTAAGTAAAATAATTTTTACCTTATACCTAAATTTGAACCCATTTTTATTTAGGGTTCTAGATAAATACATAGAAAAAAGCCCATTTGAGCCCTGTTTAAAAATAATGCACTTTAAATTTTGATGGAATTTTGATATAAATATATTTTTTACAAGACGGAGCGCGGAGAGTTGGGGGGCTCAGGTTTCTCGAACGTGATTGATGGTGAATACGATTTTTCATTTCGTATAATATTGCAAAATTTACAAATTTTCTAATATTTCATCGCCATCCTACTCTGACTTGCGACATTTAAATCACAAAGCAGTCGACAAAAATGGAGGAATATTTTTAGAATCCTTTCATAATCTATTTTAAAATACCACACTACAACATTGTACGTAATTCTCTAAGCAACAATGTCCGTCATTGACGCCACCAGATGAGCAACTAATAATGAGATGTAACAGTGTAACATATTCTCTATGCAAAACGGTTTCCACCACCAACGCGCACCGGAAGGCGCAAGTAATGATGAAGTATAAAATAATAGTCAGGTATAAAAAGCAAAAAAAAGCGCACAATTATTCGTGTAACAATGTCCGTCACTAACGCCATTAAGACGCTACATGGCGCTGCTCTCACAGCCTTAACTCGCGGCCGATTTTTTTTTTAAATAGAGATGCAAACACGAAATGACTACATGCCACATCAATATTCTAACTATTTTCAAATTGAGCTAAACGCTTGTGCTATGAAAAAGGGACTAACTTGCTGGTCTGCAGTGAGATTCCAACCCGTGACCTATGGATCGCGAGGCGTGATTCTTAACCACGAGACCAACAAGCTACTCAGTAATATATATCAATATTTTTATTTTATTTTTAATTTTGTATGGTACAAATACAGTTCTAATATGTACATATCAGATAAAACATTTTTTTTAAATACTTGGTAGTCATGTAGACCTCATCAGTAAAGAGAAGCTCTTGAGTCTGATGAGGGAGCCACAGTTCTTATTCCTTATTATAATATATAGTAAGAGTTCGTCGCTTTTGGCGAGTTTATAGCTGGTATCGTTATAAGCTGCACATTGAATCGGTTTTCTGACTATCTCGGTATTTCTGGGAAGCTGTGCCGTTTCCTCGTAAGGCATAGAACGCCACCCTCTTCTGCCGTTGCAAACCTCTAAAGCCTCTTTAACT
>JADDOH010001809.1:0-15387 GCA_016648135.1 Agrypnia vestita
TGTCCGCGTAAGACAGAGGTCCGTGGTTCGAATCCAGGTTCCAGCATTTAATTTTTCAGTTTTATTATTAGATATTTGTGTATTTCTCTTAATTTCATTTATTTATTTCTTATTAAATATTACGGGACTCGCTTCCATAAATAAATGAAAAATATAAATAATATATATATATATATATATAAATTTACGCTTCAACAGGCCAAGAGGCCCAATTAAAGAAGCGAATCACATCACAAAACACCCAGGCTTGAGTGAATCACATAGATTAATTGTGACCACACCGGGAATCGAACCCGGTATATCTTTTACATATAATTATAATATTTTATATTATATACAATAAATAATATAAATATTGTAATTATAAAAAATACATTTAAAATAAAATTTACCTGAACAAATACAATAGTATGGCTTTGTCCTTAAAAGTCCTTGAGAAAGTCTCAAGTCATTAAAACTTTATTAAAAGAAACTGATTGGCACCAAAAATTGTCAAACGGCAGTGATATATTCTTTGTGAAATTTTCTACGGTATTTTCCGCGTGTCTTTGATCTTTCTAGTTAAGGTTTTGGATCTCATTGCTAATTTTAGACTCCCCTGAACCTGTTCTAAAAGACTCTGCCAACACAGAGCTTATACTAAATTAAGAGAATGTAGGAAAATGAAAAAAAAGGCGTTAAACTACCACGGTTACAGTACTACAGTAATACTATTTTAGCAAGCTTCTACTGAAAATAGTGGGTTTAATGCTGATGACCTATCATTAA
This sequence comes from Agrypnia vestita, assembly GCA_016648135.1. Classification (NCBI taxonomy): domain Eukaryota; kingdom Metazoa; phylum Arthropoda; class Insecta; order Trichoptera; family Phryganeidae; genus Agrypnia; species Agrypnia vestita. Next base: position 769 of record JADDOH010001809.1, read on the forward strand.
AAGAAGAACCAAGAAATACTTGAGCCGTCTAAAAGAGAACTAAAAGAATTTTCAGTTGAAAAACCAGGCCATAATAACTTGGGGAGTTATTGCCGTGTTTAATTTTGCAAATTTAATGACGTTCGAATCCACCGGTTTAATGACGTGTTTTAAACGTTTTGCCATAAATCCGTTGGAAGGGCCGGGCTCTAAATGATTGTTTTCTAATCGTTCTGCTGTTTTGGACTTCCGTGGAAGAATTACGACAATTTCCATGGAAGAATTACGAGGCCTCTGTGGACAAAGGATCAAAGGTTTGAAATTTCCCTATTTATGCACTCATGCGTATTACTTGATGTGACATTGAATTAAAACGAATGTTTATTTTTAAAATTAACCACAATATATCACTCAATTACATTCTCATTGTTCGTTGAAGTTGAATTAATTGTAAATAACTATACACACTTATACGTATACTGAAAGATATTTTATCAATACATTAATTAATTATTAATACAGCTTAATCCTTCGGGAAATGCGAAATTTTGAATAAAAAATAAATACATTTTTAATAAAGTGGTATAAATAATAATACTTTAATAATATTATATAATTTATAATGCGAAATGGTATTTAGTATACTTAATATAAGCTATCTATGAGATCTTCATAGAATATTTAAATTGTTTCATAATATCCCAGCTTTTTAATCAATCTTCAATCATTTTTCAAACATTCTTCTTAATCACTAAACTTAATACCCAACTATTGACGTTCATGTTGGTTTAATAGTAATACTTTTATTTAGTCATCATGTTGGCGAAATTCGAACGCTGGAGACTATCAAACTGGTCATATTTTCATAGCAAAAACGCAAAGAAATCGTAAGAAAATTGGTGTTGCATGTATTTTCTGTATAAATGTACATATTTTGTTTTTAAAGAAAAAATGACTACAAAATGTGACTTTATCCTTTATCTGACATTCACCAGATTTGCTGTAAAAGAGTTTGTACGATTTCATTAAAGATCGTTGGTCGCTATTCTCTCTAGTGATTCACGTTCCAAATAATGAAATCCAAAGTCAACCATAAATATTTTCAGTGGCCTGTTTTTGATATCTTTATTCCTTTTGGAACCAGAGTAAGAGAAAATTTTAATGCATGCTTATAATTTATTAACATATAAAATAATATACTAATTTTAAAGTAGATAAATTGAAATGAATGTTTATGAATGTCTATTTAACTCTTTAAATCACACACAGAATTTAATAAATTTATATCTGAAGTATTGTAAAAATGCTATATCTACATAGGTAATCGTGATATATTTTATATTCATAATTTATAAGAATACTTTATTAACAGTCATAATGAAGAGAAAGTGCTTAAGAAAAATAAAATAAATTACAAAAAGTTTGAATACTTTTTTTTTGATAATTTATTGTTATTTGTTTATATTATTTTTAAAACTTTTGTCGATAGTAGATATCGATAGACGCCAAGGTTTTTATTTATGACCCCATTTGATGAGTCCACTGATATCATACTATTTTTATAAATATGACATTCCAGGTAGTCATATTTATAATGATGTTCTTCAGCGACTTTAGCATTGACGGAGGAACTTCCGAAAATTATTTCACTGAAAGGTCACACCGCAGCGGGTGGGAAAATTTTCTCGTTCTTTCTTTGGAGAAATTTATTTATTCAAAAACTCGTGGGAATCACTACCGAGGGCGCTCCAGCTTTTGATGGTGTCAAAAAAAGGCAGGAGGAAGAAATATTTCTACGCGTTTCTTACACCACTGCCACCATGTGCAAAATATTAAAAAATATATGAATTTTGAAAAGGTGTTAAGGCTTAATAATTAACTTTATGAACGGTTATGCTCTTCAAAGATGTTTGTCCAAAAACCTTGAAAGATGAGCTGAATAACCAGTATGAGAACATTTCATGCACAAGATTGCAAGATGCTTTTCACTCTATATTATTACTCTGTTTTTTAATTTTTTTTATTATTTTATGTTTTTCTTATACTTCTGCTTTGTTATACTTGCTTATTATTTTATATAAAATTTATCTTTATATATTTGTATTTCTATTTTAAGTATTTTCTTTCTAATTAATGTCATTATTATTTTTCTTTAAACTATCCATTCTATAAACGTACATTCTACCAATTTGTTTGTTTAAGCCCTGTAGAGCATTAATAAATAAATAAATAACATTGAGACGTCTTGTATACCTCGAATGACTTCCAAAACTTTTAAGACTCACGTTTTTAAAATTATGTGATGCAAATTATCCATAATTTCAAAAATTAGAGCAACTCTGAAATTTTTTCTTCTTCTGGATATCGCAGAAAAATACTGCGAATATAAAATTCAGCTTCATGGAATGAAAAATTTTAGGGAAATGATTTTCAACGCACAGCAATTTTCTAACAAACTTGCATTTTGGGAGAGTAACCCGAGCCGAGAGGAAGCCAAACATTACCCTGGTTTAAAAAAGAAGCTGGAAATAAATAAATTGTGAGACCTACAAAGGGGAAAATCACGTTCAAATACTTCCGAGTTTGCGAGAACAGCTTGAGCAGCGGTTAAGCCACTTCAAAGCAGTTGAGCTGCTAGCACAGTTTATTTCAGCTCCTTTTTATGAATATTGACATTGAAAAATTATCCAACTGTATCACGATTTTCAAGATGGCCCCTCATCAGAAAAATAGCATATCATTTTCAATGCGATTCAAGTACTGAATTTTCTCCAAGATATTATAGTTGCAAAACATTGTACTTTGCATAGGTAGGTAGTATCTACTAGGTATGTAATATTTTTGAGTTATTCAGAATATTTTTGAGTTTGTTCAAATCTTTCAGAACGCATTTCACTACACAGAAAAAAGTATATTGCTTCTAAAAAAATTCCGTAAAAATCAATTGTGGAGTCTCATCGAGCGACATTAACGATTTAGAGGGAAGCAAAATGGCTGTCACAGGCCGGTATAAAAAGGTTGTTAGAACACATATATGATGTGTGACATATAATTCAAATATATACAACTTTCAAAAATTAGTAAGACATGGTATATTCTATCATGGTGGAAATGGCGAACGTTACATATGTGTAAAGTGATCACTTAAGCCTACCATACGATCGGCCGTAAGTCCGATATACAACCATAAATGACTTCTATACCTACTTTCCCATAATAAAAATGAAATACAGTTTCGTCTCTGTGAGACATCCATAATATACATTAATTGATGTTTGAGTTATGTGTTTAGGGAGTTACCGTATAAGTAGGTACTAGTAGATACTTAATTCTCAAATTCAGTTACCAGAAAGTAAAATTACCTATTTTAAACTTAGAATATATGACTTTATAATTTAATCAATTTGTGATAAAATAAAGAATGCAGACAAGGCTTGCTGATCTTAGCATAATTAATATAATCTAAAAAGTCTCGCTTAGATGATTTGGGCATGTTGAGCGAATAAATGAGTAAAAAAGGGTAAGAAAAATATATGACGCAAGCGATGACCGTGCCAGAAAGAGGGGATAACCGTGGAAGACGTGGCATGATCATTATTAACTAATACTGGAAGAAGGTCATGTTGGGAGCCTCAAAAATCATCGAACTTGTATGCGATGAATTTGGATGAGGCGAGAGTTGTGTCAGGACAGAAGAGTGTGGCGATGTATCCTCTCTGGCTGTCCCCCGCGGTGAAACGGCAAGATGGTAAGTAAGTAGTTATATAAGAGTTTAAAAGATATGAACTGGTGTCTTATCCGTCACGTATTTATCCGAGAAAACTGTTTTGATTACATCTTTTAGGGGTGGGAAGAATTGAGAGTTTATAAATAAAAAATGAAGGCAAGGTTTCAATTTTACTCATTTAAATTCTTGCAATAAAGCATATTAATATTATCAAATATTTTGTGTTTTCTGAACGAAGAAATATTTCCGTAATATTGTATTTACTTATATTTAGTATTGTCGAATCATACATAGGCACTTTTATTTATTTTTATAATTTTTATTTTATTTTTATTTTTTATTTTATTTTATTTTTTATTTTATTTTTTTAGGGAAAATTAACAACAAAACAACAATCTTAAAAATATGAAATAATGGTTTTTACAATTATGCCAATTACAAATTTTCCACTGAATATAGTAATTTACTTTAACTTATTTAATAGCGAGTGTACAGGGTGGAGGGGAATGTGGGACGGGAGTAGAAGGGAAGATATAATATACGAATTAGTTTGGGTGCGGTAGTGTAAATATTGTTTGTTTTATGTTTCTTATTGTTGAGTTGAAAATGTCAATGTGGTGATAGTTTGTGTTAAATTAATACAGGTTTTTAAACAAAAAAAAATCTATTTTTGCAAATAAAAATGAGTATTTAAAAATGAATGAGAATTATTGATATTGTGAATGCCAATTGTACAGCGTTGAAAAGGGATTTGAAATTTGGAAGTCAATGAAGGTTTTTTATCGGAAGACAAGCTAAAAATTTGCTAGTTGTTAGAACCTAATAAGAGGAGTATTTCCTCAAAAATCACTCACTCCGCCACCCCCCCTCAAGCATCCATTTCTCAAGACTTTTTATTATCGTTCATATTTCCCTCATTATTTAAGTAAAATTAATATTTTTTACCGTTTAATTCCTAAACAACTAATCTTTACAAAAGCTGATATAATATTTTTTGTCAACATGATACTTTCGTGAAAATTCACTAAAATACTTAAAATTTTCATTAACATTAAATTTCAAGCTTTTTAGATATGGCCCATATTCTGTTATTATTTAAGCAAAAATTTCATCTTTTTTTATCCGAAATTCCATGAATTTATTTTTTTAATTTTTATTTATGTTTAGAAAAACGTAATATTAGGTCCTTACATATGAAATTGACGTTTAGTATGGGAGGAACATAAAGTCGATTTTTTTTTATTATAATATATTTATTTAATCAAAGTATGTACCATTGCTATCTATGCACTTTTGCCATCTCATAGGTAGTTCATCGATCCCTTTACTAAAAAAACCATTCGGAAGGGAATCAATAAAATCTTTGAAGGCGGTTTGGACTGCCCCATCGGAGTTGAATTTTTTCCTTTGCAAGAAGTTATCCAAATTTCGAAAAAAATGGTAATCTGTTGGGGCAAGGTCCGGAGAGTACGGTGGATGTCTTAGACATTCCAATTGAAGCTCCTCTAATTTGGTAGCCGTCTGTTGTGCAGTGTGTGGTCTAGCGTTGTCATGAAGCAGCAGTGGCCTAGAGCGATTAACCAGCCTCGGTTGTTTAGCAGCTAGCTTTTCCATCATGGTTTGCAGTTGCTGACAAATAGACATCTGCCGTAATGTCTGGCCAGATTTAAGAAAGCTGTAGTGAACGACCACCAGCCATAGTCACAAACGCTCACAAGTAATCGCGGTTGTTGATTTGCTTCACTCAATTGTGAGGTACCCACTTTCAAGCTTTTTCACCTTACCAATTTGCTTCAAGTGGATTAAAACAGTTTTATCACTAACACCGCAGCCTGCAGCTAACTCGGATGTGGTTTGCGATGGATTCCGCTTCCACAATAGCCTTCAATTCTTCATTATCAACTTTGGTCTCCGGCCGTCCACGGGGCTTGTTCTGCAGGTCGAAATTTCCAGAACGAAAACGTTGGAACCAAAAACGCACTGTGTTTTCTTTTGCGGCACCGTCGCCATACACATCATTAATCCTTCGAGCCGTTTCTGCAGCACTGGTGCCACGGTGGAACTCGTACTCGTAAATAACGCGATATTTCAAGTTTTTCATTTTGTAAACTGAGTCTCGCAAAGAAAAAAACAATTGAGGAAAAAACAAATGAATTATAATTTTCAAAACACAAATACATGAGTAAATAGCTGTAAAAATTTGGATTTGGAATTCCTAACCAAAGAGAAGATATTTGAGATCAAATTTGCCAGTACGGTAAAACGTCAATTTCATATGTAAGGACCTAATATTAACTTATTAGTTATGCATTATTCGATAAAAGTAGATAGAAACAATTTTTAAGCATTTCAGCAGTATTCATATAACTAGTATTTGAGGGTGAGTATTCAGAATCACACGTAGATCACATGAACAAAAATAAGTGCGCAGTTAAGTCTCCCCTCTCCCCTCTCCTCCCTACACTACTACACCTCTAACCACTGTATAATAGTTGTAAGACCTAGATCCTTTTTTTCGCCCCTACACATTGGATTAACACTTACGTTTCCTTATTATATTATATTCCTTATTATATTACTTCCGATTAACCTATGGGTCCAGACATTTAATCAACACGTTTTCTTCAATGGGTGTCTGTGCGTCCTATTATGAAGCATCGACATATTTTAATAATGCATTGATAAGTACAGGATCGCCAAAAGTAAATGAAGGCGTCTTTCTCCAACATGTTTTCGACAACGCTGAATGTCATATATTGTCAACATTCGAACATTGAATTGCCTAAACACTTTTCACACTTTAGGTGGAATGCAATGTACAGCACCAGCTACCAAAGTAGAAACTGAAGTGAAGATTAAAAAGCAATACTCTGGATCATTTAAAGCCCCTGAGAGTATAAGGATACGAAGGTACACAAAGAAAAATGTACTTAGGGGATTGAAGAATATTAATGTCAAAGATTACAGCGAAATGAAAGCTGCCATAAATATTTCCGATTCCACAATAACAACTTTATTCCCTTTAAACTACATTTGGATTTCTGAGTCTTTTGACCAATCCTTGTTTTTGAAGGCGTCCGAGATTGTAGCTTCTGCAGAAATTGATAGCGAAATCGCTAAGATAATTGTAAGGATAGGGGGTTTTTACCTCCTTACTTCATTTATAGGTATCAAAATTACGATATCCACAATAATAGAGTAGAAAAAATCCAAAAAAATCCTTAAATACTTATATACATATCGAAAAGGTCTACGTGATTCACTTGGTACATACGACAAGATTTTCACCTAATCTTCTTAAACAAAAGAAGAAATATTAAAGATCTAATGATTCTCTACAAAATAGCCAATAACAAACTAGAAACCCCCTCAATACTATCACAAATAAACATCGACATCCCTGTCCGATCAATGAGGTCTTCAATTCTTTTTCACACTAAATTTTACGACACCAATCTAGGCTATTATTCTCCTCTACCTAGAATAATCAATCACTATAATCCATCCATCCTCTCATATTATATATCAAATCATAATAAATATCATCCAGAGACGGCGAACTTGATATCTTCTTTATAAAACAGGCTCAGTTTAAAAGCGAAATATTGATAAACTCGGTTGACGGTCCCTCAAGCGTGCAACACATGCTCGTCATAGGTACACGATGTTGACCTTGGAACCCGTGCACTCGCCGTAAACCTGTTAATCTAGAAACCATTGCTTAAATTTATTCGATTTGAGAGTCTTAATATTATACTTAATATTATTTACGATTTATTTATCTTTAAGATACTTTTTATTATTTATTAATTTATTTTTTATCATTAATTGTGTACTATGCAAAAACTTACTTTTGTTAATTTGCGATGTATATTTATGTAAAATAATCGTATGAAAAAAAAAAAAAATTATTGAACTATTTACTGATCTGTGATATTTTTTTATTTGTATATTATTTACAATTCATTCTATCGTTAAAACATTATTTATTTCTATTTATCATAAAAAGTGTATAGTCTAAAAACTCATTATCCTGGAGCTTATTCCTAAAATTGTTTTTTCTTCCTTTTCTTTTCGTTTCCGAAAATTCCTAAAAATGTATTTAGTGATTTGCCTTAGTCTGAATATTATGTTCAATATATTTTATCATTTATTATTTTTCATTATTAATTATTAATTAACCGTAAATAGTGTATTATATTATATCATATCCAAATGTTGACAAAATATTCATACTTGTACTTTAATGTCACTCTCGGACCATCTATTAGGGTCATTAATGACCTGTTGATAGTCTGTTTGTTAATAAAAATAAATAAATCTAAAAAGCTTCGTCTGTGTGAGATTTCTCTAATTTATCTTAATTGATTTGATTAATTCTTGAAGCTGGCAATGGAGAAACGATGCAATACTCGATGCGTTTTAGGTGCAATCATACTAATTTTTTACATATATTTTAAGTGTTTAAGTATCCATATTGCTATTAAATATTATTCCGAGGATCAACTTCATATAACCTACATACATATATTTTGACATTAAATTGGACAATATTCGGGACTGAATATGATAATCCAAGAATAAAAACAAGCAAGAGTCGTCTTCAACATAAAATCCAAGATCCTTGAATCCCCCAAAGTTGATTTTAAGGTTAGGAAGAACTTGATTAAAACTCTTGTCCGGAGTGTGCTGATGTATGACAGCGAAACATGGACATGGGTTAGCTGCCATTGAGATATGGTGCTACAAGCGCATGGCGAGGATCTATTGGTCAGAACGTATCCGATACGACGAGGTGTTGAGCAGGGTGGGCGAAAAGAGGCGGCTCCTGAACAGAATTGCCCTAGAACGAGCAATTTGGATAGGTCATAATATAAGGCATCCGGGACTGCTTTTTACCATCGTCGAGGGAAGTGTTCAAGGTAACAATCGTAGATGCCGTCCGAGATTAAGCTACGTAGACCTGATTATCGGAGATGTGCGCTTTAGCACCTACCAAAAAATGAAAAGGCTGGCAGGTGACAGAGGGGAGTGGAGAAATCGAGTGCTTGTTGCAGACCAATCCTAGGATTGCGACCCAAAAAAGGGGGCTGAAAATTATTTTTATTTTAACTTTAACTCGTCAAACTGCGAGAAAATTATAGTTTAATGCAACGTTATTAAATTGGATGTCACTCAAGTTGCAAAGATTTAAAACCGCTTCAAAGCGATCTATTGATGTTAAATTTTGTCGACAATCTACTTATTAACATGCACACAAATAATTTAACTTGTAAAGCAAGTACAGCGTTGTACACAAAGTTTCAAAACTAAATACAATTTTGTTGATACTTTGCATATACAAAATCTGAAAGCTAACAATAAAAGCGTCACGCTAAATTCGTAGTTCTACACATTTAACCAATGACAGATTTTCAAGAGTAAGTACGCCAATTCATGTCGTTTACGTCATCAATAAGTTTTTAAATAAATAATATTATATGAAAAGTATTTATATAAAATAATAGCGATTTTTAAGTAGTTTTAATTGACATCGTTGAATGTAGTGTGTAGAGTGCAATATTTAAATTTAAACATGCATAATATTTTAATTTCAAAAACGATTTTTATTTTAATATTGTACTTCACACACTACGTGTATTATTATTACTACAATAGTTTGGAGAGGTAAATCTTTACTTAATGATGAGGGGGACTGTTCCTCTTGTGACAGTTCCCGTCTGTGGAGGGTGTATTTTGGGGTGAAGCTTCTCTTTATTATGAAAGAAGTTTAAATCGAAAGTTTAAAAGAGAAGGCTTTAAGAAAAATTTTATAAGCGATTTTACTTTAAGTTCATTTATTAAAAGTCTAATATATTATTTGAGATCTGCTTTTGCAAGCTCAAAGCTATGTTTAAAATTTATTTACGTGATTGAATTAAGTTTACGTTTAGTCTAACATATAATTTGGCCAGTAATCGTCTAGTGATAGTAATTTAGGACTCCTCGATGTGACGCGGTTACCCAGTACTTTTGGTAGCGTAGCAGAAGAAATGCCATTGTATTCATACGAGGTGAAACTAACCTAATATTATTAACGCGCAACATGAGCCGGACTCAAAACGACGATCGATTGAACAGACTAACAAAATCGCCTTTCATGGCGGCGCATCCGTCATTTCCTCGCATCCGGTAGCGGCGTCGCGAACATAAATATGTCTACGTAGATTTTTCACCTAGAACGATGCCGCCTGGTTACCGAGGTCTCATATTAGCACCTGTGGGCGGATTCCACGGCTGAGTGCGGGGTCACGATCACGATGGAATATTCAGATAGATAAATACCACTTGCGAAATACAGCCTAGGGCGCTCTGAGTATAACTTGGTATCCGCAAAATACAACCGACGGTACATAATAGGAACTTAGCGCTAATATTGCGCAACAACACGCAATATCTATTTTTTTTTTTTACGTATTTTTTTTTGAATGCAATAGTATACTAGATCTGCCGGTCATCCAGATTAGATAAATCACGGTCGATTAATACACGGTTATACTTATTAAACACACACACAATACTCAAAATGCAAATTAACGGCTGGGTTCTCCAGAATACATACATACAATGCTTACAACTGGCGCGATCGGTGGTCTTCGGCCCGATTTATCTGTTCATGGTATAAAGTGGAAAGAGTAAACATATATTCATAACAACTAGGCGCAACAGAGGCTCGGGGCAAGCTTCGTCTGACATTATCACAGCCCGAGACTCTAAATCGAAATTTTCGATTCTTTCATAAGTCATATTTTATAAGAGTCAAGTTGATTCTGATTTTACTTTTACGTAGATTTTAGGTTACCCTCCTCTAAGGAAGGGGGTATAGCCCCATCGACAACGCTGTACCCGGTAGCTACCACCTGCGTAATTAATAGCTTCCCATGCTAATCTGCAGACCAAGATCAAGCCGAAACTCTATTGCTCCTGCTGGAATCCTCCGAAGTCCTCGCTTCCCGGCGACAAACACATCAGGAAGAAATCCCGCGTCTGATATTAAGGTTTGTATATTGTCCCGCGGGGCAGTCAAATTGACTGGTGTATATGATAAGCCGGAGTATTATGATGTTTACTGCTGATTAAAGGGATGAATGAACTAACTGGGTGACTGGAAAAGACTCTTCCTTGAGCGCGTCAGTCAGAGCCATGTTAGCATCGCCAATTATAGTTGATGTGAATGATCCCACGGTGTAGTCTTATTGACTAGAGATATTAAATGATGGTAAATCAGCACGTTTATTACAGTTGATTGTGTAATTCCTGATATGTTTCTCGCTGGCCGGGAAAGGAGAACCCCGAAGGTCTCTGTATACAGCAAGTTAGAAAAGATGGTGAATGATGAGTATGAAGGTGTTAGTAATGCCATCTCGCTCCTGAATGCGGTCCCGATCATAAAAGTTGATTGTTAAACTGCTAACAGATCTCGTTCATTAAAGCGGTCCCGAGCATAAGTATTGATTGTCGAACTGCTACCTGCATCTTATAATTTCTCGTTCATGAGGAACGTCCTATCTCGTCCTTGAGTACGGAGTTAATACATTCATAAACATTCATTCATAAACATTCATAAACAGAGCCCGAGCTCGTCGCACCAAGGGGCCCGAAAAGACGTGAGAGGTTCTTCCCCTTAGATCTTTGAGGGTCGCCGCTCCAGGACCTTCAGACCATCCTGTAATTCTTGGCTTTAAAACCCTGTCTTAACCGGGTAGATACAGTTAAGATGGCCTTACCTAGTCCCAAATCTAAGATGTCTCTCTAATCTAATCAGACTCCATAGCCGAGAACGCGCGCTCCGACATTCGACCCTGTCTTATGTATGGTTGCTTATGGCACGCGAGTAAATCTAACTTCATCTTTTTCCTCAATCGAAATTCAGCCTCCCAAGATCACGGGGCGTGAAAGACGTACGGCTCCTCGCCTCCCGACCATGAAGAGACGAACTTCCCCATTCGGTTCTCGTTCATTATCCCATTTATAATCCCCGCGTGCCTAACCTTAAGAGTCTAGCGCCGGTAATAAGATCTCATTATGCTACGTTGGAAGTTAATATTGCACAACCGGGCGAAATACCTATTTCCGCGAACCTATTCAATTTGTAAAACGCAATAATATGTATTTATATATGTTAGTAAAACGTTTGAAATGCAGAACGCACGTATAATGACCTCGCTTGTATCCTAAAGATAATTAAGAAATAATTCCGACGTCACGTCCCGACAAGTACCAACTTGTTACCGCGTCCGTACCGTCGAACTCTGAACCCACGTAATGAAATGAATAGTGACCTTGTGACAATGACAAATTATATAGCACGAACATTCCATTTGATACACATAAGAAAATAAAGAATAAATAATATAAAAGGTTCTTATCTTATTTCTGTAGTTGGTCTGCTTCTGAGATGGCATCCTGATCCGAAGTAATATAGCGGGTCCTCTCCAAAGTTGACATCGCCTGTGCAGCCTCCACTTTCCTTCCATCGAGAATGCTGCTCGTTAGTACAAAATTTCCGCGATCCTTAGCTGAAGACCGGCTGTATCTAAATTAATTATTTCTATACAATATATACAATTCGAAATACGTTTTTATAAGAACTTGATAGGAATAAATCGTGTTTAAAACGATTGCCCAATGATACGCAATACAAACATGTACCTTGTCCAATAATCTCACATCCGTGTTTTAATAAAATAAATATAAAATCCAGATTCATTTTTAAAATATATTATTTGTAGGAAACTTCTCGCACGATCTGAATTTATATCACACTGACAATCGAGATATCAAAACCACATAAATACTCCGATCTCAATTATCCCCAAAATAATACAAATCATATAGAAATCCGTGTATTCAATCGCCAGTATAGATAACATAGCATTCATTTGCATAAAGATACATCCGCCCTGAAGAATCTCTCGTACATTCCGAACCTCGCGACATTAGATATACATAATTATTCCGAATTTCAAATCCCACAAACAAACACGAAACACCCTTCGTCAGTAAAATATTCCATTTTAAAGCCTTTATATCTTTGGTAATATATGAATATCAAATTTAAATGATTTTCCATATGGAAAGCGACGGAATTAAATATTTCATAAGCGTTATGCAATAATTCACCCTCTGGAATTATCACAGCCGCAATATTACGATTTCTTGTATATTAAATCTGATGCGCGCATAGTAATAATTATCCCTAGGCCCAAAATACGTAACAAAACAATCCACAACATGTATCAATATTTGTTACGATCCAGAAAGTTCTAAATTGAATACACGAAAAAGGCAATAGAAATAAATAATATTGAAAATGCTTAGCTGTATCTTCGAGTGTTGCTGCCTCTGTGTCAAAATAAAATAACATAAAGCCTGCTTTACACGCCCGCGTGCAGAAATAATAAAGGCTAATAAGAAATAATAAAGGCCCGCACCTACTTATCCGGCAAATATTTAATTATATAGTATTTATGAATTGTGGGGCTTCTCCTTATCATGAGCTTTTAGCAGATAGATATTTTCGTATAATTTTTCAGCAATGTCTATTTGAATAGGCCAATATCGTTACACTCTCAAAACTATAGTAAGTAGTAATAAATAACTCATATTATGTGTAGTGTAAAATTAAAAAAAATTATAGTTCGAATTGAATTCTGAAATATATTTTAATTTATATACACAAATAAACTGTATTTCTACTTCAACCAAAAATATAAAAAGTGATCAAAAACGTGTAAGCTATATATATCTTAAGCTTAATAGGCTTAACATATCATGTAAATTGAATTAGCTTTGTACATTTTTCGATACAAGGAATGGTTGTTTTCTTTGCTTTTGATCAGGCTTAGTAGCTGAATAAATAAATATTTGTTATGAATTCAGTTTAGATTAGATTTGGTCGACCACATGATTAAATACGTATTTAAAAAAAGTAGGCTACAAACCTCAAAAGCCTGTTAAAAGATGAGATAGACGCGTTAATATTTTAATAATTTAAGATGTGCGTTATGGTTAAATATATATTATACATATTTTGTATATATATATATATATCTATATCTATATATATAGATATATAATTTTCCTCTAATAAAAATAATACCTATACAAATAAAAAAATAAATATGGAAAATACATATTTACACTTGGTCTTATTCACTCCTCAACTTATCACTAACATTGCACTTGATACTTTGTAGATACATAATTATCTAAACCTTTGAAAACAATATTATTGACAATTCAAAAAAACAATATATAATTGTGTTCATAAAATCTGCCACTCTGGGACAGGCGTAGCCTCGTAGAGTGGCAAATCGCACAAATGTAACAAAAAAATTGTATAATCTTATCTTATATTTTTTGTAAATATTTTTAAGTACCTTTATATTGTAAACGGATTTTTTTGAATAAAGTAAATAATAAATAAGTGTTGTATATATAATTATATATTATATATATATATATATATATATATATTATATCTATATCAATATATATATATAATATATATACTATATCATATATATATTATTTCTTTATATCATATCTATACATCTCTCTATCTATCTATCATATTTTATTTATATCTCTTTTCTCTATCTCTCTCTTTCTTTACTCCATCTCTCTATCTCTCTCTCGTCTCTCAGTCATAGTCTCTCTCTCTCTATCTCTATATCTCTCTCTCTCTCTCTCTCTCTCTCTCTCTCTCTCTCTCTCTCTCTATCTCTCTCTCTCTCTATCTCTCTCTCTCTCTATCTCTCTCTCTCTCTCTCTCTCTCTCTCTCTCTCTCTCTCTCTCTCTCTCTCTCTCTCTCTCTCTCTCTCTCTCTCTCTCTCTCCCTCTCTCTCTCTCTCTCTCTCTCTCTCTCCCT
>JADDOH010001810.1:0-212953 GCA_016648135.1 Agrypnia vestita
TCCTCCGCTCACACTCTCCTGCAGAGAGTCCCCACGCGCATTGTCTCGCGGCGAGAGGCTCCGCGACCTCCTGTCAATCACTGCCTATTGCCAACTGCCAACGTCGAGGCATTCATTAAACTACTATTTTTTTTTCTCTGAACAAAACCGTCCACCGTGTATACGTACGTAATACAAATTCATACACTAAATTGTATTTATGTCGGAAATTCGGTCTCTGACACATCAAACGAACAAAAAAATGAAAATTTAAAAGAGTAGATTTTGTTTTGGTCAGATCAAAGTGATCATTTTTTCACTCTAATGGATCCTGGTGTTCTTCTGAATTTTATTTAGAATTCTAGAATTTCACTTCGAATATTTCAAGTATTTCATCTTCTAATGTATTGCAAAACGGATCAACAGTATTTACGTAGCATTTTTATTACTTTTTCTTGACTACTTCTTCGTATTTATTTTATTCTTTGTTTTTGTAATGCTTCGAATACGTTACCATAAATTATCGCAGACTTACTCAGTTTTATTAACATTTTTCGCATTTTTAACATACCGTCCCGGAGTCGCGGCAGTGGAAGACAAACTGAGTCGTATATTTCCAGACACCGCTAACTCCAAACCAAAGAAATTTACAGCAGGTCAAGTAATTTATACAATATTGTGTGAGATGTTATTACCTACACTGTTAGATTTTCTAGAAAGTTTGTTTATATTAATAACAAGCTTTCTAGAAAAACTAACAGTGTAGGTAATAACACCTCACACAATAAGTTATAAATTACTTGACCTGCTGTAAATTGTTTTGATATGGAGTTAGCGGTGTCTGGAAATATACATCACAACTAAACACTTAAAATTAGATAAAGTTTTTATGTATTACCAAAGTCACTGGACGAATTTAATTGGAGCACTATTCTTCAACTTGTGCAATTTTACAGTAATCATCATTAATCACTTGTCAGTGGAGCACTTTACATTCGTGTTTCTTGGATATTCGCACATCTGTGATCGCAATTATTTACAATTGAATGATCTGTAGGTACTCTCTTAATTTACTGTCGCTGGTCGTTTCACACTCGCCGCTTGTTTCTATGAGATCGCCGAACTGTCGCAATAAGCTGTTCCGCGCAGCGGTTATGTCGCCCCTTAAATCGGGAATGTATTTCGCAATGTTTCGAGTGTGATCGATTGACTTGTTTGTAACTTAATGTAGTGATATTAATGACCAACTTAATGTAGTGACATGCGCAGTTTTTCGTTATGACAATATTTATCATTTAATAAGCATTGTCATATCGAAATACTGCACATGTCAATACATGTCACAAACTGTAGAAACGAAAATCGAGGATTTTAAAGCACTCTGAACGTTTTGCAAAATTACTGAAAAGTTTAGAAGTCAGTCGATCACACTGGAAGCTTTGCGAAATACATTCCCTATTTTAGGGGCGACATAACATAACGTGGCGCAATGCGCTTTCCAATAAGCCGCTCAATTATTGTAGGCTGTTCACGTCTTATAAATTATGAATAATATTTTTGTGCGTGAAAACAGGAAGAGCGTACTGGATATTACTTAATATTTCGAAAATGTTCACTCAGATCTTATAACAGTGAATGAAACAATTGAAAGCTTTCGTTGTTTAAGGGTGTACGTGATGGAAATGAGTATGTTATTTAGTGAGCTCTAAAGTTTGATATATAATAAAAATGCAAGAAGAATAACTAATTTACAACAAATTTAGTATTTGTGACATGACAGTTCCATCTCATAATGCCTTGAATTATTAACGTCATTCATTTATAAAATCCGATCCATGACTATCGCACAAGCGTTTAGCTTAATTTGAAATTATTAAGAATATTGACATGACATATTCCGTGTACACATAAAAATATACAATTACAAGTGGAAAAAAAGCACTGCACGTAAAGAAATCTAATAATACTCGTTATTGTATTAAACGATGCAAATTACGGTGTACCTACCATATAACTACATAGATAGATAATAATAAAATGTTTCTTCTTCTTCAAATATAGCAAATTTATTTTGTGGTGACATAATTATAATTTATATAAATTAACTTTGTAAACAACACTTATTTATTGAAAAAATTCAACATGTTTCGAAGCCAATGGCTTCTTCGTCAGGATAACAAAAATAAATTAAAAAATTTTTGTTATCCTGACGAAGGAGCCATTGGCTTCGAAACATGTTATTTTTTTTCAATAAATAAGTGTTGTTTACAAAGTTAATTTATTTAAATTAAAATAATAATAAAATGATTAAATAAAACATAACTCGTTTCGCTTAGCTTCAAGCACACGCTCAAGCTTCTTTAGGGCGTATTCAAAACTTATAAACGCCCTGACACCCTGTCGAAGCTTGAAGTTACAGACCACGTTTGGACAAAGGAGCTTTAACTATTTTGGAGCCAAATTACTTAATTGCATTAAATATAAAAATTTAAAAAAAACACAATGTTTTTTATAAGAGTTCAATATTTTATTAGTCTCTTACAGGACGATCGTTTCGGCTGTTTAGGCCATTATCAACTGATAAACATAGCTATTATTCTTGAGTTTATATACAAATATTTTTGGAAAAACCTTAATAATAATACAGAGGATACAGTTAATAGCTTAACAAATACATACAATAGTTAGGTGTTTACCTTTTTAAATTATTAAGATATGGGTAATTAAACATTATAATGATGGATTTCAGGTAGTAAAGGTTTTCTCAAAATTGCTGATTACGGGAATACCAGGTCAATACAACAAGTTCAGGTGACATTTTCATTATAATTTATATCAGTGAAAGCAACAAATAAATTATAAAATATAAGTGATTATTGAAGGCTATATTTTTTAAAAAACGTAGATACCTCAAAAACATTTTTTTATGTAGTATTAAATATATTTAGAAGGGGAGAATAACAAATATTAGGTCCTTACATATGAAATTGACGTTTTACCGTACTGGCAAATTTGATCTCAAATATCTTCTCTTTGGTTAGGAATTCCAAATCCAAATTTATACAGCTATTTACTCATGTATTTGTGTTTTGAAAATTATAATTCATTTGTTTTTTCCTCAATTGTTTTTTTCTTTGCGTCACTCAGTTTACAAAATGAAAAACTTGAAATATCGCGTTATTTACGAGTACGAGTTCCACCGTGGCACCAGTGCTGCAGAAACGGCTCGAAGGATTAATGATGTGTATGGCGACGGTGCCGCAAAAGAAAACACAGTGCGTTTTTGGTTCCAACGTTTTCGTTCTGGAAATTTCAACCTGCAGAACAAGCCCCGTGGACGGCAGGAGACCAAATTGATAATGAAGAATTGAAGGCTATTGTGGAAGCGGATCCATCGCAAACCACATCCGAGTCAGCTGCAGGCTGCGGTGTTAGTGATAAAACTGTTTTAATCCACTTGAAGCAAATTGGTAAGGTGAAAAAGCTTGAAAGGTGGGTACCTCACGAATTGAGTGAGGCAAATCAACAAACGCGCGTGGACTGCTGCGTTGCATTACTCAACCGGCACAATAATGAAGGGATTTTAAATCTTAATCGCCAGACGATTACGTCAGATGTCTATTGTCAGCAACTGCAAACCATGATGGAAAAGCTAGCTGCTAAACAACCGAGGCTGGTTAATCGCTCTAGGCCACTGCTGCTTCATGATAACGCTAGACCACACACTGCACAACAGACGGCTACCAAATTAGAGGAGCTTCAATTGCAATGTCTAAGACATCCACCGTACTCTCCGGACCTTGCCCCAACAGATTAACATTTTTTTCGAAATTTGGATAACTTCTTGCAAAGGAAAAAATTCAACTCCGATGGGGCAGTCCAAACCGCCTTCAAAGATTTTATTGATTCCCGTCCGAATGGTATTTTTAGTAAAGGGATCGATGAACTACCTATGAGATGGCAAAAGTGCATAGATAGCAATGGTACAAACTTTGATTAAATAAAAATATTATAATAAAAAAAAATCGGCTTTATGTTCCTCCCACACTAAACGCCAATTTCATATGTAAGGACCTAATATATCCACGAATATCCTGTGTTATAGGTGTGTCATTATATTTTTGAAAGTATTTTGGTATTCTATCATTTAAGACTTTATTTAGTCCTTGTTTTACAGTGAGAAAATTTAAATCTGTTAACATCTTTTAATTTTAGAATATCAATTATCTATTATATCTCGTCACTCTGTTTTTTTGAATTTGAAATTTTTATGTCTCCTTCGTTACTAGATTATAAGATAGTGGAGCAATATTGAAAATGAGGAGCAATTATTAATTTATTAATTTTGTCTTATTTTTTTTGTCACTGCTGATAATGCCATACCTCTATATTTTTAAGGTGAAGAAATGAAGCAATAATCTTTTTAATGTATTAATTCATGTCGTGGCTCGACCAAAATGAATGAAAAATGTATTACGTAATTTATCACTAGTAAATAAACCTTCATTATCGCTTCAACATTTTATTTGACATTTAACATTCACTGGAATGTTCCATATTGTTTTTACACCAAAAGAATCGCTTCGCTTTTATTTTGCTACTTCGGTAAGAACTTTTATTTATCTTCTTCTTGATACATGACGTGAGAACAAAATAATAAAGATATAAAATAAAATAAATATAAGATTAATCAATTAATTGAGGATATAAATATAAAATGTGGATAATAAAAACAGTAGATATTATATAATATAAAAGGAACAGTGAAAGTTAAAGAATATATGTAAAGAATCATATGTATGGATAGTAACAGCATGTAAATATTATTGATTACCAAAGCAATAGCACAGTTAAAAAGTATATATAAAAAAATTAAATGAATGTTCATGTATATTTAATAGGTTAAAAAAAATACAGTTTAATAAAAAATACAGTTTAAATAAAAAAAAACAAATTAATAAAAAAATACAGTTTAAATAAAAAAAAATACAGTTTTACGTATGATCTGTTACTTAATGACTGGGCGCACAGACTGTCATTCTGTGCGCATGCGCCTTCCCTTGTTTTCGCCTGTCAAACATCAACGGACAACTCGTTACAGTATATATCATATTTTTTCGAATTGTTCACATATGCACTAGAAAATCTATGTATACTTTGTCATGGGAATTACAAATTTATGTCCATAGATGACTGTAGCCTTAGTTCCTTCAAATATTTGAAATAAGACAGAACTTATTTAAAAACATTATTTAAAAACTTAAAGAAAGAACATATATACATCTTTTAAAAATTTGATAATGTTGTTGGATGTTCTTAAAAAATCCAAAATCTGGTAATTATGTTCTTAGAACATACATATAAAAATATTATTATAATAATAATGGCTTGTCTTTATTATATTTTAAATTTATTTCAAGGTTTTGGAAGCGAATCAACAAAAACTTTCCATATGCATGGTAAACCAATGTATGTACTGGCAACATCAAAATCTCACAAAAAGGGGCTGTCAAAAGAAGATGTAGAAGAAATGGACATTGCTGGGAAAATTGAAAGGTAAGCAAAAATGTCTGTTTCATCATGGACTCCTGTCATTATATTTGAGGGGGTAATAAAATTGGATGTTATTTGACAAATCAACCATTACAAAACTAACTGCATAGATATAATATTTTAAATAAGCGGGTACTCAATCTGTAACGGTCAGTTTTTTTATAAGTACGTGTTGGGTATATTGATATTTTATTATTATTTAAAAACTCAAGTAAAATTATTTATCCCGATACTATCATTTAGATTTGATTCTAATACTGACACGCTGTAACAATTCTGACTGGGTTGGTAAAAGTTATAATATTATTTATGGAATTGACGTTAACGCTGTAGAGATTATTCAAGATTATCATTAAATTGGGTGAAAAACATAAACCATGTGACGACCTCTACTTGAGTTTAAATATAATTTTGTATTTTACTACTTAAGTTTCAAGAGTAACAGAATCTGTCATCGACAGGTGCAGTATTAAACCTATTATTTTTATTATTTGGTTAATGTTTCACCTGTCGATGAGAGATTCTGTTACTCTCGAAACTTAACTTAACACTAAAGATATTGTATTTCAATATTTTCATTCTAAATATATAAAAGAATATAAAAATACTTAATTTTAACACGGCATACTACTGGTTAATTTATTTTTGTTTTTTGTAATGCGTATGTTTATTCCCTCCGACTATTAAATGATAATATGTATGTTCTTGTCAAGTTTCATTGGATATCTATGAAGATTGTTTGTATAATTCCGAATGTTAAAGTAGATTTTATTAACTCGACACTTTTCTTTAAATTGATTACCTTCAATCTGTCTCGTTACTGGAATATTCCCACATCAGAAGAAATAAATTTACAGATGTATCGGGTATAAAAGTGTAGGTTTAAGCATTATTCAATTAAATTAAAAAAAAATGCAGTAGATTATAAATTTTCAAAATGTTTGTATTAATAACTACAAGTATTCACATTGTAAATATTTCAGAAACCTTTGGAATCCCCCTCAGAAAGATACCATCTATGTACCAAACAAGGGTTACACAATCGTACGAATAATAGCCGATAATCCCGGAACATGGCTATTTGAGTGCCGCGAGTGCGGTGTGTCTTCTCTGCCCACAGCTGTCATTATTAGAGTGAAGACAAAATTACCTTCCAAAGTTCTCAATAATCTGCCTAAATGTGGAAATTACAAACCACCTGATGTTTTGATCAATTAGTTCTTTCAAGTTTATGTAAATCATTAATTTCATTATAGAGTATTTATTTTTGGTTAGGATAAGTAAGTTAAATTATAAATGTAAGACTTTTAATTAAATGATATTAAAAAATACGCTTTGTTAAAAGTTAGTTTTCTTTTTTTATTAAAATGTTTACATTTTCGAAAATTTCATTACTTTCTAACTGTAAATAGTTCCGGATATTTTATACGAACCGTATGTTTTTCCGAGAAACGATTCTCGACGTTTCGTTGAATGGTTATTCAACGTCATTAGGAGGACGACCTTTACTCGCGGAGATTGAAGTCGGACTGATTACTGCTTTCGCGGGCGTAAATTGTACGCACTTTGTTGTGGAGTGTTCACTTTGTTGTTGTTGAATCAATGTCGTAAGAGCAGGGTGCCCCTGAGAGACGTCGCAGTAAAGTCCGCCGACGTAACTAGTACATATTGCACACTGGCGACCTCTATTGTAGAAGAAGTGAACACTCCACAACAAAGTGCATACAATTTACGCCCGCGAAAGCAGTAATCAGTCCGACCTTAACCTCCGTGGTCGTCCTCCTGATGACGTTGAATGAGCATTTAACAAAACGTCGAGAATCGTTTCTCAGAAAAACATATGGTTCGTATAAAATATCCGCAACTATTTACAGTTAAATATGTCTAATGATCGTAATAACAACCTTAACTCTTCATTACTTTCTTTACAGTGTAAACAGTAAAAGTATGTATTAGGGGAAAAAAATCAAAAAATTTATTAACTTTTAAACATCATTTATAAAATGGAAAAAAAAAAAATTTACAAAACATTCCATTTCTCAGGTGACTTTTCAATAACTTCTTTATAGAAATTTTAAGGTTTTTCATAAAAAAAATCTAAAGATAATTTAAAAGACTTAAAAGGGTTTCATATCAAGACAGGTAAGTTTTTGCTGCTCTAGCATGGTTAGTGAAAATTCACGGGGAAACCAAATTCCTTGTTTATTAATTTTACCCATGCAGTGAAGATACTTCTGCAAAAAAATGCAAATGTTCTTTATTATAAAATATTCCAAACTAAAACACCAAATTCACGACCCTCACAATCCTAATCTTCTTCTTCTTCAACTTTATTTAGACTGGAGAGTCTGTTTGTGCGGGAGTTTCCTTTTGTGATGCTGAATTCTAGCTATCTCTCCATTGCTTTGAGGGTCTCCCTGGTGGATGCGGTCCATCTGGTACATATACCATGCAGAGTATGGTAAGCTTGTTGTACTCATTCTCTGTACGAGTCGGTACCAGTATCCTTAACGCTGTCGCCCCAATCTGACCACATCTTGAACCTCGCATATTTCCCGGATTGCTGTATTCCTTACACGATCATGCAGAGTCTTCCCAGCAATAGCACACAGAGTTCTCATTTAAGTTGTTCTTAGTATTCTTTGTTTTGACTGTGTCCGCCCTCACTTCAATACCATTTGTGAGAATAGGTCGCATACTGGTTTTGTAAATGCGTACCTTACTATCTGTTCTCAAATCTTTATTCCTCCATATAACATCTCTCAGGCGGCCTGCCACAACCGCAGCCTTATCTACCTGAGGCCTAACTTCTTTGGGGAGGTCATGAGAGCTGAGCATTTCACTGCCAAGGTATTTGAATTGGGTTACTACTTGTTCAATGGGCTCATCACATACTGAGATTCTGCACTCTAATCGGTTAAAATAAATCGGCTAAATAGTTAAAGAGAAATGGGCTTAGGCTATCATCTTCCCTGATATTTTTTTTTCTAAACTAAGTAAAATAAAAGATGTTTTCTGGACTGTGAGTCAACGCGAGCTGATAGTAAGAAAGAGTGTCTGAAAATTTTTATTACTTTCCAGTTCTCCTAATTTACTTATAATGTACATGAAAATTCTATTTTCCTATTTGCAACGTTTTAATAATTTTATTCGACTTGTATTGAAGCAAATGTCAATTTGCCATAATTTAAGTAAATGAATTTTTCATAATCAATATAAGTTACTGTAATGATAGTACAACTTTTTGCAAGAAATAATACAGAAATATCGAAAAAAAGTGCAAATGTTGATATTGCATATCTCAATAACTATTGATTATTCATGGTTACTTGAACATTTTAAACTCATAATCAAGGCAGGAATCAAACTATATATTAAAGTAACCGGAAGTATTGGGCAATTGTTGTTGATGTACATTTGGCATTTTAACAGAAGTTCATTGATGCCTTTATTATAGGAATCCTGGGTGACGGGAATCAACGAATTCTTTAAAAGTGTTTTTCACCACCTCATCGTGGTTGAAATTTTTCCTTTGTAAAAAGTTATCCAAATTCCGAAAAAATTGAATATTGGTAAGTGCAAGGTCTGGTAAGTCAGGTGGGTGACTTGTGATTTTACAATGATAGTGAGCTTGTCCATCATCGTTTTCAATTTTTTACAGTATTACTCAGTACTCGGTGGAGTTTCATTACTCAGTTTGCATTTCGGACATTGTTTGGCTGCCCCTCCTGGGTCCCCCATTGCGATGAACATTTCCAATAATCGTACAGGATCCATTTTTCATCACGAATAACAATCTGATTCAAAATGCCCTCATTTATATACCAACACAACAAATTAAAATAGGTGAAGAAAGTAACAAAAAGAAAATAAATCAGAAAAATTAAAAATTAAATTAGAAAATACATAAGCCAAAAACAGAAAGAGCCTGGTTTCACAGGATCAGATTGAGCAAGAGGGAGACTTCAATGGTTTGCCGAATGCGTCTGGGTCATTGCTCTATCCGCTTACACCTTGCAAAAATTCATGTTCTTAACTCCTCAATCTGTGAGTGTGGACAAGAGGAGGAGGATTTGAACCACTTGTTTTTCAATTGCATTTTAAATGTCGGTACTCAGTCCCTACTCCAGGATCTTGCAGATCTTAATGTCCCTTTCCCTACAAATATCCAGCTCTTGCTTACAGACTGCCGACGGGAAGTATTGAAAGTGTTACTACGATTTTTAGAGAGTAATTGCATTGAGCTGTAATGTTTATGTCGATGACCTATTGACTAGTTTTTGGCAATAACATCCTTTTACTGGGTGACAAGCCATTAAATTTAAAAAAAAAAAAAAAACAGAAAGTGAGAACGAAAATTAAATTATTCTGCTGTTTCTTTAATTATTCTAGTTGTTAATTTTCTTTCTTTCTTTTTCTCTTTAGTTATTCTAGTGTTATTTCGAGTTCAAGTCTAATTATTCTGGTGCTCGTAAAAGTGCTATTTCAAGTTCAAAGTGTGGTTTGATGTGAAATGATGTTGTACAATAAACTTTACGAGGCTTATCGGAAATGTTTTTCCAGCGAGATTTCCAAAAATAAAATCCATAATGATATCAATGGGATATGGAAATCTTTTATACAGGGAAAAAGACCATTTGTGATAGAAAGACTGCAAAAAAACGATGATTACTTTTTTATATGGCAGGTATAATTTAAAATAGGCAGGAGATTTTCACAATTAATAAGAACAATAACAAAAATACAATACGAAAAAACCCCAAAAAAACATTTCGAATTACGCAGAACCCCGTTAATTCGAAATTCAAGGAAAAAAATAATTTAAAATCGCAAAACAATTGCGAATTTCACCAAAAATTGTAAGACATGAAAAAAACATTAATTTTGTGAAAAAACATCTGCATTTTTGCATATTTCAAGAAATCATTTTGAAAACGCAATATTTATTATGCTAATATGAAGATCGCGACAATTATATTAGGTACCCGATATTGATATATTTATTATGCTAATACAAAGACCGTCACATTTCTATTACTAAATCATCCGAAATTGACTTATGTGTTGTTCTCACTTGCGAAAAAATCTAAATATTTTTTTTTCAAAATGTCAAATTAAAAAAAAAACGAATTGTGTGAACTAAAATGTATTGATTTATGGCGCAAGAGGCTAAAAATTATTTCGAATTACTGGGGTTTTCGAATTATCGGAGTTAATCTACTATGAAATTAGCATTTTGGGACTTGTGGGTTTGAAAAATTTTGAATTATGGTGAATTTCGAATTATCGGGGTTCGAATTAATGGGGTTTTATTTGTTATTTGTATATTGCAGTGGTGTGCAGCGTATACAAGCAAAAAAGCTGTGTATTAGTGAAGATTCTGGGAAACAAATAAATAATTAAATAATCCTTATCTTAAGAAAAAGTTGATTTAAAATTCTTGCTGTAATTCGTCCTACGGCTAGAAATTATATTTCTGACGTTTCTGTTTAACGTGACGTATCTGTATTTTTCCCGATTTAAAATTCTAGCCGTAATTCGTCCTAAGTCAAGAAGTTTTATTTCCGACTTTTCTGTGCCTAGCTTCATGTCAATTCTTCATATATTTCGCCAACCAATTTGTTCCATATATATATATATATATATATATATAGTCAAGTCGGGAAAAAAACTGCGAGTTCTGTGTAATAGACAAGTAAATTTAGCGTACTTCTTCAAAAGGTCCTATGCCAGGTGAGAATACGCGCACGTAATTGCAGAAATGTTATTTTTTACAAATTCCACCCAAAATTTTGGTGTAAATTCTATGTCTTTTCTATGGTGAATGTAAATACAAATACCATCTGTCATCTGCCATATCATAAAATGTTTGATTTATTTTTGTGAAAAGAAACGTATATCTGAAATTAGTATTGTTTTTTTTTTTTTTTTTTAAAAAAAATAGAGATGCGAACACGGAATACGTGTCACATCAATATTCTTACTATTTTCAAACTAAGCTAAACGCTTGTACTATGAAAATAGGACTAACTTGCTAGTCTGGGCTGAGATTCGAACCCGCGACCATTGGATCACGAGGCGAGTGTCCTAACCACAAGACCAACAAGCTACTAATTATATATAAATCGTCTTCGAAATATATTGAAATTTTTTGCCGTATTAGCTGTACCTATATAAAATATTTATTTATTTAGGAAATATTGTTTATAAAACTTCTTTTATAGTGCAGTTATTTTTGTGGATTGAAGCTACTCAAAATAGTTCATTATATATATAGTTAAAAAAAATTAAAAAATGTATATACCCTTATAGGTACATATATATTTTTAATATACCTAGGTATATAGTCGTTCATAGCATAACTTAAGTTTATACCCACTACACGCCACTGATATATTGATACGGGGATATCAAATGGGCTCAGTGAAAAGACGGTTTGTGGAGAGAAAATGTTTATTTAACACAAAAAATGAAAGTGTCAACATCACGAAGGTCAGGCACTATGGCCTCTAAATATTTTACGCCGGTGGAGGTGCTAAATTGTCTCTGAAGACTCACCAGGTGTGCTGCGGTTAGGTACTAAGTTCTCTAAGCAACGGCACTCATGCAGGCTACATAAAAGTTACTGGCATTAATGGTCACTGTTACTTGGAGATGCCCCACGGAGCGGGTGGCAGCTCAACGCGAAGGCTCAACGAAGATCGGCTGTGGCGTGGTGCGATAGCGGCAGGAAGGCGGCCGCGGTCAGCAGGCAGCCGTGTTTAGGTGGGCTATTACATAATTTACAAAAGATATCAAACACTGATATTTTTAAATAATAAACGCTGAGGGAAAATATCTTTATATTCAAGAACAAATTCTTATTGTGAAGTTGCAATTATTCAGAACAAAGTTAGTCTGGGAAATTTAAAATCAAATTAATTAATCAATTAGAAAGACATACAGAAAAATCAAATCCACGAAAAAATATTTGGCTGCTACCGGGATTCGAACCACGGATCTGCTACTTTCCGGGGCAGGCGCGTTATCCAATTACGCTATAACGGCTTAACTTGGCAATATTCATAAGAATCTGGGCTTCACGCACAGTACTGATTGGTAGTTTAGTGGCTGCTTTAGGCAAGCTGTCTTTGTTCTCATTCCGAAGAAGAGCGCATGTATACCCATATATATATAATATATAAGAGCACTGGACACCCATTGCATTCACCAATGTCAAAGCTATTTTTCAGTGTGGGCACAGTATAATAAATACATACAGTATGTTATCTTGGCAGTGTCCTTGAAATAAATACCTACGGCCGCTTGGTACTTAAACTTGGTTAAAAACGCACCAGGGCTGCTCATTGACTGACTCTTTATGGTTTGGGGTGCCATAAACTGACCTAAATGTATGCGTGGGAGCGTCTCACCCTGCTTGCGTCCGTACGTTACTGCAGCCCTGCGGCGACTGAGCAGTTCGAAGTATACCGAGATTTCGAAGGGCGTCGTTTCGGCTGTTTGTATGAAGATATAATACTGTATGCTTTACTATACTGTGGTGTGGGGCAATCGAGAATGATGTCATTTGTGCTGAGAAACAAATACATTGGAGAGAGCCAGCAAAAGGGATGCGTCTCGGGATACATAGAGCATAATATTGTGTTGACAGAGGCCCTTAAAGATGCACGAAAACACAGCATGCTGGCTAGATTTAGCCAACGCCTTTGGCTCGATATGTCACGAATTACTTCTATTTTAGCTGGTAATTTGAAATGGTATAATTTCCCAGACACAATTTGTGGCATATAGATGCAAAACCGGCGTATGGATCCCATATGGATAGTGGCAGTTTTGCATCTATTCGCCACATATGTGAATTCATCGTATTTTACTATGGAGGCCTCACATACAAAGTACGACTCGGGGGGAAAATTCACAAATGCCGAAGTGGGACTATTTCAGGGCTGTCACCTGTGTCCTACCATACAATATTATTTTTAACATCTTAATAAGAGACAAAATGGGGTTACCAAATGAAGAGAAATCTTGTCTGGCGTTTGCTGATTAGTGGAATAAAACACTGCACTTCTACTGAAGATTATTGAACAGTTCTGTGAATGGTTACAGGGTATGGAGCTTAAACCCTCCAAATTTTACTGCATATTACATACTTGTAAGAAAGGGTAAAAAAATTGGGCCCATAAACCCAAAACTAGTTGTAAATGGTGTGGAGATAGGCACAGTAGGAAAAGATAAACCTTACAAATTCCTCGGAAAGATGTTTGACTATAATGGCAGAGGTCACCCAGTCGATGGGGTTGTAGAGCACTTCAAAGATATTAATCTTTATTTTCTTATTTTATTTCTTTTCCTGTCTCCTGTATTGCCATAAATTCAGGCAAAAAATATGCCGGCTCCACATCTTCAGTGGAGTCGCAATTACGCAATTACTACAATTACACTGTCATTTATATTGGGCAGGTAAATTTAGACTGACCATGACAAGTGCCACAAACTATTGAACAATATAAACCAACTTTTCTGCAACCTTACTTTAAGCTACAACTCTTGCTACAATAACAAAAAATATTCAGTACAACAAAAAATAAATCGTCGCTGTATGTGTATATAATAAATCCTATGTGCCATTTAGTACATTCTGAGATGAACGAATCAATTTTTCATATGAATAATGGAGATATACTAAAAAAAACATTGCTGTTCATCTGGAAAGTCTGCCTTGTAATTATTTAAAATATTTTTTTATATTTGACAGAATGTACTAAAACATCACGTAGGATTAATTATATATACAGCGACGAAATAGTATTTATTTCTGGAGCAGAATTTGAATTGGCTCCAAGAAGTTATCATTTAACGTCCATTCTTGAGGGCAAATTTTATTGCCTAGCCATGTTTGAATTTGATAATACACACAATATAAATACTGCCGAGCGGCACAATATGTTGAGAGAAGAGAAGATAACTGAACAAATTTTTTGTGTTGTGTAAAAAAGTTGTTTAAGAAAGCTAATGACTAATAAGTCAAATATTTTATAAAATATTTGAAACAATCATAATTACATTTACACTAAGCAGCTATGACTAATGACTAAGAAATCATATTCGTAAATAATCTGTCTTGAGACTGCCTTTGAGATGTCATCACCACTCTTCTCTGCAAGTGCAATGAAAGTGTCGAAACTTGATGCCAAAATTTTCTCTTTTTTTTTTTCTCAAAAGCAAAAACTGGTTCACCGAATGCCTTCTAATATAAGGTGGACTCATAGACATACTGGCTTCTTCTCTCTGTCTTTTTAACAAAATTCTAGATTTTCAATTGTATTTACGGCACTGCAAATAAATTATAACCATATGTATATATTGTGTAAATATTCAATATTTCCGTCATCTCTTTGAACATAGGAACATTTTCTCAAAGTATTAATTCCACATTCAGTTTTATCTTTTGTCAACGATTTACTACAAATTAAGCAACTCACATCATATTTGAAGAATTAATTTAACTTCACCACCAAAATGAATAAAAAATATTAAGTTAAGTTACCATGCCCGTTCACAAAGAAGAATCATTTGATACTAAAATGATTTTAATTCTAATGTAGAATATACATAGCAAATATAGGGCTAAGAGCACATTTTAGTCCCAGAAATCTGGACTGAAAGGGGAATATTTGAAGTCAATTTTGTAATAGTATTCTTCTCCATCTGCACAAACTTTTGTTTCTGTTTATTTTTATATTTACATTTATTTAAATAAATGTATAAATCTATTCATCAATATTTTAATTTGTATTCCACGTTCAATGAATGCACCCTATACTAGACCTACATCCCATACTAGAAGTACGTATTATGTATAATTGTACATCCCTGTATCCCTAAAACGGTTATAAAAAAAGGCGTTGAGCCTTTTTTGTAGAAAATTTTATAAGCTACAATTCGGTGGTAAACAATTATGCTGTAAATCTTATAGTTAACAAGATATTTCCTCAAAAAAAGTATTTTCAGACAATTGACTTCGCATAAAATGTTTAGCACACCTCGGATCGATGGGGACCTTCGACATTTTATTAATAACAATTAGGTATATCAAGGTCCATGCTGAAATTCAACATTCCGGGAACTTTGTCCTTTTGGATTTGTGGATGATTTCTTAACAATGTTAAGGTGATATATCAGTTGAGGTTACAAATGATGTATTTTATTCCTTATTATTTAACGCTGTCTATTTATTTATATTTTTTAACTTTATAACAGGTCACAAGGCCCAAAACAATAGGAAAACACATCACAAAAACATCCAGGTTTAAGAAATCATGTAGATATATTGTGTCCTCACCGGGAATCGAACATGGAACCCGGTATGAGAAGCCAGTATCATGCCTACTGGACTACGAGGGCCACCAAGTAAATTGCAAGTAACGCCAGGAATTCTTAATGCATATATCACAGAAATAAAAGACATGGGTATTTTAAAAAATATATTTAATCTTAATGGCAAACATGTAATCGATTCACACTTATAGAGTAAACTTGGCTTTCAGGATTAGAATTAGAAATAAAGATTGCTTGGGATTATTTTTCACTTGACTAAAAAATTATCTAATTTTCGAAACCAATTAAAATATGGCTCATTTTTATTTCTCTCACAGAATCCATTCGATATTCAATCACTATTAAACATGTATTTATTTTCATCACTTCATTTTTTATTCACAATATATAAAACCACCATAATTATTATGAGTAGGATTTATATATAATATATTTAGTAATATGGTGGTCATAACTTATTTGGGTAATCAATCATTCCTGAGCAAATTTTAAATAGTATCTCCGTACATAAAAAGATAACACAATCGTAAACATAATTATTCAAATAAACTACATAACAATTTTTTACAAAACATTCCAATACCACCAACAAAAAAAAATCGAATTCAACTTAAAATAAATATCTAGATAATTGTTCTCTAACTTACTTGACTGTTAAAGTAGTTTTCTCCTTAAATATTATTTATGTTTGATTTAGATAATTTGTAAGTTTAAAATATCTATAATAAACAGCAATAATCTCATTTATGTATACATAATAAACAATGTTGTGTGAAATATTTTATTTATTTATCTATCTATTTTTTGGATTTAATACTTAATGGATTGTTTTCTAATAAAATAAATATTTTTAGGAATAACGTTTTTTTCAAAGAACTACTAACCTATGCAGAGTTCTATATTTATTTAAATAATTTAAGAGCTTTAGAGTATGGGGGGTATAAAAACAAAATTGCCACTATGCAATAAATGAAAATAGAGGGTGATGTGTTTGAAAATGATTATCTGGCAAATGGTGACAGTACTACAACTGATACTTATTTTCCTCCTCTTTTCAGTTACAATTAATGATCTTGAAATCATGTCTGTTTGTTTTAAAAGCATCATTATAAAAAAAATACCAATTGTAAAATCTCTGCTCTACCTATAAAATCAGTTACAAATATACTTATCTCAATTTTGTTGATTGCAAAGTGGTGATTTTGTTACTGTATCCATCATGTTACAAACAATACTTTGTAATGTGGGTAAGAGCAACCGGTTAGTATAATTACAAAAGGTTTCCCTAATCTAATATGTATTATAATATTTCATGGAGTAGGGTTTCTCCTTAAAAAGGTACCTACTTGTCCTGAGAGTAATTCTAGTGATGTCAAATTTGTAAATATCCTCATACATTTGGAATAAAAAATGTCAATTTGACATGACTAATTGCATTAATAAAAAAAATTAGGGATATAAAAAAAGGGAGAACTGCTTTCTAAATATTTTGAATCTCGCTACTGGATTTATGTTATGTACAGATGTTAAACACATAAACAAAATAAAATGTTAAACAATAAATTTACAAATTGGTGAGCATTGAATGTTTTAAAATTAAAAATAACGATTCTAACTAAATGACTGGTCAGTGGTAGTCTATTGATGGTGCCTCGATAGGTGGGATGTGGTGACCACACTTGGGGAAGTCATGTGGTACAGGTGGCAGATCGTATTGTGTACCAACATGCAATAATAAATTCATTCCTATCACTATATGATATAGGAAGTGGCAGTGGAATAACCAGAAACCTGTAAACAAAACATACAAATAATTTTTTAAATATATTATCGTTGATGGATGTACGTGATTGATGTAACGCATCTGTATAATATGTATCAAATACTGGTCTGATGAGCATTGTATACACTAGTATTTTAGTGTTTCTAGACAGCAGTCTGAATTTTATCTGATTTTGGAGGCAGAAATAACAGTGATTTGTAGTATTATTCCTGTCTGTTACCAGAAAGCCAAGGTATGTGAATCTTGGTGCAGTTTCAAAATATTGGGATTTGTTGGGAGTATCGAAAGGCCATGTACTTATTTGGTCTTCTGCTGATTTACTATTAGACCTATGTTTTTGACAGAATTTTCAAGAGTTTTTGCATTTGCAAAAATAATATTATATCTACAATATATCACTATCAACTTTCACTATAAACATCAAATGTAAAGGTATAAAAATATAATTTTTTTACCATAAATTCAAAAATACAAGTGGGTCATCATATTCTCAAGTTTATATAACTACATATTTAAAATTAAAAACAGTGATAATGGTTAAGTGATGTGGAAATAGAAATGGGATTGTAAAATGATTTTGTCCTCAATCTGATGATTCCATTTACAAGACCAAGTACATATACATATTTGCCAGATTTACAATGGTTTACAATTTACATAAAATCCCTAATAACGGCCAAAGCTGAATGACAGAATGATACTCTGAAATTTGCAGTTAAATTTGATTGTAGATGCAATTCAATTGTGAGACAAAATATAATTTTCACTCTACCTGGGTTATCAGCTCTGAATCTGAAAACTACATAACCATTGTTAGGGACTGCGATTGTATCTTTTTGTGGTGGAGCATCAAATTGCCTGTGAAGAAGACCTCTTCTGTCAAGATCAAGAGCATGTTTCAAGTTAATCTTTTTTACATTTTTATCGGGTGATCTTCCCATGCCAATCACTGTGAACGCCTGTCCGTGTAAGTGGAACGGATGAGATAGGTTAACTTGTTGTACTAGAAATCAAAAACAATTCATTGTTAGTTTTTACAAAAAAAATTATAATGTGCTCTGATCACATTTCTTTTAAAAAAATCTATTATCAAGTAGAAAAGTGTGATATAAAATATAAACATACATTTTTATTTAGTTTGGAATGACAGTATTGTAATGTGTTTGTGTATTTGTCGCGTGAATGTATAAATTTTTATAGTAACACAAAATTTATGACATCTCCTATAGGTACATCCATACAGACAAGCGTATGGATGTAAAGACATGTGTTTTAAGACAATGGAGTCTATTATGGACTCAAAAATAAATTGTTATTCAGATTAATTTTTACACTTTGACTTAATATACAAGAGAAAGTGCACAAGACATGGTTTGGGGATCGCAATACAACTGGCACGAGAAACTGGGACTCAGGGTATCAGGCAGGTAGCTAGCAGTAGGTCAATAGGAATGTGTGAATGAAGATAAACAGTTTGTGCTTAGTTAATATTTCTAATATTGGAATAATAGAATATAATACATGGTTAAAATATTGATGTGACACATATTCCGTGTTGGCATCTCTATTTAAAAAATATGTACCTATATAAATTCATCAATTTTAATTTTTTTCAAATGAGTGATAGTTTTGTGCTTAGTTAATTTACTCATTAATTTGTATTTTTAAATCAGTGTTAAGTTTTTAACCTTAACTTATAAATAATCTAGTTTTATGTTTCTGAACAACTTGTTCTAGTTATAATGTAAATGTTTATTATATAAACAATCTATATCAGGGCCGGCATTAACTCTAGCTCACTAACCTTTTTAAGTAACCATGTCACCAACCATTTGTAAATCTTACGACGGATTAAAACATCAATATTTCTTTAATCAACTTTATTTATGACACAAAATGACTATAATTAATAGTCTAGCTCTCTCTTAAGCAAATAATATAAACAGTTTTAGAAAAAACCTACAGAGAACAATAATTGTACATATAAACATATATTCTTGCAAATTGTTTTTTTGCAGCCTTTGCAGAAGTTGGTTATGCATACAATGTTTTTTTAGCACGGGTCATCCTCCCATAACAAAAGTTATGGAAGGATTTGTCTGAGCACGGGATGAAGGGTATACTCATTCAGGCAATTGCTTCCCTGTATGAGGGAATTAGGAATTCAATGGTGTTCGAGAGACGCGAAAGGGTAACTAAGCATGATTTAATTGTATGCGATTAATGCTTAGAATAAGTGAACGAGTTTGTCTATTTGGGAAATACGTTTACTAGAGATTGCAAGGCTGAGAACTATATCGAAAGGAGAGTGAGTGCGGGAAACAAAGTAAATGGTGCTCTGAATGCAATTATGGCCACCAAAAATCTGTCAAAAGAAGCAAGACTAGCGGTACATAATGGTGCCTACTCTAATATATGAAAGTGTATTAGAAGCTTCAATATGCACGCCAAGGCGTGATGGTTTGTTAGTTAGTTTTTAAATTATAAAACTCAGTAAGAAAAAATGTCAAATCAGTATGTTTAGTACTATTTAAAAACCGAATCAAAGTACCTATACCAAATTTTAAATTCGTGATAACCAATGCCGGAGTCAAAACAATCCACATGGTTTAATCAAAATAATGATTTTTGTTATTAAAATACCTATTCTATAAATGCTGTTGTGCTATGTAACTGGGATGGCATACACACACAGAGCTATATTTTTAAAATCATTATACCTATGTGTGTTTTTCAGGGTATTTTTGAGCATTCCTTACATTATATTGTTGAGGAATGTCAATACATATGTGTAGAAGTAAGTTTTGAATGGTACAATATAGAAAAAGCAATACAAAAGATATAACCTAATTGAATTATTAGGATTTATGTGTTAACGGATTTTCATGATTTTCAGAAGGAACTATGAGATGATCACATACCTTCATCAACCAGGACAACTTCAACTATGGCGTTGAGTGGAATATCTATAGAGTGTGTGCACATGCAATTGGCTTCACAGTCTGCTGGTCTGTTATCTCCGTTGCAAAACTGTTCTGGGTCTATGTCATCTAGCTGCGATAGTGGGGGAGCTGGCGGTGATGCATAAGAGATTTCATCAATCAAGCTTATAACGTGGTCGCCTCCGGGTGCAACTGTTAAATAAATATATACATAGTTAAGAAAAAATTCAATTTTGGAGTTTTATTTTGAATGGTTACATTTAGCTATTCTAACAAATTTATAATTAAATATTGAATTTTTAAAAAAAAAAAATTTTTTTGCCTAACAAAATTTACATTTTTCAAAAATGATCTAATCTAAAAAAATAACTCTATTTAAATAATAATTCTTTGGTACCCAAGGAAGAAAACTATATTGTTAAGATAAGAAGACAAATATGTATTTATTATATACAATACTTTAGGTTTCACATTTATCTAGCATTAAATTTTTTCCTGATTTTTGCCACTCAACTTGTTAGCAAATTAAGATTGGTTCAAAGATTCGGCATTTATTTAAATCGACACTCACCCAAATATTTATTGTAAGTGTTTGGCTTGAATAGTTCTGACACTTTGTAAAACAGGAAACGGAATGGCAGAAATATTTTCACATCTGGTCTTTCTTGCAGGATGCCTTCATCGATGTGCTTTGCATTCTTCAGATTGCTCACGCATATGGCGTCTTTACGCTTCACATTGCAAACAGCATCCAGCGGATTCAATACCTATAATAGCAATAAGTATTTTACTTTCTGGCAAAAAAACTAAACAGATGAATATGAATATTTTTTGTACATATGATATAATGATCTTTTGATTGAGTTATTATTTATTAATCATAAAATTTGTACAAGTTCTACACCAACATCTTTAATCTGTTTACATAAAATGTATATTGTAATATTTATAGGTGCAAGGTCAACTGCAGTTTAAGATACAACATTCAGGTACAAGTGCAAAAACTATGATCTAATTTGTATATTACATGTTAAATACATAATGTATACTTACTTACTTTGACTAGCAGATATGCCGGTTCATTTGGTGACATCTACTTACACTTACCATATACATACTCTACATACATAACTTTATTAGATTATGTAGATATATGTTTATTTATTATAATTTTTGTGCAAAAATGGTGCTTTTTACTTATTGTAATCAAATAACATAGCTGGATTGAAAATGAGATGGAGGAATAAGAGTATGCTAATTTTCTAATATTTAATTTTGTGTTTTCATGGCTTTAACCTATTAATTTTAATCTTAAGAATTTGGTACCTGTTTAACAGGGTCGTGCAGAAGATGCATGACTTTTCCCTAAGCATATATTTTAAAAAGAAATAAGAGATATACATATCTGGTAATATTTCTATCACAATAATTAACATATTATTCAGATTTTAATATTTCATAATATTCTACTAGATACATATTTAATTTCAATTTTTTTCTCTCCAAGTATGTGCTTAAATAAAAATCATGCTTCTTATTCTCACTGCACGCCCCTGCTGTTTAAAAATAATGATTAGAATTAGGAATCAGCCAGTGGATTCTGTTCTGTAATTCAGCTTTATAAGATAATTGAAATTTAAGTGACGTTTTCTCAGGCACTACTCGGATATAAAGTATGTAATTTGCTTTTCACTGCCTTTTATACTTTGTCAACATTACTAATCCACTAATTATCCTATGGAAAATTCTTCCACGTCGTGTCATGCTAGCATTAGGTTACCATTCAGTATAGAAATGTAGCTTGATAATTGTTTTACTGCGCTTGGGGACCAGATCAGAATAGCCAGGTTCACACTTTTCTTACATCCTTATCCCTCTTATTGTCCCATATAATATTTAAATAGCTGAATATTGCAAAATACAAGTGGTTCTTAAGTAGGAATAATACCTAGAACGAACTACATACTTATAAGATAAATTTTAAAGATCTTTAAGCGTAGTATATTCAAACTCAATTTATCTAAAATGTTATTAAAAAGTACTAAAATGAAAAAATAATTAAACAGAATAACTGTTAAAGGCCTAGAAGTTTTTACTCTTTTGTTCTACCTATTATGTACTGTCAATTCAAAATATTAAATTTAATTTGAACGTCGAGGGCAGACATATTTAAATTGTCTACATTTATTAGTAATTGTACTTTCATGGGATATTCATACTGCATATATATTTGGTAATGTAAAAAATATTTCATTTTATCATTTGATTATTTATTAAAAAAAGTTTATTTTTACTTGCTATCAACAATATTTTATTATGAAAAATTGTGAAGTTTATTTCGATGTGTCGGATGACTAGGCTCAATCCTCGGACATCAAGAAAGAAATATTTTATTTCCATATGATATCTAACAGATCATGAGATATCTAACAGATTTCTAGAATAAGTTCACGGAATATCTGTGAGACACCAAATGAATGGTCATCATTACAGGTGGTGTACAACTAAGGGTGTAATTTTGTATTCACAAAGACATCTACAAATATGGCGAATGATAATGTTCTAATGTATAAAGATGAATGAAGTAGATACCTTATACAAACACACAAAAACAGGTATATACAACTATGAAACACGGATAAATTGTAATGTTATACAGACATAAACTTTCCTGAAATATTAAAACATGTATAATATTAAAAACTTGTCATATATATGTATATTACGTTAATAATTACAGAATTAGAAAGTGAATGTGATATCTAATTAATTATATACATAACTACTCACCCATCGCTGGGTCCAGCAAGAGCACACCGATGCACTCAAAAATCGAAATATTTACAACTTATGTATAACACAATACATTATTAGGTGATCATATAAATACATAGATGTTTACAAAATTTATATGGTAACAGCACCAAAAACGTATCACCACGTCTAAACCTCGTCACCACGATATACAAGTTAAACTTAAAAATCTTAAGTTTACCCACACAATCCAAAACATTTCTGCGGTAGACTTCTATGGTTAAGCTTAAAGGCAAATGGCAGTAAAGGCGCCGGTCAATGGGTCGTTCCCGCCTACAAAATAAATAATAAGTATCTCCATATTAACACGGATAAAACACTACAAGAAAATGAGTATTTTTACATTCATACATCAAAGAATGTTAAGCAAAATTTAAATTGAAATAAAATTGAATAAAAGATGTTTCATGAAAAGAAATAAATCCAACTAGGTTTGTAGCATTTCATGGGAGAATATACAAAATTAAACAAATATAAATATTAAATTATTAAATATAAGGGCTAGCTTACCAGGATATGCTTTTGGTTTTTACTAAGTATGTAATATGAAAATAAAATTTTCAAATTAAAAATCTGTTATTATTATTCAATGTGTAGGAAATGTAAGAACAATCTTTCAATTTAAAAGAAAATAGCATGAGAATCTAGGAATACTTCATAATTTAAATATGTAATTATTTGAGTGCATGTTTGTGTTTTACATGAAAATTACTGGGTGTAGTGATTGTTCTTCGCGATAAAAAAGTGATGATGAATGTCTTGATGTGAATCATTTACAAAACTTGAACAACAAGAAAAAATAAATGTAATTGGAACTGAAATTTCTAATGGGTTTTTTAATTTTATTATCACATCAGATGCCTAAGTGATCCTTTTGAATTAGCTGTAATTTTTTTTAATATTCACTGGGTAATAGGAATGATGAATCTTTGGATCAGAATAGTTTCCTCTGCTACCGGTTTATTTTATGGCCGGATGGTCTCCCATTCAATCGTCTTATGCTGAAATAGATTTAAAATTAACTAAAAACAAACCGACCCACAAATATCGTGGAACACTTTCAAAGTCTTTTCCTAAACACAGAGTACTGCTTCAATAGGAGTGATTAGTTGATTGGAATTGGCGGAAGGTGATCACCACATGTCGGGAATCCTGGAGGGATTGGGGGTAAATCTGCAATAGTTCCGACTTGCAGAATGAGGTTCATGCCGATGACTATGTGGAAGAGGAAGTGGCAGTGGAAGAGCCAGAAACCGGGATTGTCAGCCCTGAAACGGAGGATGACGTATCCATTGTTGGGCACGGCGATAGTATCCTTAGCTGGTGGGTGATCTCCTTGTTTCAAGTGACGGTGCAGCAGACCGCGCCTATCAAGGTCCAAAGCATGCTTCAAGTTGATCTTCTTTACATTCTTGTCGGGGGAACGACCAATACCAATCACGTTGAAGGCATATCCGTGAAGATGGAAGGGATGAGAAAGATTGGCTATTTGAACTGTAATGTAACAGAAAAAATCAATATTATAACTAAATATTTTTATATTTATTGATTAAATCACTATTCTCTACAAATTATTGATTACTTTATTGGAGATCATAAATAATAGGAGATATCAATAAAATATATGTGTCTAAGTACTCATTTCAATAATATTATATGTACATATACAAAAGTCAATATGTATCTGTTTTTTGTGAATAATCTATATTTGTGGCGTATAGACGCAAAACCGCCACTATCACATAGCCCATAAGGATAGTGGCGGTTTTGTATCTATAAGCCACATATATAGCGTAATGTATAACAAAAACAGGACAATCACCACTAATTTGTAACGGATTAAAATTATACAACAACCTACCACAATAAACCAAACAATTGACTACGAAAAATTTCAAAATAGATGTGACAAAAATGCTGAAACTCAACCAAATATAAAATGATTTTCTGTCCTTATTATATTATTATTATATTCTTATGTAAGCAGGACGTATGATGTATGCAAGGAATGTGACCTTATAATGAATGTAAACAAATCAAAAGTGATCGTATTCAAGAAGGAGGAAAGACAATGTGTGAAATACTAGTAGGCAATGAATGTTTGGAACAGGTAGATGAGTTTGTGTACTTGGGAAGTATGTTTGATTGAAAAGGGAATGTTGAGAAAGATATCGAGAGGAGAGTGACTGCGGGTAATAGGGTGAAAGGTGCTTTGAATGCAATAATTTCTAATAGTTAATTAATTCATTAATTCATTAATTAATTAATTCATTGATTCATTAATACATTAATTCATTAATTCATTAATTCATTAATTCATTAATTCATTAATTCATTAATTCATTAATTCATTAATTCATTAATTCATTAATTCATTAATTCATTAATTCATTAATTCATTAATTCATTAATTCATTAATTCATTAATTCATTAATTCGTTAATTCATTAATTCATTAATTGATTAATTCATTAATTCATTAATTCATTAATTCATTAATTGATTAATTCATTAATTGATTAATTGATTAATTCATTAATTCATTAATTGATTAATTGATTAATTAATTAATTAATTAATTAATTAATTAATTAATTAATTAATTAATTAATTAATTAATTAATTAATTAATAAATTAATTAATTAATTAATAATTAATTAATTAATAACATTAATTAATTCATTAATTCAATTAATTCATTCATTCATTAATTCATTATTATTAGTAATTATTAATTAATTAATTAACATTAAGTAAATATAATAAATTAAATTAATAAATAAATAAATTAATTAATAAATAAATTAATTAATTCATTAATTAATTCATTAAATCATTAATTCATTAATGCAGTAATGTCTACCGAGACAAAACTAGCAGTACATAATGGAGTTCTGGTACCGACACTGATGTATGGAAGTGAAGCCTGGAGCTGGCAGAAGAGGAACGAAAGTAGATTGAATGCAGTGGAGATGAGATCCCTTAGATCCCTTAGTATGTATGTGTGGAAATTTCCACACATGATAGAGTAAAGAATGAAGATATTAGGAATGAATGTAAAGCTGATCGTAGCATAGTTCATAGAAATTGAAACCGGGTCGTTCAGGTGGTTTGGGCATGTTCAGCAGATGAATGAGGAAAGAATGGTAAGAAAGATATATAATTCAAGTGTTGACGGCGCCAGAAAGAGAGGGCGACCGCGGAAGACGTGGCATGACCAGATTAACCAGATACTGCAAGATGGTCCCGTTAGAAGCCTCAACCACCGTCGAGCTTGCATGTATGAATGTGGATGAAGCGAGAGTTGTATGTCAGACAGAAGAGTATGGCGCTCTATTCGTGATAGTACGTTAGTTAGTTAGTTATATTCTTAAACTGATGTATGTAAAATGTTATCCATAGACCTTTCAGGTCTCTGTCATATTTTAAATTAAAAAAATATATAAACTCTATAAATGATGTATTATAAACATGTCTAAAATTGGCATATAGATAGAAGTTTAAGTTTATTTTTAGATAAATTATTACAAATTAGTCTACCAATTAGCTACATAATTACGAATTAGGTACACTACCACGTACTTAGTGATTACTTTTAAATTTGTGATTTTACATTTATAAAAATCTGGATGGTCCAATTATGTGTTCTGAAAGCTAAGTATGTATACTGTAGGGTTACTGCCAAAAGTTGTTCACATTTTAGGTAAAAGGAGTTAGCGATGAATTATCCATACGTGAAAATCTATGTCTGGAAAAAATATGTAGGTCCTCTGATTTCGGAAACGATTTTTCACCTACTCGTTTTTTACTCGTTTATAGCTACTGTTAGGAACTTATTAATTTTTGGCAGTAATCCCATGACATGAAAGGTTCATATGCATACTAAGCTTCGAATGCTGCGAGAAATAATAATTATGGGTACATTATCTAAAATTTTTACAAAATAAATCTATCTCTACAAAAAGTCTATAATATGATACATACCTTCGTCTACAAGTACAATTTCCACAATGGCGTTGAGTGGAATATCCACTTTGTGAGTACACATGCAGTTGGGTCCGCAGTCTGCTGGTCTGTTGTCCCCGTTGCAGAACTGCTCGGGATTGATATCGTCGTACTGGGTCAGGAGGGGCGCGGGGGCAGACAGGTAAGATATCTCGTCCACCAAACTGATTACGTGATCTCCTTGAGGTGCCACTGGAATATTTATTTGAGGAATTAAATACTGATTTCTTAATAATAAAATTTCATAATCGTAATACACACTTAATAAGAAGATTTTCAACCCAGCATCGATGAAAAGTCTAATAAATCAAATAGATCCAACATCCAAGGTCTGATGACCCTAGCTTCATTATTATTATCTTGTATCGCCATTTTTATTATCAGAAATTTGATATGACTTTGTTATTTACTGCTACGCTTTTTCCCAGATTTTAATGATTTTATAAAGCCAGCGTGTTTTGTGTACGGTCCTTGGAAATTTAGCCGCAATGGATTGCTTTACGGGAGAACAACGCGAATTCTGCATAAAACAGTTTTATTAAATTAAATTATTTAAAAAATAATGCAAATACTTATGACCCATTCTGTATTCTGTATAATGTGTATGGTATGATATGTGGGGTATGAAAGTAAAGGCATCAATATAAAAAAAAAAAAATTAATGCAGTCATCGAGGATTTATAATGTACCTATGTAACTACTAAATTCGAGGAAAATATGTAGGTACTAAATATTACAGGAAACATAGCCTATAAATTTATATAACGCTTGATTTTGGAAGGGATAGATACATAAAATCTAGAATTCAGTACATTTTCAATTAGTACCTACCTAATCCTCAGTGAGTGCATTCAAAACATTTTTTTTAGATATTGCTGCCTTTGATCTTATACCCCACATATATGGATAAATTTTAACTTTATAATGACAATCTCAGA
The DNA here is from genome assembly GCA_016648135.1 of Agrypnia vestita. Taxonomy (NCBI): domain Eukaryota; kingdom Metazoa; phylum Arthropoda; class Insecta; order Trichoptera; family Phryganeidae; genus Agrypnia; species Agrypnia vestita. The sequence continues at coordinate 28,357 of JADDOH010001810.1, forward strand.
CGCCATATTAGTAATAAGGTTCCTACAAAAAATGTCAATGCTACATGCGAAAAGTGCTATTCTCATTCATTTTGGTATTTCGTAAAATGTCGCAGAGAATATATTAATACTCTAATTCTTGTGAATAAACTACAACAATAAATAAACGCCGTAATGCGAAAATAAGTAGCTTCTAAAATAAAAACGTGGGAAATTTTTTTCAACATTGTAGAGGCGAGTTAAAATTACTATTATTTTTTTAGTGCGGATGACGCATATAGTGACGGTATTTTAGACTAAAATGGCGTTTGTAATATCACACATTTCATCCGTGAATGTAATTTAATTTAATATATGTAACTATTAATCATTGTTTCTAATCGTAAAACATTTTTACCATGTTCAAATATGAATATATTATGCGCGTGTATAGGTACAATGTAAGTTGTCTCATAGACTTGAGACAATTTGATATTATCACTATGAGACAATTTGATATTATCACTATCTCTGTAAAAATGTCAACTGGATGAAAGTAAGTAGGTATGTACCTACATTTATTATGTTTGATTTAAAGTTATTAAAGTTATGAAATATTCAGACGATTTTGTTTTCTAAGTTTGCACAATGTTTTATTAGGTACCTACCTAGGTAGATTTTATATTAACATTATATTTAATTATTATTATCCCAATTAGGTATAATAATTTCGTTGTCTGTCCGTCGTAACTTCGTGAAACTTCCGTAACTTCTTTATAGTATAAAACTTTTTCTTCTTTTTTCCTCCTTTTTTCTTCTTTTCCTTTTTTCTTATTTTCTTTACTTTTTTATAAATAAATAAATGCTTATTCTTTAGGAACCGACATGTAAAAGTCCGTCATTTTTGGCGGGTTACAGATAGTTATTTTATGAAATAACGTATTGTTTTTATATTTATATGCGTACGCTCCGTGTTTCTCATTTAGAAACGAACACGTATCCCATGACAGGTAGGTAGCTACTGACTTGACAGAAAGTGATGGTCAAATCCATTTTCATAATCAGATATAAATTTCAAATAACGGTTATTATGTAACCGGTTAAAATAACAGTTTTGGTCATCACTGAAATTGAGATTGTTTGAAGTTTTTATTTATTTATGTATAGGTATCGTCTTTCTGTAAGTATGTCACACGTAGAGGACTTTGAATGGAAAATGATATACATTACACTGTAAATTTCCTTTGACATAGGTACCTAGGTAGAAACATGATCTACTTGTGACGTTTTTCAATTTCAATTGACACAAATTTGAAAATGGGAACTGGAAAACAGAATTTCGCGGTATTAATATTATACAGGTAGGTTACCTAATTATTTAATGAAATGAACTTATTACCTATTTTTATGATTTTAAGCATTTTTAGAAATGTAGGAAGGTATTCATAGAAATAACGTTAAACTATTTTTCTTAACGTTTCAAAACTTAGGCTGATGTTCGGCGAGGCAAAAAATACGATGCTTATACGAACAAAAATATCTACATATCGTCATCATGTATCTAAGCATTAAACTATTAAATCCAATCAATTAATATATAGACATCTTTTTTACATTTTCTTAAGAAACCGTCCTACACATTTCCCGTCTTCGGATGGGTTTTAAGCACCGGTTGTAAAATATATTTTTATACGGAATAAATATCATAAAAGGAGTATGACTAACCTAAGAATCTGTTGTATGTATTGGGTTGGAAGAGCATCTCTGGCCTGTAGACGAAGAACCTGAACGGCAAGAAGATCTTCACGTCGGGTCTCTCCTGAAGGACTGCTGGATCTATGTTCTTCGCGTTCTTCAGCTGACTGACGCAAATGGCGTCGTCTCTGTCAACGTTACACCTGGCGTCCAACGGGTTCATCACCTAGTTCATCACACAACACTCTACTAAAATATGCATACTACTACCGTTTAATACAAACAGCTGTCGACGCCACTGCGTGACTTACCGGGCTCGAGATGGTCTGAGTGTCATGGTCGATCACTTGGTAAATCTATTACCGCTAAGTGAAGATGTCCCGTCAGTATAGTTTGATTATATACAAGTTTAAAAATTAGTCTACATACTCGTATATCACAATAATGATTAGTCTGTATATTACATTAATGTCATTTGTAAATTACATAATATATAGAAGTGTAAATTACATATGTAGTCAAAGTGGAAAAAGATACGTTTGAAAAAAATATTGCTAACTATACATAAATATCAGATCCGAAATAACTTTCAATATCAGCTATACAATTATTAATTACAAATATAAATATATACAGTGCGAAGTTGCATCTTATAATGATGTGCAAAACATTGTTAATTAAAATACATACAATACTTTCTAATGAATGTATGCAAAAGTATACAAATATCTACATACTTATGAATTGTACAAGTCGGTTTAAAACAATATTGGTTTGGATAAAATCTAAGTAGTGTATAAAACAGTGAGTAGGTACGGTTGACAAATGATGGCAACATGCAACAACTTTATGTGGCAACATTCAAAGATGCGTATCAAGTTATGATTCATGAATTATATTTCGCCGTGCAAAGTGTACTTAAATATGAGCACACATTGTTTTATTGGGATTGAGAATGCGGAGAAATTAAAACGGTTAAGTATTCGTGGCAAAATAATTGTGAAATATGGTAGCATTAATTTAATATATTTTTTTATTAAGGTTAATCAATTGTAAGAGAAATTTAATTTAATTTTAATTCGTAAATTTATTTTAAATGATTTTCAAAAATTATTGTTATCATCAACGATACCCGATGTTGATTGAAACGATTAAGAAAATAATGATAATGTAATGAATCATAAGTAGAGGCAAGGCCTGTTAGCAACTTACCACCCCCTGCGGGAGACCATTGTCGTACGTGGGCGTGGGGGAGGATGGCTGGTAGGGTCCTCTGGCGTACCTCAGGATGGCCAGCTGCTGCACTCTCTTGATGCCGCACTCTCCCAGCCCCCTCAGCTGGATCCAGTAAGCCCCGGGAGCCTGGTTGGCCTCGATAACGAAATCGTAACGCTCTCCTGAGATACAAAAATACGTGTTTGTGAAAAATATGTTTTTAAATTCTTAACGCTACATCAGGTCATGAGACCCAATTACTATAGCGAAATGGAATAATTTCGCTACGGTAATTGAATTGCGGAGAAACACACAATACGAAATAGTGTATCGAAATCACAAAAATAATCATACTTAAGAAAATTACTTAGATGCACAGTGGACTCTTTAACATTCGTCCATGTTGATATTCGTCTTGATTTTTCATTGATATTCGCCTGATAAATGCCTGCCACGGAAATGCTGGTGAATGATCAGGACATCAGTCACCAGAATTGATATTATCTGACGCCAAAGTGAAAGGCGACTCTCTTCGAAACAACAACAACAATAATAATAATAATAATAATAATAATGTGTATGTCTTATTTTGGCATGTATGTGAGTAAACCTCTGCCATAACGATAAAGCAATAATATATATTGGTTAAAACGTAATTAAAATGTATTTGCGACAATTTTCGACTATTTTTTTTTGTAAAAGAATAGGTAGGCAAAATTCAGGACTAGGAACGGATTAAACCATTTTTAGCTAATTCCTAATGATTAATTTGATATAAATTCTTTTTGATATTCATCCTTCCCTCGGAAACGGATTACTGAAAAAAAATGAGGCTTCACTGTATTATAATGTGTACACAGCTTCACTGTATCCCCTCACCGGAATTCGAATCTGGAACTCTCAGTATGTGGAGCCAATGTCATGCCTACCACTGAATATTACGAGTATTTCCGTGTCGCCTGGTGTCAAGTACCTTCTTCGCCAAAATAATTTTGAGACTGAGTTGCACGTACCTACCTAAGAATCAGCCATGAAATCTCAATCATAATTTCATAAACAGTTTACATTGTTTTGCAAGATTAGCCCATCACGATTGGATATGTAGGCGAGTTTATCGGAACATTTACGAAATGATTAAATAATTTAATAAAATAATTTCAATCATTATCCTGTGATGCTAATTCGTGTGGGTGGCGGATCGACGGGAAAGTGAATGCTCGGTTAATGTTATCGAATCAATTGTATTCAAATGTCATGAAGTGGACTAAGGAGATGCAGAAGGCGGACTGTCACGATATTCCCAGGAAACAGCGTTTCGCACTCCTACTCGCTCTTGTGAAGCTGACCGATACAACACGCCAGATATCTAACTAAACCTTTTAACTGTTCATTTTATAAAGACAGCCCGGCACGGAAAGCGTTATTTATTTTTAAACATCGATATTAATCCTTTTGTCTTTTGTGCAATCATTATGAAAATGTTGAATATCTGAATACCTGCAACAGTATAGGTCTTTTCATATAAGCTTGCAATTAAGTTAGTGTGGGTACAGTGTATAACACGCGCATTTTACCCACACTAACTCAGTGCATAATCGCTTATATAAAAATACCTATTACCTACCGTGTGAATATATATATATATATATATACCCTTTTTACATTAAACAATTATTCTAATTACTTGGACTTATGACTCACTCAACTTACCACTAACACTGCACTTGATACTTTGTAGATACATAATTCCTATCTTATGAAAATAAATATTACTGACGAATTTAAAAAAATATTATAATTGTGTTCTATAACGCCACTCTGGGACAGGCGTAGCCTAGTAGAGTGGCATAATCCACAAATTTAACAACAAAAAAAAAGTGTAATTTATCGTATATTGTTATTATTAAATTAGTATTAAGTACCTTTATTTGTAAACAAGAATTTTTTTGGAAATAAAAAAATAAATATATATATATATTTTAAAATAGACATGCGAACACGGAATATTATTACTATTTTCAAACTAAGCTAAACGCTTGTGCTATGAAAATAGGACTAAATTGCCAGTCTAGAGTGAGGTTCGAACCTATGTCTTAGATCACGAGGCGAGTATCCTAATCACAAGACCAACAAGCTACTTTTCATAATTCATTCATTAATTCTTCATATAGATAAGACAATTTGATAAAAAATATAACATCAGTATTAAGTTACCACAGCGAATTTTATTACTTGAGATTGTTCATTGTTTCCAAACCGAATATGATACACTTCTCCTTTTCAACAACTCATAAGTGCACCATTTCGAAGAACTGAATCTATTATCAAGACTCAAATGATCGAAATCACATTTGTGGGATATAAAAGCAAAGGATATAAACCAAAAAAAATTTAATGCAGTCATCGAGGACTGCTAATTTATAATGTACTGAATTTGAGATTTCATAGGAAACATAGCCTATAAATTTATAGGAAACATTATTTTAGAAGGGATAGATACTTAAATCTAGAATTCAGTAAATTTTAAATAAGTAATCATCGGTGACTGAATTCAATACATTTTAATTTTTTTTTTGGATATTGCAGCATTTGCTTTTGTATTCCACTTTAAAAATAATGGATTTTTTATACGTACCTACATATTTATGAGACATAAAAAAAGTAACCCATAAAAAAAACAAGTTTTTATTATACTCCCTTTCTCATTTACTAGTTGAAACAGGTTTGGCGCTTACCCCACGCGTTGGGCCCGAGTCGGGCGATGCTACGAAAGGGAGTAATAAAAAATTTCGAAAAATCCAAAATTATACCATAATTATTATATCTTTTAAACAAAAATTTGTAAGATCATTTTTATAGTCACCACGAGTCTGCCTGCAAAGTTTCAGCTCGATTGGATCACGGGAAAAGGGTTAAAATCGATCCAAAGTTTTTTCGACAGACAAGCAAGCAGACGCTACGAGTTAAAAGAAAGGGAGTAATGAAGGTAAATATTGTACGCACTTATACTATTTATCTAGTGGATATAGTTCTGTGATCAAGGCTTTTTTACCAACAACGCCGACATATTAAGTATATTTAAAAACATGTGAAAACATTTTCGATGTGTACCAGGTAAAGCATCGCCGCGAAACGAAAATCGCTGTAAAGCGAAGCGGAGTTTTTTTAAAGTTACAAGTTCATACAAAATGCTCAACAACACATTTGCTCTAGAATGTCTTGAGTGCGCCACTACATACTAAGTCATTAAATCCATAGAAAATGAACAAATACTGCATATACTGTAGGTAATGCAGTAGGTATTTGTTCATTTTTTACTCCCTTTATATTAACTCGTGGCGTCTGTCTGTTTCTTTGACGCAAAAAATTTGTATCGATTTTTAACCCTTTTCCCGTGATCCAATCGAGTTGAAACTTTGCAAGCAGACTTGTGGCGACGATCAAGAAGATTGATCAAATTTTCGTTAAAAAAATTAATAATTATAATATAGCATAATTTAGGATTTTTAGAAATTTTTAATGGTTTTTTCATACAACTTACTCAGTTGTATGAAAATATTTCGACTGGTCGACGCATGTGGTAGGCACTAAACCTGATTATAGTATAATTTTGGATTTTTGGAAATTTTTTATTACTCCCTTTCGTAGCGTCGCCCGACCGAAGCCCAACGCGTAGGTTAAGCGCCAAACCAGTTTTCACTAGTAAATGAGAAAGGGAGTATAATAAAAACTTGGTTTTTATGGGTTGGTTTTTTTATACTGCTATATCGTTATTTTTTGTAGAGGCTATTTTTCCCTTTTACATTGCGACCCAATATTTTTAATCACGGCACTGAAAATAATATAGATGTATGAATTGTGATTCTCAATCATATAACGTTTAGTAGACGTCTGTGAATTATACGTCTATCAACATCATCGCTAAATTGGCTCTAGCCAATCTTGGTTTTTCCATCCCCAGCTCTAATTCCGACCTCGCTCCATTTTTTCCACCCATTTCTACCTTACGTTTGTAATTTGTTACAGCCTCATTCATTATGTCTTATTGCGTATTATGGATCTTTATAAATAATCAACTTATTACCCTTTAAGTGTTGCTATTGTACAAATTAAACTGTTATGATTCTTCAAGGCGTCCATAATCAACACAGGGCTACGGGTATTTTATTTATTTATTATTGTATGATAAATATTAAAAAAATAATTTGCCGTATTCTGAACTAAGCAATATTGCTATTTCTGTATTTTATTTATGTTATTGGATAACATTGCAATGCCGCTAATTTTGACGTTTTAAGTTTGACAGGTTAGAAATTAATGAATTCAATTGTGAATAATTTAACTTTTTTTTACGTATCCGAGCTTTAGAGCTACTAGCTGTGAGACTCCGTCCCCAATATAATGGACTTACACCAGACACGTAATTTGGCAGGCGAAACACGACTTCACGATGATTGACATTTTGTGTGAAAAATATATAAAAAATGTAAACGGCGTGCGCGTCCCCATTGTTGCGCGACGCCGCGGCTGCATACAGAGCGCGCACTCGGCGATTTCGGCGGGCGGGAGTGCATTGACAATGCACTTATTTTGAATTGCTAATAATTACCGAGTGACATAAGACCGAGGCTGGCGGAGGGTGGGCGCCGGCATTAAGGAGCGTCGCGGGCATTAAGGTAGGTGCGCGCGCACGACTCTGCGCCGAGGCATTATTCACTCTTGCTCCCCGACCGATTTCGGATTTTCACGCTCGAAAAAATGCTTTATTGCCCGTTTATTCAAAAGATTAATCCATATTTTCTCGAGACATTCCGCACCGATAAATTGCAGTACACACGTGCATTTAAATTTACCGCAAAGTGCAATATTACATTATATATTATTGTATTGCTTCGTATAATAATAGCTGTGGCAAAACAATGTGACTCCTACTACCTTGACCTTTTTAATATTAAATTATCTTAATTGTGAAACTGAACAACGCCTTGCAATTCGATGACTTAGTAATACAAAAACCTGTGTACAAATAGATGGCCTATAAATAGACAGAATTAGAGTAGATAAAATCTGTGAGCGATAGGAACAACCGAATGAGAAAAAAAATCGAGTTTTAAGTATGCGGAGTTGTCCTTTAGATACATATCTAGCAAGGAAATATTAGACGAGTCAGAAAATACAATAAAATGCGAATATTTTTTAGTTTTTTGAAAAGGAAATGACATGATTAATTATTTTTAAAAATCAGCAAGAAACAACGACATAAGTCAACTTGGTTCAATGTTCTCGTGCAAAAAAGAAAAAGAAAAAATTAGATAAAAATAAAGAAGGGTTTAACAGATATTTCATAAACAAACGAAACTCTAAAACTTTGTTTTGGCTCTCCCGAAAACTTGCATTTTTTGACTTAATCGGTTGTTCCTTTCGCCCATAGAAATAGCCTAAATGGGATGCAGATATAATGAAAATTGGGACCCTTCTATGGAAATTAAATACCGTATAGAGCGAGCTAGTGCTGCATTTAAATATCATGCAGCCGTGATCTAAACTTGAATTTGCGAATGAGAATGTGACGATGCTATGTGTTCCCTATTTTATATGGAATGGAACTCACTGAAACAATGCTGAAGCGACTCGAAGCATTTGAGATGTGGGACAGACAGCTTCTAAAAATATGCCGGATTGAAACGGCTACAAATGTAATGTAGGTAATGATTCGGATGCCAAAGGAAAATTAAATCCTTAAAACAGATAAACCCCGGAAATTACAATATTTTGACCATATCATGAGACATGTAGCGAAGTACCAGATCTTGCATCTCACAATTCAAGGCAAAATTGCGAGCAGAAGAGGTCCCGGAAGACGAAGAAAATCCTGGCTGAAAAATTTAAGGCGATGCCGATGGTTCGAAATTCCACTGTAGGTACAACTATTTTGGGCTGTTGGTATCAAGATTACGATTGCTAACATGATCCCTAACATGATTCTTTGTCCGAAACCGGACAAGCACTAGAAGAAGAAGAATGTACAAATTGTCATGTCTTCAGGAGAGTTTTTTAAGATTGAGGATTAAATTTCAGCTAACTCAAAATATTCAGAAAACCAAATTTCACCAAGTATATAAATGACATTTTTTCTTTTAAATGTACTGAAATTTTGCATACAACGATGTACATATTACCTGGTGGGTCGTTGTTTTCATTTTTTACATCGAACCTACGAGATACGTTTCAGATTATTTCACTTCCTGTAGTTCTTAGGAAATTTTTTCTTTGTTTTACGGATAAAAACATCTATTCTGTTTAAATCTGCACACTTAACTCAAAAAATGAGTTTTTTGTACACATAAGTTTTTGTGGTATTAAGCCATCGAATTATTTAAATGTATCATATAATTATAATATACTTGGTTGAAACGGGTAACTGTTGATTTTTTACAATTGAAACTTATATTCGCAGATCGACAGTTATTATTATTTAATTATTGTTATGGATTGTTTAAAACATGAGAATGAATAATGTTTTATTTAAATTGACATGAAAATTGGTATGTTTGATGTAAAATTATAACGATTAATAGCTTCATTTAAAATATAATATTTGTTGATGTAAAAAAATTATAAAGCTCGCGCAGAGCACGCTGCCGCACCCATAGTAAAAGTGAAAATCGATAAAAAAATTCTTCGGTTAAGAATATTTCAATAAACGGAAGCATTCTATTAAAAAAACTTTAAAGAAAACTAATTGGACAATAAATCACCTTTAATGATACACTTTTAAAATCGAGTCTATTTGATTCGTGTTTCTGTCAATATATTATTTTGTCGGCCTGACCACGATCAGGCAACCACCGGTGCATATATACTGGTTTACGAAAGTCGTACGATTTCGAATTTAAATATTGAAGCTTCCTTTAATCAGAAGAGGAAACTGGGAAATTGGGCCTAATGGATACTGATTTATAACTGATGGATTTGGTGCAAATTTAACCTGCAAACCAACTGATTTCATAAGTGATCCAATATTTATGCAATCATTTTTAATGCAACCAATTCTTTTAACTTAGTCGTGTTTTTTATCGTTTGGAAAGAAAAAAAAATTTTTTTTTGAGAAAATATATAGATAAAGGAATTTTTAACAGGTCGATCATTTTTATTTATAAATATGTACTAATATGTAAACATTTCCTACTTCCACGTACCGCATGGAAACTAGCAAAGCACCAGTGGAAGAAAAATGACTAACGTAAGTATTCTAGATATTGTAAAATACAAATAAAAGTAGATGCAAACCATTTCTATATAATAAATGCTTAGATGGTCGGCAGGAGTAACACTAAAAGTGCATTCATGGTAGTCCGGGTGTCACGGACATAAACAAAAGTAAGCTGGAAGAACGACAGCTGAGATGGTTCAGGAACATAAGATGGAGACCACCAGAACATATGGTGAAGTAGACAATGTCTATGGAGCTTCATTGATAGTCATTCAGTGGTCCAAAGTCCAAAGATCTCCTGGATGACGCAATGCTCCAAAATCCTACAAAGAAACGGCCTAAATGGAAGCGACACCCAGAACAGAAGAAGATACAGCCTGAGAACGAGAAGAGCTGACCCCAACAGCCTACCTAGGCAATGAGTAGGGACAGGGAGAAGAAGAATAGGAAACTAATATGTTACTACTATGGTATTACGTTCTAACAGACTAACTTTGTATTTAAGATCACGAAACTACGGAAATGAAAATAAAAGTTTTTGCCTGTCTTCGTGACTTAGTTGCTTACTTTTAAAAAACTAAATATTAGACGCCACATACGACATATTAAGATGGAGATTTTTTTATTGCTTATAAAATTCTTCCAAAATAAAATCATGAACTAGGACTTTTTTTTAAAAAATGAGTCACATAATATATGCTAAATACCAAAATCATGTAATGGAACTGAGAATTTGAAATCGACTTTCTCACAACATCCGAGCAATGAAAAATACGGTACTCTTTGTAAAAATTATCTACAACCAGTGGAAATTATTGGTTGATTTGAAATTGCACATGATACATCTATAAATATATTTTGTATTGTTATGTTACTAACAACCATAAACTTGTTGAGAGTCAATTAAATTTTAGTCTAATGTTGAATACTTTCCTCAGAATGTGCTCTCTCTGCTTTATATTAATACACTTTCAATTTTAAATTGTGTCAATTTGTCAAAATAATAAATCATGTGTCATCATGTTCCACATCTTTATTGGAGAATTTAACTAACTTGAATAAGCACTAAATGAGTAAATGACTGAGTGGACAAAATATTCAAATTTTATTTGTAAACTGTAAATTAATTAGCCTTAACTGTAATTTCGTCTAAATCCTATCTACACATGAGGTACCTAATTTTGAACAGACCAAAAACATAGTGCAAAACCCTCCATCCAAAATAAATATAATATATACTCGTATATGTATTAATAAAAAAAATCAATAATTTAATACGCACAAATGTATACATTTAAATTCTTTTGAAAATATTTTTTATCGGAATATGCATTATGACAATAATTGATTTTTAAGAGCACCGTGTATTAAAATATTGATTTTATCAAGAAAGAATAAATTAAGGAATGCATTAAACAAATAAGAGAGATAAAACATAGATAAATTATTAGAAAGGACAAAAAATGAATGTAATAAAGACACTGCAGCAGAAAATTGTATATTTGTAAAATGAATGATACATATTTATTGAATAAGATTACAAAATTGCGTCATTATTTTATTCTTTCATTTAGTTGTAAATTACTTTTCTGCTACCGTATCTAAATGCGTGTAGCAAAATTGAATATTGAAATTATACAGCAACTAGTTCTTTAACGGAAACCCTATATTAAGTTAGGTACGTTCATTATAACGGCCGTGAAAGTTAAAAGCTTACGACAGTAATTAGATGTCAGTCATACTTCACCGAAACTGAATAAAAAACTCTGCCAGAAGAAATCTGTATTATCAAAATATCTCGCGTTTGTAAAAAAAAATAGGCGTGCATTCATGACGCAATGCTTTCTATCTTTCTATGGGCAATGATCCAAGCATTGATAGTTTAGAAAGCAGGAGTTACGATCATTGGTCACGTGAGTGAGAATAACAATGAACAATTATAACAGCCAATCGGCTGACTGATAATAAAAATATTTAACACTTCGGTCGTTATAATAAACCATTTTCACAGATACGAGTTTTTATACTGTGAGATGGCATAATGTAAAGAAGTGTCATAAAATATGAATATAAAACGAAATCAGTTGCGAGTTTTTTGTAACTTGCATATTTTTATATGATTTACGGAGATAAGAGATTAGATTTTATAATAATACGTTTAAGGTATTCTCCAGTACAATTAAGATGAAAAATTACTGTTCAAGTTGCATGAAATTATTGTAAAATATTGCGCCGGCAATGCCGTTGATGCCTCGGACAAGACAATAATATACAAAATTAAAAGTTGGACTGGCAAATGCCGGATGTAGATCGAATGCTGTGGTATTGAAACCACTCAGACAAATGCGTTGTCGGTAAGGCTTAGGAAGTGATAAATTATACGAGTTTTATCCAAGAGGAAGTTGTATCTCTGTAAGGCGAGTTATCGAAGGTTCACGTGTACCGAAATGTGTCTGTTGCACAAACAATAAAAATAAATTTGAATAAATTTGAGCAACTAAGTGTTGCCACAGTCGAACAACAAAACTAATGATTGTGAAATCAAATGAAGTTAGACAAAGGAAATACAAATATCCAATATGAATGCTGTGAGGTATGATACCGAAAAAAACATGAAAATGAAAATTGCAAATCGATTGCAAAATCGAGAAGAATATTACAAATCAAGAGAATATATTACATATGATGAGAATATAAAAGAGTAGCTTATTGTTGTAGTAGTTATGACTCTCGCCTCAGTGATCGGTGGTTCGTGCCCTATTTCAAGACATTAGAAAATTAGTCTTATATTCATAGTCAAGCAACTTAATTTGAAAATAGTAAGTATATGTATATCGACATGTATTCCGTGTTCGCATCTCCATTATCAAAAAAATTAAAAAATATATCAAAAAATAATATGGTGAAAAAAGAAAATTAACTGAAAAATCCTCCCGGCACTGATCAGGTGTCGAATCAGTTTGTGGGAATCAGGTGTATGAAAGGAAAATATATTTCCCATTTTGTGGAAGCTTGAGAACAATTGAGGAAAAGCGAGCAATGGAACGGATTTCTACAAGATTAATTAATCACACAAAGAGTAAATAATTGACAGCATCCTTTTAAAATGCTGTGGTCAATAAGGCTCAAGACCGAGAGAAGACGTATTGTAGACCATGTTTCAGGCGTATCAGGCGCAACCACAATGATTAGCAATGCGCACGCGATGAATAAGAAGTACATATCCTCCTCATTATCGGAAGAGTATTCGAAGAAGCTGAGTGAATAAAATATTGACTCACCTGAGAATGATATGATGGTGTTGACTTGCACTGGTCTCACGGGTTCTCCATCGGTAGCAATGACAGTTACTGTGTGTCCTTCGAACGTGATCTGCGCAGGACAGACGGTACAGAATGAATTGATCATTCTGAACCTGTATCTCCGTCCTGGTGTGATTGTGAAGATTTCCAAAGGTGTGTTGGTCATGAAGCCCGTGTTCGGATCCCTGAACTGTCCCTTTCCATTGAACAGCACGTTCTCAGGATCCTGTCCGGTGTTAACGGCTAGTCTTCCTGGATACCTTTCAGCGGCATCCTCGTGCATCCAATCGCTGATGAGCATCACGTGGGTGGTCAGATCGAAATCGTAAAGATGGCTGTTGGGGTCCTTGGACGGAGGTTGGCGAACGACAACGCTGCCGAAAAGACCGTCTAATTTTTGCAGACCGGTATGCGCATGCCAGAAGTGGGTACCGGCGTTTCCTGTCCATTGATATCTACAAAAACAATTATCTTTTATTACGCCTTTCTTTTTATTTATCATTATTATTATAATTCATATTTTTTTAATTTAATATATTATTATTTAATATATAGATTTTTCCTAATTCTAGATTGTGTCAAGGTATTTTTGACTTGTCGGCACGTTTCTTATTCTATTTATTAATGACATGCGTATTATTTATTTATTACACACAACTCGAGCATATTTTCATATTTTTCTATTTCAAAAGAATTTAAACAATACGTATCATCATTAGTCTATGCTTATACTCCAACGGTTACATTAGTTAACAAGAAAGTCTTAAATTCCTTCGTTTTCCTTGCCGGTTGAGTCGTGGTATGGTATTTTCTGTTAAAGTTGTTGTCCGTAGAAGTTATCGACACATTGAGTTGCCTATTTGTGATTTGAAGAGTTATGTGGCTGCGTTTAACATGTGTCTAAATTAGGATCTTGTATATTTTAATCTAATAAGGTATTTATAATCACGTAATCTATGTACGTAATATACATGATTTGTTATTGCATGGTGTTTATTGGGCTGATGGTTTTGACGTAGACAAGAGCATAGTTTTTTTTTATTGTATTTTTTTTTATTTATTAGAGACAAGAACAAAATAAGGGCACATGATACATAGTTGATGTTCTTTCATATTATCACTATTTACTTATTGCTGGTCTTAGTACCTGTCTAGAAATTCTTTGAATTCCAATGCATTACATTTTTTGAAAAGTTATATAACAGCCAATATATTCTAATTCACCGATGAAATGGGGCAATATTTGATCTAAATTTTCTGATTAAAATTGGCAGATTTATAGAGCGAAAACTGCAATTGCGAGTGGTCCTGCTTCCCAGAAGTACCCAAAACAACTGAGGAATGGGAAGAAAATCCATGAGCAACATAGAAAGCGAAAATAGAGAAAAGAATTTAAAAAAAAGTTGGGCCAAAAAATATTGTTGCTGATCGTGTGTATTAGCTATAAGCCCCTGCATAGTAAATCTACACTTAGTAAATACCTGATCATATCTAGAAGTAGGTAGTACATACGTATAAGTACATAACACGATGTGCGCTGTCCGTTTGAAACAAAAATAATCACCAACTATCCATAAACATTTTTCCCAATTTAAACATCAATCTTTACACCAGTGGCGTAGCATCTGGAATAAAGTTGTATTTTTCAAATGTACCTGAAGGTGTTTCCTTGCTGAATGGGGCATTGTGTGACGTACGGTACTCCGTCGTAGAACTGGGATCCCCTCTGCCATATGCCGTGCCAATGGATTGTTACTTCCATGCCCTCCATGTGATTCTCCACGTCCACCACAACCTTATCGTTCTCGCAGACTTGAATGCTGGGTCCTGGCAACATCCTGTTGGCTGTGAGGATTCCCCTTTCCACCCCATCGGCTAACACGCACTGACAGTGACTCCATACCACGTTGGTGGCGTTGGGCGTGCACACCTGACAGGCACTGAAACATAAAGTAAATGTTAACATATGGAATTAATAACCTTAAAATCGTTTAAAATAAAGAAGGAATACTTTTATTTTATACGATAATTAAAAAAATGTATGGTATGTGCCTATTCTCAAATACTACAAATTGCGGTCTCCTAACAATCATGTTAAGATTGGATTTGCATTGTTATTTTTGCTTTAGGACCGATACCCAACTGTGTTTTCGGCTGAAATTTGTAGATTAGCAAATAACAGAATAAATATGTCTGGATAATATAAAACAAATCTATGAGAAACTATAACTTATACAGATGGTATAACGAACAGGATTCTGAGCAGTAGCCCTGAAAGAGCCCCTTATATGAATAAGTTTATCACTATAAACTTATTCATATAGACAGTTTTATGAACTAATCACTTTTTGTAATGAAAGTTTGTTAAAAGTATACCTTTCAACAATTTATATGCAATATAATGTGATTAAAAGTTGAAGGTTCTTACCATTTTATTTGACTTGTATGAAAGCGAATGAATTTTTAAAACAAGATATAAGTTAGTTTCATGTTAATCCAACGTTTTGCAGAAGATAAGAGAAAATATAAAAAAAAATTGATGTTGAAAATTGAACTATTGATATTAGGATATTGTTGCTTCAATATTTTCGACTCCTAATTTAGGGCGGAATCTATCTGTTAAGCATTTTATACTAGCTTTGTTATAACATGAATATATATATATATATATATATATATATATAAATAGTTTTTAGTATAACCCTAGTTTACGGTTTCTGTACGCCACTGATTACGGGATATAGAAGCAAAGACAGCAGTATCCAAAAAAATATATAAAAAAGTCACCATTCAGAATGTATAGAATTTAAAAGGATATATAGCTCTATCCCTTCGAAAATCATGTTTCCAAATTACCATTGAAAACAAATATATCAATAATATTTATGTGGTGTAAAAAGCAAAGACAGCAATATCCACTTCAACCGATCAAACCCAAGTTTATGTCACGTGACAAAATGGCCGTTTCATACTAAAATGAGAGTTGATGTCCATTTTAGTCTGCAACATCATAGCGAGTCATTAATATCCAGTTATGTAAATATCAAAAGCAGCAATGTCCACTGTTTGATAGCGAACACAGTAATACCTATGCATATTCAAACGTTTAATACTTAATTATTACATATAAAAGAAAACTGAAGTGGCAATTGTTTTTAAAAACATATTTATAATTTAAAATAAGGTTTCATGGATTCCAGGGAAATTTCCTTGAGTTGTGACAGGTTTTTTGTATTTATCTCAAAAACACCTGGGTGGGATATTGCTGCCTTTGCTTTTATACCCCCAAACGAAGGTTTTGTTAATACTCACGCTCCCAAAACTGTATAGTACTCCAGAGTGAAGTGATAATAGCACACTCTGGGCGGCTCGTTCTCCCTGCAGGCCCTGGCGCACTCGTCGGGCGCGGACAGCAGCGGGTTCCTCCTGAGCTCGGCCGTGGCGCTGCTCGTGTAGTCCAAGTGCCGGAAGGGCGACTTGGAGTTGCCGGCGGCCGGCAGCGGCGGCAGCGGGTTGGAGCGCACGCCCGCGCTCAGCTTGCCCGAGCCGCCGCCGCCGAAGCTGAAGGAGCCCGAGGGCGCCGTGGACAGCGGCGCCTTGGCCAGCCCCGGGTGCGTCTGCACCAGCCCGTGGGTGGCCGAGAAGAAGTCGGACTCGGAGGGCGCGGGAGCGTTGGCCCCGTTGCCCCACCACGAGGCCGAGGTGGACTGGTCCGTGGGCAGGACCTCTGCAAATAGAGAACATCGAATTCAATAAAACCAAACTCACTTTGTGTTCACATTATTATTTATACGAATAAAAAGAAAACACTTAAAAATTAATCGTGTGATTAAACATAATTAAGTGATCACTTTACGGATCAACAATATCTATATATTTTCGAAACTTGTATACAGGATTATTTGGAAAACATAAATAATCTCGCAGGACTACATTCCTGCCTTGATTATATTCAAGCATCCATGATTTAATATTAATATTTATGGAGATACCTACGCGACAAAAAAGTTTGCATTTTTTTCAATATTTCTGATTTATTTTTTGTAAAACGTTTGACTATCATTACAGTAACTTATATCGAATGTGAATGAGTAAGAAGCAATATTCTATTATTGTTATTCTCATATAAATAGCATCATCTCTGTGAGACATCTACTTTATCTTGATTGATGATTATCCTTATGGAAACAAAATCCAGTTATTGTATTGATTACATAAATAACTCTTATTATTTCTGCGTTAGTTATTCAACTTCATTAAACAAATTTCATGGTTTGTTTGGATGCTTGTGCGGAAGACAGTTTAATGAGGGCAGACTCACCGCTTGCCCAGGACCGTTTGCGGAAGACATTTTGTTTGTCTGATTGCAATAATTTTACAATAGGTAGGTACGCACATAAATTTAAAAAAAATACGTTAAATGCGCTGTGAGCCAATGTTGTGGTACGCCTATAATGTAAATCTCTGAATCAATATGTGAACTCCTACGCAATGAACAAAATTAATATTATTATACTATTTAAAGGTTATAAAATGTTACGATACCCATGTTCAATATCACTCATTACTCATAGCTACGACTGATGACCTATCAAAGTCACGTCGTCTGTACTACTTGGCCTATTGAATAAATTTATACACACAGTAACTTCATAACAGTAAAATTAATACAATTAATAAATATGTACATTGTTTTCACCACTTATATATTGAATATATCAACTTGTTTCAGGGCTATTGGCCTCTTCGTCAGGATACAATGTATAACTAACAAATTAAAAATCAAAAATCGAAGTATAGACAATTAAAATATAAAAAAATAATAAATGGGAAATTATAAATAATTAAGTACTAACATGAATACAAATTTAAAAGATAACTATTTGTAAAAAGGACCTGGATATTTAAAATACTCAATTTACTATTAAGACTTTTTCTTATTTCAAATTATACAGAATTACAGTTTGATAAATTAGAAATTTTGGAAATGAGAAAGTGTTAAAAGTTAAGTGAATATTATAAATAACCAGAGCCTTTTTACTAATAATTATCTTTTAAATTTATTTTCATGTTAGTACTTAATTATTATTCATTTCCCATTTATTGTTTTTTAATATTTTGATTGTCAACACTTCGATTTTTGATTTATAATTTGTTAGTAAATATTGTATCCTGACGAAGGGGCCATTGGCCCATGTTGATATTTTGATATTTTCAATATGTTAATGGTGAAAACAAAGTACATTTTTATTAATTATATTAATAGTATCTCTACAAAATAATTTTGTTCTTTTTGAATAAGTAAAATTAATTATTTATTTTTAAAAAAAAAACAGAATACATTATTATGCTGTAATTTGAGAATATTACGATATGATATTTAGTACAGTCTATATAAATTTGTTAGAAATATATACATAAATAATCTATAAACTTATTGAAAAAATATTCTTTTATTAACCGTAAATATTATAGAACTGTATTCTACATAAAATTGTAAGTACACAATAAAATCTGTAAATTAAAATAAATATATTACTTATAAATTAATTATATCAAAAATATTTCATATCTGATAAAAAAAATAAAAGATTTAGCCTGGTATTACCTACCGTGTATTACTTAAAGGTAATTTATAGGTAAGGTTTCATTGCAATATTCATTGCCTAGTTGATAGGTATTTGAAAAGAATAACAAATTTCAACTTTATTGTTTCTTATTTTTTAGAGGTAAGTTGGTAGAACTCCATAATCACACATATGGAAATAAAAACAATTTTTAATTTTCTGAGACGCATTTCGCCTTATTATGGCATTATCAATCAAAAGATCCAGTTTCGTATCCCAGTGGTAACCTATATTGTATACGTTTCTATTTGATTCATCTCGTTCATTATAAAATTAATATTCTTTGATTATTTTAATTTACACTAAATTGAATTTTTCAATGCACGTTGAGTTAAATTTGTCACTACTATAATTTCGAGGGGAGCAGTCCCTCTCATCATCGCGTGTAATTTATAACTGACCTAAATACAGAAATTTTAACATCTTATTCGAGTAAAGCATCGGGTCGCGGAGCTGTGGGAAGGATTTTTTGGGCTTTAACGGAAAAATATTGAGGATCGGAGGTATCTGTTGGAATGTGATGTTGTTTACGAGTGTTTTCTCTGAATTACTACAAAGTAACTGCCATATCAATCAATAATATTTATATTCTTTGCTTTACAATGTCTACTTAATTTACAATAAAAATTATTAAATCTAGATGTACTCAATTGTTGTAAATTACAAGTTACATTAAATCTCAATGAATAAACCCACTTCAATTTCTTGTAAGTACAATGTTATAACTAAAGATCCCAACGCTGAATTTATTTCTGATATTACGAAGGAAGAGTTCTTGTCAGTCGCGGGCGTTGATCTGGTTATAATTGGAGCACGTTTATTTTATTGGCTCAGTCTAATAAGGTAATTGAGTGTTCACATATAAACTTGCTATTAGAAGGAATTCAGCGATGCATTAAGCGGTTTTTATTCACACACAAATGCAGAACACTTTCTATTTCTTAAACACGATACCAATACTTTATGGCAACAACGCATGCAGCAACCGTTTCAGTCAATGAGACATGGAATTAAAAATTGGAAGTGTTACATTAATTATTTTTTTAAATTTTTAAACAAACATATTTCTTAGACATTTAAAACTAATCGGATTAATCAATTCGATCAATTGAAAAAATATTTAATTACCACTGAGATATGAGATTTAAAATTATTCAAATTTATTATTAAGTTTGTTTATATAACCACTTGTAATAGGTTTCAAAAACAATCAGGGTGATAAAAATATATCAAAAATTTTTAAAAATCAATTTTAAAATGAATTAATAATAATTCTTGTAGCTGACTATAAAAATACAAAAAACATGGCGAAAAGATATGGGAAAATTATATAAATGGAAATATTTAAAATATAATAAATAAGTCAAAAAATGTTCGTCATCTTAATGATTAATGGAGCGAAATTAGTAATCGAAATTCCCCGGTTTGGATATGTTCCGGGTTCGTATCTCAGCGGTTACGAAGTATTTTTTCGGCACGCAGATTTTGATAGACGTGTCTAATTTGTTTCAATAAAAATAACAATTTTCTTTAGAAGAATTGTGCAGCCGCTTATGTGTAACTCATCAATTCCATCAATGTTGCAACTTAAGTAATGCTCACATTAGCATGCACCTGCAAATATCTGCACCTGCGTAAACTGCTCGTAAAATTCGGAGATCTTAATAAAAGCAATAATTACCCATCCATCCGCATCTCAGGGAAAGCTTTTCATGTCTTTCAAAAGCGGCCAACAGATATTTTTAATACTCCCGTTCTAGAACGGGGCACAACATAACCCCAAATATCTTATTTTTAAAACTATTTAATAAATATTCATTATACTGAACTGGCATTATATGTAAGTCTCAGAAATATTCCAAGAATACAACACCCAAAGATAATTAAATTACAATGTGTAGTAAGACAGTCAAGAGTAGAAAAATATGTTTTTCCATAGACAATCGGGAATATTCTATAAGGTAACAATTACGTTACGAATGTAAGATGACAAAATACTAGTTTCTTAGACAAAATGACGACAAAATTAGTAGAATCTTGTTCGCATCGTATAAAAAATGTAATTAAAAATATTATAGAACATTTTCAAACCATTATACTTCGTTAAAACGCAAATTTGACTGGGGTCACTTTTTACCCGGCTCCGATCCTATTTTCGGTCTTCCGGTATCCGAAGGTTAATTATCAAGAGCGAGAGAAACTTTGCCGAAGCTTTCGAGAAGTGGCGCTTTCTCTGGCGAAAGATTTATTTATCGCGGACGTCATTATCAGAAAACAGGCTCGGAAGCAGCCTCTACGCACCCCCACCCCCGCCCTGAGAGCGGTTGAAGGTTTGTTCGGCTTCGTGAGAAAATATACTTCGACAACTTATACAAATCTGGGAGATCGTGTTCATGACCTTCAAGATACGCCGAGATACAAACAAGTTATTTAGATTTAGTTTTGTTTTACGGTAGGTACCTATTGAAAGATCGGATGTTTTAAAAAAATATTTATTATTTTAATGCGTCCTTAAAACTTCCTGTCATCCCCTCGGGCCTATGGTATCTGACTAGCTATGGAGGCGCGGGTTACCGGTTACCACACGGTACGCAGAAAATAATTTTTACGGTACGGAGCATTACCATACGGTATCCTGGAGAAAAAAAGGTTTAAGGTACGGAGCGTTACCGTACGGTATCCAAAAGAAAATAATGTTCACGGTACGGAGCGTTACCATCAGATAAAAAAAAAAATATTTGAATTGATTTCATACAAGACTGTCTCCCTTCTATGCTTTTTGCAATTGGTAACCCTGAGCACGGCTCTAGTGTATCCAAAAACCTCATTTTTATATGAAACCTTTTCGCATACCAGCCAGACAAGGCTCGGCAGCTCGAGCCGCTTCCTGCGGATGAAGTGCAGCGCGAGGAATTACATTATGCACGTACGAGTATCTTAAGCACACGTCAACATTTTACTTCGTACACATCCGTTCCAATTGATGCAATAACTGCGTTTCTCCGGTAAGTGTCTCTCCGAGATAAAACCATTAATCACCCGACACGCGTGCAAAACTGTGCAACGCAAAATGAAAGTAGGTACCTACAACATTTCGCGTAATTTTCGTTTTGATACAGTTGAAAGAAACAGGTTTTTTAAATGCAGTTTTATGCTGCAGGCCACGTTCGTGTAATCTCGAACGACAAAAATGTCGTGAAAGATAAAGAAGTTTTAAATTTAATGTAAATTGATAATAAATAAAGAAATGCGACAGGTAAAAATAAATATCACATTTGTGTCTAAATGGTCCATTTTCTGAGATCAGTGCAGCACAGGTGGAAGAGCAATTTTATAGCCATCTGCAAATAATATATGTTTAACAATTTACTAGAGAAGATATGGAGAGGTGATATCACTGTTACAGGTAAATAATGAAGAGGTATAAATGCGATGTGACGTCAGTGTAAATATGTACGAAGATGTGCAATGATGCTGTGATCAGTGTACACGTGTACGATAATGAATAGTTAATGAGAGGTCTAAAACATAGTCAACTGTTATGTGATATCATTAATAAAATTGAAATTTGCAGAGATTATGAAAATGTAAACATGGTTAGTCTATTTTTATAGACACATTTTATTTTGTATAACAATTTGAGTTAAATTTTTATGTCCCTTTAACTTGTCATCTACAGACCTAATTTACACTGATGACGAGAGAGACTACGTCTATCGAATGTATGTATGTAAGCGACAAAAAAATATAACTCAACGTGTGAGTAGGTACAGTATTATATTTTTAAAAATTTGACATCTTTTATGTGATTAAAAAAAAAATGAAACATTTAATTTGATTGATCTATTGTGATCAAAACAGACAACTAAAATATATAGACTTGAACTAACGTAAATTTCTTCATACACGGTCTGGTACTAATATGTTTGACTCATTTAAAAAGAATTCAACGAGCTTGTTTTTGCTGATGTGATGATGGAACCTGCAATGAGATTCGAAACATCGGCCAGAAAAGTTGTAAAAACACGACATAATATCCCAGAAAACACGAACCAGAAGATTCTTGTAAATTTTGAAACAATTATGAAAAGATAAAAGTAAATACTCTTAAAAAGTAAAATGTCTTAGTAAATAAGTCTCGTTTTATTACAAACATACGTTTTTACTTGAAGGGAGTCGGTGTGGAACGAAAATTGGAGAAAAATTAATAAAACAAGGTTTTTTTTGTAAGAAAATACGTTTTGTTTAATACAGGATTTAATTATGCAAGAATAAATACTTTAACTGCATTATAATGTGTCTTAGATATACGCGTAGGGGGATATACCGTTTCTCAATCTTCTCCCGAAATTTATTATGCAAGAATAAATACTTTAACTGCATTATAATGTGTCTTAGATACACGCGTAGGGGGATATACTGTTTCTCAATCTTCTGCCGAAATAAAGGGTTTAGTTCATCTCTGTACAATTTTATACTCTTTGATCATGACTAACAATTAAAATGAACAATATATGGAAACAAATGGATTCTCAACCCTGGAATTGGAAGTGGAATTTTTTACAAGTTTTAATTAAAAATTCTAGAAAGAATATGCATACTCCGCTGAAGAATTTCCGAAATATTGACAATGAATGACACCTAGTGTTTGTGTTGTGTTTCGATCTCTACAAAGTGAATGAAAGTTGTGTATTTAGAAAAGTTGTTTTTGAACCGTTTTATTTTTTTACGAATCACAACATATACGTAGGTACTTATTTAACGAAAACAGGTTTCTTAATATCTACACGCAATGCGTGCATGTGCAGCGATACGAGTCATCAATGTATTACATAAAGAGATCTTTAAATTATTACAAGTATTCTGTGGCCATATCTAGAAAATATCATAAATAAGAATATTAAATATTTTATTTACAAGAAAACGACTACGAGACAATTTTTAAACAGAAAATCAAATCTTTTAACTCAGATCTTTTAAGAACGTTACGATGTAGTACCTATTATTAATGCACCAAGTTCAAAAATGATTTACGGTTTATTATTTTTCTTTTATTGTTATAAGATATATTCATTACAAAAAATAACAATGTGTCACTGTGCGACAAAACATTTCAGAAGCACCTCAGATATGCCCTTGAGGTGAGTATTTCGCGAAAACGGCGCTATACAAATTATCCAATTATTATTACTATATTTGTTACCAATAATAAAATAATCAAATCGTTGCTTTCTATATTATGTAAATGCAATTCGCATCAATAATAAAGCAAAAGATTTATTATATTCTCCTAACATAATACGATAAAACTTGGGTAGCGAGTGTATAGGACGCCCACTATACGTATCTGTAGGAAGTTAGATCTCTCTAAGTTAATGAAGTTTTCGTAACGCAAGTGTTTTAGTTTATAGTGTATTTAAATTTGTGTAAGTATTTTGTAACAAGTTTCCGTATTTTTTATTATTATTAGATGAACTATTAGAAGAGCCCATATCAAATGTAATGAATATAATAATTTACATTGCATGAACGCGTTTATATGAACGGTTTAAATTAAATTATTTTTTAGATGTCTTGTGATCTGGTAGTCGGTGGTTCTACACCAGCAAGTTAGCCATATTTTCATAGAATAAGCATTTAGTTTATTTCGGAATAGTAAGAATATTGATTTTACACGCGTTCCGTGTTCACATCTCTACTTAAAAAAAAGATGTAATAAAAATATACGATATGGCGCTGTATCAAATATAAAAACGACAATTTATATTATAATTGCCGGGCTTTGTAGAGGGATATGGATTCTATTTTTTTTTTACCCTTTTATAAAGTCCTGTATACTTCCCACAAGTTTATATCTATACTATTTAAATTAATGGTGTCTGCACAATATGGCATCTGTTATGTAGGAAGTATTTTAAAAAAATACCTTAACGCTTTTGAAGATATTCATTATAAGAAATACATCAGATTACAAATTTTGATAGGAAAATTTAGCTCGCGATTAACATCTGCACAATTAACACAGCATTGTGGAAGACCTATAAACTTGGATACAGGAAAAACAACTTGATACATATCAATTAAATATAATTTCAGCTCAGTGCAAAAACGAATCAAAGAGATTATCTCGATCCGCTAAAGTCTACCTTGAGTTATTCATTGCCTTGAAAATAAATATTGTTAACTGAAAGCGGATAAATGGGATTAATTTAGAAAGTATTCCCGCTTGTAACAATGATGGAGTTGTTCATGACCCTCCTGAGCACTGAAATTTGCTTTCAGCGAGATATTATTGAGATCACTTTCTTCCGCTTGAAAACCAACTAAAATATAAGTTGAAAGAAAAACAACTTTCCAATAACAAGTAGTTCTCTCTATTAAACCACAAAAATCGAGTATATGAAGCATTTTAAATATACTTAAAACCGATTTCTTTATAAGATCATTTAAGATGTAAGAAAAAATACCATATTAATAATTTTGTGGTCTATTGTAAACAATCTAAGCGAGCAGTCTATTATTCAATTACTGGTATATTTGCGTAGCTATAAAAAATGGGAACAAAAACTTATTTTATGTATCAGTAAATTTTATATTAAAGTGCTAGTAAGTGTTTGAAAATATCTGTTTAAATAATGATGACATTTTTATAGAAGGAAAAATGAATTATGAAGCAAAACCACCGTGAAATCACTGTTTGTCACGGATATCAATATACATTGACACTATAACGAGTTATTTAATTTTAAATTTCCTGATTGTATAATGGATTGCATTTCCAAGTTGCACCGTAAACTTCTTATGTAATCCCGTGGGCTCGTTTCGGAAACTGAAAACATGAACAATGCGGGATAAACGGGTTTTAATACTTGAATAGCGGGGGTATCATTTTATTCACTTGGGAGGGAGACGGATTTAATACCTGCGTGGTATTATTAGTAATGCTCAAGATTTAAACGAATATTTAATTTTATTATAGGTGTTTAAATTTTAATCATGAATGTAATGGTGAACAGATGTAAACTGAACATAATTGGCGTATTTTTCAATAGGATTAAATCGATTCAATCACTACTATTATATATTGTGGCACAACGTACGTGTTCGATGGTTGACTCTAGGAATCTATTTGCGCCCAGATGTAAAAGTACAGGCAACACGTTCAACAAAAATTTGAAACAGTGATTTTTTTGATGAACCTACCTATGTATGTGTGATATGAGCAACAGGGTGGGCCACCAATGTATGGAATTTTTTTTATCTTGTATTGAATTGAAATAGTGAAAAAACGGTTGCCAAATGGCGTATTTTAATTATGTACAAGGTTTCATAACAATTAGAAAACATCTTCTGTCTCTGGATTGACCTTGAAGTTGTGAAAAATTAAGCAAATCAAGTTATATGAATGTATGAAGAGATAAATTAAACGAAAACATTAAAATAAGAGTAATATTAATACCAACCGGAAAATAGGATAACATTTTTTTTTCGAAACTTTGAGGCCAATCCGGAGACAGAAGATGATTATCAATTTGAATAGGTAGTATTTAACACGCGTAATTTTGACGTCATTTGGCACCATTCTGTCGCTATTAGAATCGCGCCATTTAAAAAAAAATTCGGGCCGGCCTAATGAGCAATTTAAAGTAATAAGTTTTTTAATAAAACTTAAATGCTCTATCTATGGTGCTAGAGATATACCAGGGATTATGTACCGAATTCTGTATTCGGATTTGTACCTATACCAAAACAAGAACAATCTATAAATGTAGGTTTTAAAATTTGGACATGATCGGTCTCGATCTGTCAGAAAATTAAAAGTTATTTCAAAATGAGAAAAATACTCAAGGCTGTTAATAATAAATTGAAATATCTCTTACGATATACATGAAGATGCAGATGAAAATACTTGTACAGATATTATTTACCAAAAATAAGGACCGAAAATAAATCTTGTTCAAGAGAATTTCCATCTTTGAGTTTATCAACTTTCTGCGTAAATTTCTTTTTAATATTTGCCACAGATCTATAAAAGTGAAACCAAAGCTGGTAATACATAAACCAGCTTTACAACTCTCATTAGCATCATAAATATCAGACCATATCAGACGAAGCTGAGATCCTAATTAATAAGTCGCCGTAAAATATGATTTTTAGTAGATTCATAGCAAATTAATTTGTACATGTACATCATACCTACATAAGTGAATGTTCAAAATTTTACTATAAATGATGAAAATTTTCAACAATTAATTAGTCAGTCAATTTTTAATAATTATTTGTTATTACAATCAACATCATAATCATCAACAATTGTCAATCCAGCGTTGGATAAATGTTCCAGTCATGCCATGTATCTTATCTCCCAGATACCATACATAATTGTTTATCTATTGATTGTATAAACAAAATTATACAAAATTATATAACAAACCGAATTGTTTATTTATTGATTTTAGGTATAAACGTCTTGAAATGTAGTCCGCTTATTGCCATTTGCATTTTTTAGCTGACATTTGGACATTAACATCCTCCATCTTGGTCAGCGTTCTAACCCACGTTTCTTTTTCGATCTGTTCGAGCTATTCCGAGTATATTTTTTATCTGACATTGGGACATTAATATCCTTCAACCTGGTCTGCGTTCTAACCCACGTTTCTTTTTCCATCTGTTCGAGTTATTCCCAGTATATTTTAGCTGACATTTGGACATTAACATCCTCCATCTTGGTCTGCGTTCTAACCCACGTTTCTTTTTCGATCTGTTCGAGCTATTCCGAGTATATTTTTTATCTGACATTGGGACATTAATATCCTTCAACCTGGTCTGCGTTCTAACCCACGTTTCTTTTTCCATCTGTTCGAGTTATTCCCAGTATATTTTAGCTGACATTTGGACATTAACATCCTCCATCTTGGTCTGCGTTCTAACCCACGTTTCTTTTTCGATCTGTTCGAGCTATTCCGAGTATATTTTTTATCTGACATTGGGACATTAATATCCTTCAACCTGGTCTGCGTTCTAACCCACGTTTCTTTTTCCATCTGTTCGAGTTATTCCCAGTATATTTTAGCTGACATTTGGACATTAACATCCTCCATCTTGAACCCACGTTTCTTTTTCGATCTGTTCGAGCTATTCCGAGTATATTTTTTATCTGACATTGGGACATTAATATCCTTCAACCTGGTCTGCGTTCTAACCCACGTTTCTTTTTCCATCTGTTCGAGTTATTCCCAGTATATTTTAGCTGACATTTGGACATTAACATCCTCCATCTTGGTCTGCGTTCTAACCCACGTTTCTTTTTCGATCTGTTCGAGCTATTCCGAGTATATTTTTTATCTGACATTGGGACATTAATATCCTTCAACCTGGTCTTCGTTCTAACCCACGTTTCTTTTTCCATCTGTTCGAGTTATTCCCAGTATATTTTAGCTGACATTTGGACATTAACATCCTCCATCTTGGTCTGCGTTCTAACCCACGTTTCTTTTTCGATCTGTTCGAGCTATTCCGAGTATATTTTTTATCTGACATTGGGACATTAATATCCTTCAACCTGGTCTACGTTCTAACCCACGTTTCTTTTTCCATCTGTTCGAGTTATTCCCAGTATATTTTAGCTGACATTTGGACATTAACATCCTCCATCTTGGTCTGCGTTCTAACCCACGTTTCTTTTTCGATCTGTTCGAGCTATTCCGAGTATATTTTTTATCTGACATTGGGACATTAATATCCTTCAACCTGGTCTACGTTCTAACCCACGTTTCTTTTTCCATCTGTTCGAGTTATTCCCAGTATATTTTAGCTGACACTGACATCTAACCCACGTTTCTTCTTCCATCTGTTCAAGTTATTCCCAGTATATTTTAGCTGACACTGACATCTAACCCACGTTTCTTTTTCCATCTGTTCGAGTTATTCCCAGTATATTTTAGCTGACATTAACATCCTTCATCTTGGTCTGCGTTCAAACCCACGTTTCTTTTTCCATCTGTTCGAGTTATGCCCAGTATATATTTAAAATACTACCCTGCATCGTTGGAGGCTTTTGAGTTAGCTTAGTAGTCAGAGTGCATTTGGAGAAATGCTTTCCCTAGGTGTGCATACGTTCACATCCGTCAACTATAATATTTCTGTGGCCTGCAAGGTCATTTTCAATGACTTAGGTTTCTTTCTACACTTTTGACCCAATAGTTCTGATTGCATTACAAATTTAGTAAGCCAAGATTTGAGTTCTTTTGGAGAGTTAGAAATGAAAGAAGTCTACTGTATTTTATTTTAATCGAGATATGTAAGTATGTGTTGCTGGCCTGTTCTTCATTTTATGGATGAAACATTTTAATACGCCAGTAAAATAAATCTGTTTATTTCTCTAGAAATTTGAAGCAATAAAATATAATAAGCATTTAATATATTGACAAGAGTAATGTAATAGGTAGAGAGTAAGTAATCGTGATATATATCTGAAGCATAATTTGCGGACGTCAACAGATTGGAGATACGCTTTCGCGCAATTTTATGACTCAATGGTCCATATCACCGAGTTTATGATGATGTATTGATAAATACCTGCTGTATATCTGCTATTGCATTGATCTATTAGATGAGATAAGTGCTCGGAAAATACCTGTTTTTCTTCTGATGAAATTTTAGTGTATAATATTATTACAAAATTTCATTTAAATTTTTTTTATATCTATATATATTTGAACAAATCTGCGAAGTTCCCGAAAAATAACCTTTTCATAATGCATATACCTCTTCGCGAAAACTTCTATTTAAACATATATATATATATATACACACACACACACACACACACACACACATGTATATTGGTTCCTTTCATTCACATCACCGAGCAATATATCATGTCTTTGGAAATATTTGACGTTATCATCGAAGTGAGATATAAATAGCTTTAATGTTTGAAATATTAATTTTCCGAATTTAACGATAGAGTTTGAGTCGTCAAAAATAAGGCGAATTTACAAATTGGCGGTATTTCATTTAGAATAATAATTTAAGCTTTGTTGATTCCCGATTTTCAGCATGTCAAATATGTATTAAAATTTGAGAAAATCCACTGTTATTGTTCTAAAAAATATTACTAAAATTACTAATAAAATACTAATTTATTAATTTGCTACCTCCTAAATTATTAGTCATGACATGTTTGTAACACAGTTTTAAAAAGAAAATTGTTGTCAGAAATTTAATTATTAATTTTAATTAATTAAGAACTTTGTATAAACCACTCGGAGTAATTTTACGTGGTTTCGACGCCACTGTATCTTCGTCAAGAAGGACGCAGGACGCATACCGAATCATACATTCACATCCTGACGAATGAACATATGCATCCTGACAAAGATATAGTGGAATCGAAACCGGTAGATGTAAAGTTACTCGAAGTAGTTTATACAAAGTTCTTAATTTCGTAAAGCCGCAGGGTCATGTCCTGGTATTCGCTTTTTAAAAAAAAAAAATCCCTTTGCATTTTTGGGGACACCTTGCAAAAATTGAAAATATTTTTTTGCAAGGTTTTAATCATTTTATTTGAGTTGTATTGAAGCAAATGAAATTTTTTATAATCAACATAAGTTAGTGTAATGACAGTTCAACTTTTTAAAAAAAATAAGTCAGAAGTATTGGAAAAACATGCAATCTCCATAACTATTAATATAAGATAATATTTGCTTGAATATTTTCGATTCATCATCAAAGCAGGAATCCTGTGTTCATTCATCATCATCATCATCAAAGCAGGAAAAGCAGTAAATCTGTAAATTTTTTGCTACTAGCTATGAGGCATCCCGTATATAATACTTACAATCGAAATCATTTAACGTAAAACCGTGGTGACCGAATTCAAATTAAATTCTTGTTAAAAGAAATGACAAATGCCAGCCTAGCCAAAGAAAAGTTTAATCAGAAAGTCATAAACTATAAGCCACCCGGGCATTGTTTCAAATGTTTCAAATTCTTTTTTATTATCAATTGTCGGCCTAGTAAGAAAGTTGAGTCATAAAGTTAGGAGCACAAAGCAATTTTGTGCATTATTTTTTTCTTCAAAAATGCGAAATATTTTCATGTACAGGGAATATACATGCACAAATGTAAATAAAATATGGTATAACTGGGATTAGCTTTCATGTCATCATCTTATTCTGTTATCATCTGTAACCACCCTACTCCACCCTCTCCACCCCATCTCAACATATTTTGTAACCAAAAATTATCTTATATTGTCACATTTGCAATGATCAGTGAAAAGTTCATAATTGGCATAGTTTACTGATTTTTTTATGTATATTAATTTTAAGATTTGCTGTCAACTTTCCCAAAGATAAATACAAAAATAAATCTGTCTTCTTTTATGTGGAGCCAATGGTACTGTAAATGAGAAGGAATTTTTTTTCAGAGTCATCTATAAACTCTCACGGGTTACAATATACAAGCATTTTGTAAGGACCAGAATCATCATCATCACTCTTGGCACTAAACCCTTGGTGGGTCCTGGCCTCCTCAATAATTTTCCTCCACTCTCGGTCTAGTGCCAGCTCTCTCCAGTTCCGAAACTCTATGGCAGAATATTAGGTACTTTATTTACTTATATATTATGAGACGAAACGATTTAATAGTATTAATACAATAAATTATTGATGTTAAAAACAAGAAAGCATTTCAATAAAAAACATAAGAAATGTTGAATACCAGCTCAAATTTTCACTTAAATGTGGGCAAATGGTACATACTTAGCGTAACGAATGTGAACGGACGACGAGAAAATATAGTTTTTGTTGCCAACGTTTCAATAAAATCAATGCGATTATGGCAATTTTATGAGGAATTTTTTGCCCTGCTATTTTGTAAGACTGTTGAATGAACGTGAAAAGCAATCTGCGTGGTGAAACCATCAGCGGTTTGATTTAAAGTATCTATTATTTGTCAGACGCCGTCGATTTAAGTTTAAATGAAATAGTATTATGTAACAATTAAAAAGTGGTGTACATAAACGACTGTTTAGGAATAATTGCTATTTGGAAATTAAAACATGTCTGATAGTTTGCATGGTCCATAGAGCAATTGTGTCTCTTTCATTTTATTCTAATCGATTTAAGATGCACGATAAAGGGAAAAAAGATTTGTACGTATTTTGTTGCCGAAATTTTATAGGTTATTGCCGCATATATTGTTTTGTTTGCCATATCAGAGCTGACGATCGAGATAATGAATTGGATTACAAGTATTGTGTTGGAAATACTGCGTTTCGTAATTTTGTTACTGCTTGGGAGTTAATACGGATATCGTGTCAAGGAGGCACTCGAGATTTAATATTATAGAGATGACAGTAATGTTTTAAAGCTTGATCGGTGGTAGGGATTATGATTTCGGGATCCCAAACGCTTTTCTGGTCCCAAAATCTCGTGATTAAAAAGCCTCGATACAAAAAATAATTTTAAAAGAGAATAGCGGCCAGTGCGTCCCAGAACTTCCAATGTGACACAAAAATAACACTGAAATCTTATAAATTTCCAGTTGGTTATTTTTAATACTAAATGTGCCATGTACCATATAAACAGTCGAATCAGAAAAAAAAATTGTTTTATTATCTTAAACCATCCATTATACTCTATTTTATTGACCAATGTTAAAAAAAAATTTCACTTCGAAAAAAGGGAAATTAAATTTTTTTAAATCAAATTTTTTTAAAATTTTAACATTATCTGAAAATATAGAGTAAATTAGATGGTTTAAGATGGACAGTAGGTAATTTTCAGATTCGACAGTATGTGTGTAGGGAATGTCTATATCGACGGCCCCTACGTATACTGTCGAATCTGCAAAAAATCTTTTTACATTTTACTATCTTAAATCATGCAATTTACTCTAAATTTTCGGACAATGTAAAAAAAGTATTTTAGTTTCAAACGAGCCAATATTAATACGTTGAGTGCTGCGCATACAAAATTTCACTATGTGCACATAAAATCTAGTTATGTATATCTAAAAATACAAACGATAAACTATTTCAAATTCTAAAAATATTTGTCTATTTAATTCTAGGTCTTAGATACATAGTCTATCTGATAAGATATTTTTTAATACTTGTGCAATTTTTGACTGGTATAAGAAATCGGTAAGCCTATTATTGGGATCGGCCGATCAACGCTTTACATATTTGGATGTGTTAATGTGGTTCGGAATAATTACTATGAAATGTATGTGAATAAAAGCACTATAAAACTGGCGTTTTACAATAATATTATTTATTTAACGTTCTGTAACGTTAATATACAATAATATAATATTATTTAACATTCCCTAATGCTGTTAAATATTTAGAATTATATGGTTCCCAATTAAAAGCAATAGATCAACATGATGTTAATACATTGACTGTTCTTTTTTCACAATGCAGTAAGTAGATATGTATTTTTTTATATTTGTATGTACATCAAAAATATTGAATGTACCTTTTTTATGAATACCGTTTGATTACACTATGCCGTTTTCGGTGAAAAACTGCAAGTATACAACAGGTAATTAATGCTGAGTAATATATCGATCATGATTAAACAATACCTCGTAAGCCACTTAATACATATTTTACATAGGGGAGGCAAAAAACTGCATGATATCTAGATTCTTTACAATAAATATAATACGAGGAATTGCTTTAATGGAATAGAAGACACAAATGATTGTTTTTATGATACAAGTTTTGGCTATATTACATGTCCACACAGAACCACATAAATAAAGACAAAATTAAAGACAAAAACCTTAATTTTGAGAGAAGTGTTTTAAACGAGGTATTCTTTTATCACGAGCGATATGTACTTCCGTAGAACCAGAACCTAGTTAATGGTTTTATAGCCATCCCTCTGGAATATTTGTACCTCAATAATATCAATACGCATTAAGTTTTAATGTAAAGAACCAAATTTCTTCCAATATCTGTTTATTTGTTTGATATCAGACCACAACCTTACACTGTGATGCTTTGTATACCCTTTAAACAAACACCAACACATCCATAATATTCGAATTTACTATTTTCGTGACCGTGTGCAGTGTCGCTTTTGTTGCATGAGATTGATTATAAATGCGCACAAATAAAACATTGTATTCCCTATATAAAAATTATATTTACATATATGACAGTGACATGTATATAACAGTGTCAATCGATTTATAGTCCGATAACATATTAACGTTTATCTAATTTATTTTTACGTTAAGAGGATGTCCGTGTAGCTGCACGTATTTGTGTTCATCTAGAGCTGTATTATGAATAAATATATAAGCATCTTCTAATATTCTTTATAATGATCTTAGCACACAACACCAGTTTAGTATACATACATACATCGTATAGTTCGGTCGTAATCATACGTATTACATATGGGTACGATAATGGTGTGTTTACACACGACAATAACTACTGTCTAAACTGAATAATTTTGGTGAATTTTTCGTAACGTTTTATAAGACTCTCAACCTTTCTTTTTTGGATAAAGTGAAGTATTATTTGTTTGTGAATAGTAATTATTATTGTATTTATATAGATCAAAGTTAATTTATAATAGGTTTTATCGTGATCACTTTTTTTTATAAACGACGTATGTTTAACTTTTTTTTAACATTATCTGAAAATATAGAGTAAATCGGATGGTAAAAGATACTAAAACAAAAATCGAATTTTCGCAGATTCGACAGTACCTACCTACTTATACGTAAGGATCGTCGATACGTTCGATTAAGAATTTTAGACTGATTTGTTCAACAATTAATTATTGTTTTGTTTGTTAATAATCTTTATAATGTTTTGTTTTTCAATAATTGATTTGTGTGACAATTATTTAAATAATTATATTTATAACCTACAAAAATATAATTTTGTTGCATAATATAATTAAGGCAATGAAGGTTATTTAAATTACGTACTTTGTAAAATTATAACTATAATATGGATTTAGGAGAAATAACTTTAATACAACTGTTAATACAACTGCATATTTTCGTTTATATTCTTATTTATCCGCCAATCCCGAGACTGGTCCCGGGATGCCGGGATTAGTCTTTCTTTATTCCGTACTCCCGGGATTGAAAAAATGCTCCGGGATTTTAATCCTTAGTCGGTGGTCACTTTATCACGAATCGTTAAATAAACATATGTATCCAGATCGTGTGCGCCCGTACATATAATCACTTTAGCAACTGAAGGTTGTGAGGCGGAGGACAATGCACGTTTTTATATTACCGTGTTTTTTAGGAATGCACCTGGATATCAGTATATGTATTCAGAAATTGTGAATCATTCTCCCCATTCTCCTATTCCCACGGTCTTTTTTTTTTTTTTTTTTTTTTGTTTTCTTTTTTTTTTTTTTTTTGAATAATAATGAATTTAATTAAAGGACTTAATTTTCATGTTATTCACTATCAGCTTCAATTAAAAACAACATAATAAAGCGAACCAGAATGTTTATAAGTATTCATGTAAATACCCACTAACTATCGCCTTCTTGGCAAATCATTACCACAACGATTAATTAAAACAATATTTTAAATATACGCCGTACTTGCATAGTTGACAATTAGACGGATATTTGCCAAGTCTTTTCGCTGTAGGCACTTCCCGTTAGTAATTCGATCAAAAAAGGATTGATTTGCCAACTGTTAAGGAGTGGTTACAACTGTCAGCTAAAAAACTATTTAAATCAATATATTAAATTTACTATTATAAACCTTTTAACACAAAGACCACGTTCGCGAATTCGCTAATTTTTATTGTATTATTTTAGAGTTACTAAGCATTCAGTTAAATAGATAAAATCTCATTGGCTGGGATACTTACCACCAGTTTGCCAAAGAATAATAAACAAGTTAAAAAATGTGTTAACATAAGTTATGTCCGTATTTTTCAAATGAGGAAGACATGAGAACATAAGAAAAAATAGTCAATAATGTATATTATCCTTTATTATTCACAACTTCTTGCCAACTTTCTACAAGTTTTACGATGCCTCTGCGATAAAAGCCATTTATTTCCCTGATTCAACGCAAACAGGTGTCAAAAGGCCTGTAATTAATTTTTTAAAAAATTAACGTAAAAAAATACAATAGCTTGTAATGCAGAAAAATTTCTTTCGAATGAAGTTATTATCAGTTTGTTTTACTTTTGACGCCCATTTAAAATTTGAAAAGAAAAAACTACCACTAACAGAAAAAATACTTTAATATTGGCATGTTAGAAAGTTCAATGGAAACAATAATTTATTAAATAAATTGTACGTTTGTATTAAAATTTGAAGTTAATAATGTATAAATGATAAATTATACCAAAAATTGAGATACATCTTGAGTTAATTTTTAAAAGAAAAATCGGCTTTTTATACTGCTACGAAATTTTCTAACGCAGTTTTATTGACAGATTAGTTTGGAGGACCGACCGAATAAACATATTCCAGGTTAAAAGGCAAAATGAATAACTTAATTACTGTATAAATTTATTTTCCAATTTAAAAAAAAAAAAAATTCATAAATAAAAAATAAAATCCACGGGCTTGGAAAGATGGAAAAAAGTGGTCCTATAATTTTATTTTTTAATATTTTAAACTACTAATCATAAAATTAATATCTGACTATACATTGTACACTCGAGTATAGTAGATCTATAACATAAACTGAAAGAAATGTGTTTTACTTTAAATTGTAATATCTCTACCAGAGATAATATAAAGATCTATACCATAAACTGAAAGAAATCTGTTTTACTTTAAATTGATATATAATAAATACTTTTATCTTTTTGTGGAATTTTAGACTTTGATACCTACTGAGTCATTTCGCCATTCAGCGGCGCTGGAACTAGCTAGACCAGCTCACGTACGCATGTCGCTCATTAATTGCGTGCCCATAAATGCAAGTTACGTATAATTGTTATATTGGTGGTACAACTATCTCCGATATCTAGAACAGATCTTAATAACTATGTATGCGAATTTTGAATGTGGCCTGGAATTCGAGTCGTTTTCTCAGTTGACTCAGCATAGCTTTGTGATTTTTATTACGTGCACAAATATCTGAATAGAATATGGTGGAGTTTTCTGTAGCAAGCCGAGGAAGTCATCTTATATATTTATATTTAAATTTTTGTTTAGATATTTTAAATATAAGTACACACGACATCAGTGATATAATATTTATTGATAGTCATGTAGGTACGTCAGTGATATAATAGACAGAGTCAGTGGCAAATTATAAGAAACGCCAGTTTCACAGGAATAAGTATATGTGTCCGTTAGATGGTAATTTGAGTAGAGAGTTGGTGTGTATGTGTGCGTGTGTGTTTGCGCCTGTGCATGTGCGAGAGGAAATATGTCAACGCGAAAGATTACCCCTAACAGAGTTAGTAAAATGCCTAAAATGTTAGTAAAAAACTTAAAATAACCAAAGAATTATTATTATTTATACTAATAAAAAATAAACACGATGTGCCTAACAAAGCAGAAAATTCAATATCTTACTAAAAATAAAAACATTGTTAATGTTGGTAATCGGTTTCCACATTATAAGATGTTTTATTTATATACGTTGTTTAATTCAAAATATATTACTATTCTGGCTTACTTGCAAAGATATAACTGAACTATTATTTATAAATATGGTTGATATTTAAATACTGTAATGAGATGATGAACCTGCTGAATACTGACAATACAATGGCGCCGGCGTCACGC
Source organism: Agrypnia vestita (assembly GCA_016648135.1). Lineage (NCBI taxonomy): Eukaryota > Metazoa > Arthropoda > Insecta > Trichoptera > Phryganeidae > Agrypnia > Agrypnia vestita. Next base: position 66,125 of record JADDOH010001810.1, read on the forward strand.
AACGCAGGGTCATCAATCATTCGTTACCGCATTCCCTCTAAGATTCTAATACGTTGCGTTAAGCACTAAAAAAATAATTTGGAATCGTCTAGAATGCTCTAGAACAAATCTCTCGAAGGAATTTATCAATAAAAGATGTCACGCAACGCGGGCAATTTTTTTTTGTGAAAGTAACAAGTGCGACATTTCAGCGTTAGAACCAGTGATAACAGTAGTGAATGAATAAAGGAATACCGGGGCGAGAAGTCTTTCTACGAAGGAATATTGAACGGAGTTTACTAGAACGTGATCAATGCAACAGGAACAGCGTTAATTAGTGCGAATTAAGGGACAGTACAATAATAAGTGTGTGAAATATTCTGGAGATATTCTGACGATAAAATTAAAAACGGTACTACGATCGATGTACCTCGTATCCAGTGACATCCCTTTGATAATAAATTGAACTAAATTAATTTTCAGTGTTTTCACTTGTCTCTCAAAGCCACGTATATTACCGACATATTATATTACCATTCTAAAGTATTTGTGTCTTATTTATTTGAAAAATCGCTTGTATATTACACTAAATATGCGTATGTGTGTACATGTTGCGCCTACAAATATGTATATAAACTACAAGATAGTTATTTATTCCAGTTAAAAGAGAGCATAATTTGCAATTCAGCTTCAGTACGACAGTAATTAGAGTGTGAGAAAAAAGTTCTGACAGAATAAAGCTATCAGAATAGTATATGGATTACATCACGGACATATAGAGCTATGTGATATTCATAAATGTTAATAATAAATAAAGAGAAAATATCTGCAGTTATCATCGTATCAGGTTCCTTCTCAATTATAGAAACGGGAATGATTTTTTTATCATATTCCATAGATTCCAAGAAGAAAATGAAACCTGTCATAATTACATACTTACATGCTTACGCGACATCACATAATAAAATTAGAGTTATAAATGGTTGTTATGTTCAAAACAATATGTACAGACCACCAAAATATATAGATATAAATTAAGGTAAATTTCTTGGTATACATACATTTGACTTGGTTTGTCTGGTTCCAGAGCTGGTTTCATTAAGTTTGTAAATTTTAAAACGATTATAAAAAAGTCAAACTAAATACTCTTAAAAAGTTAATGTCTTGCAATGGAACCCGAAACATCGGCCAGAAAGGTTGTAAAAACACGGCATAATACCCCATAATATCCCATAGTAGTAAATAAGTCGCGCATTATTACAAAAATAGTTTTTACTTGAAGAAACTCAGTTTGGAACGAAATTTAGAAAAACTACGTCGATTGTGAAAAATATGTCTTGTTTACTAAAGGATTTAATTGCACAAGAGTAAATATTTTATCTGCAGTATAAATGTGTCTTAAATATACACGAGGGGGACATACTTTCGCTTTGGGAGACCCCATCCCTTCACCTAAAGAAGGAGAGTAGTTCATCTCTGTACAATTTTATACTCTGATATGAATGAAATTTAGTTGTCTGTCTGTCCGTCCGCGTAACTTTGTGTAACATTTTATAGTAATTTTGTATGAAAAAAATTTTTTTTAATAAATTAAAAAATAAAATTTACAATTTTTTTATTTTCGATTTTTTTAATGAAATTTTTATTTTTCCAATTTTTTTTATTCCTTAGGAATCGACATGTTAAAGTACCGTCATATTTGATGGGTTACATCTAGTGAAATATATAATATTGTCACGAGATGGTAGAATCAGAAAGAATTGTACTCGACTCGACTCGACGACTGAATCAGAAAGAATCAGAAAAACATGTAATCGACGGTTTTGCAGCACCTTACATCTTTTCCACTAAATTTGGAAGATACTAGAAGGTTCTAGGACAGTCCATACGAATCTGGAATCAACTGGGTTATTCTCATAAATTCTGAAACCATCGCGATGCGAAATTTAGTTATAAAAAGAGATCGACCGGCTACTGCGTATCAGACATTGTTTGACGTTTGACGAGTGCGACATTGCCAACGATAAAACCAGCGAAACAGTGTGGCCAGAGCGTGTTTAACCGAGAGATAGATATTTGTTGGGCGCCCAATAGATAGATATTGGGCGAAGTAGGTATTTACGTGCAAAGTTGAGCGGAATAATCTTGAATGTGATCGATGCGATAGAAGCAGCGTAACAAAAAGTATTCCACAGACGAGTAGTGACTACAGATAAATAGTGCGAATTAAGGAGTTCGATAATAAGTGTGAAATATTTTAGTAACATTTAGTGACTGAATTTAAGAGCAGTGCTTTTTAAGTTTGTGTACAGTGACTTCTGCGTATTAAATAAAACTTTAATTTTGAATGTTTCATTTTCTTCCACAGCTACGTCCCGTGACAATATTAAGACAATAATTTTTAGCCGTATTCGGTGTTTCCCATTTTCATCTATCAGAATAGTATATATGCACAAAACTCTCAATAATTTTGTGATTTTTTTGGAAAAAATACTAGCCTTAAATTCATGAAAAATCACGGGAAATGTTAAAAACATCTTGCCTTGCGTGACCGCGCAACATATGCCGCGCGCTGATTGTGTGTCACACTCTAATTATGTAAAGTTTTAATTTCAGCGATTTACAGACTTTACGACAGATAGACGGACAGACAGATAGACAACGAAATTATTATTTTTGATTATGATATGATATTTTTAGCACATACTTTCTTTAACATACTGATCCAAATTTTATTTTTCCTGTAATTTACATATGTAACTTTAATTTATAACTAAAAATTTTTATTTAAAAAAAATATCTTCATTGTTTATATTATTTAAAAATATACCATGTTTTATATTCATAAAGTCTTTTCTTAAACTTTGTAGGTACGATGTTGATTTAATTTTTTTAATCTTTATTAATATGGTTAAAAAGATTAATAATATCTAAAGTAATGACGTATTATGCCTATTTATGTCCACAAAGTCTGCATTTTGGCTTATAGTATGTCGGATGTGGGGCTTATCTAGGTATTTTTTTGTTATACGCAATGATCTTTTATAGCACCAGAAATATTTTTTTATATAGTTATAACCACATAACTGACGTACCTACATGGAAATAACACAGTTACACATACAAGCGAAAAGTTGGGCTCAGTATGAACGATATTAAAATGGATGTTAAATTGTTATTATTCGTCATGGTTAGCAATATTTCATTGACTGAAATCAAGGTCTTGTGAATTTTTAATGAAAGACGTCAATCAAAATATTTTTGGTATCGTATGCTATTTATTACCAACGATATAATATTGCATGACTGAGGCATATGGTGTTTCGTATGGTCGATGCGGATAAATATGGGTTCGGGTTTGATTGTAATAAATGTTTATTATTCAATCAATTTTTTTGCAGAACATTGCTGCATTACTAATGACAGGTATTAAATGTTTGCACGTATAGAAAAATGAATTAACAACGCGGAGGCAGCCAGTAATGACTTCTCTTTGTTGAGTGATTAACATGTGATCTGTATTTAGGCTCAGCTTCCGTTTACGTTAGCATTATTCAAGTTCTTCCGGTTAGGTCACGCGATCATTATTTAAAATAATTGTCATTGGAGAAAGAAGAAAGTTCCATTCATTTGCATAAATCGGAAGTGTCAATATTATCAATGAAGGTTTTCGAGGATTTGACAGGTTTATATTACCTATATTAAAATCGTCTACAAGTATTTTGCGTTTTTTTACGGCATTTTTAATAAAATATGCAGATTGATAGATCAGAATTATCTCAGTTACGCTTATTATTTCGTAGAACTTATATTTTGATCGTGAAATAAATAAGTTATACGAATAAATATCGGATTGATACTTTCGTAATCAAGTATTTTAATGTTGATATTTTAGAAGCTAAGAATATATCATACTCGTCCTAACGTGGGTACATCTAAAAATACCGCGATTTTGCATGTAGATTTTCATAAAAAAAACGCTAATTTAAAAAAAAAGTAAAAAAAAATGTACAAATGAAGGTAAGTAAACAAGAACTTGTACGTGTTGACACATTTAGAAGTGTCACAACTCGTATGACTGCTTATGTTTCATACTACGGTATATAATGATCATGTGAAACGGCTGCACACGCATGTTCTACAGATTGACGCAATTTCCCTTTGATGAGAAAATAAGGTTTGTGGACAAGTCTGTGCGGTGTCGGTGGAGTGGTGGTACCTGCTTATTCTATACCCACACACACTCACACACGCACACACCCAGGAGATTGCTTTACGTTGGATCGAATAATACAAGTATTTATTCCACATTTTGTTTTGTCTCATCGAACGATAAAAATTATCAATGCGGGAATCAAATCAGATAAACACTGCTATTATCGAATGAAATACGATATCTTTGTTATTTCACCAATTGGTAAATCAAGATCATGATTAATAACAGACGTGAAAGTTTATTTCGAGGACATACTGCACAGGGACAAACGATACAAATTAATTGTACAGTATTAACACTTGTTGCAATATATTTTAATTTTTTACATTTTTAATCTTATTTTTCTCATATGATATTACATATTTTTTTCTACTTATGTACTATTCTAGTAAACTCAATGAAACTTTTTATTGCAGGTAGTAACAAATGCAGGGTAAATAGTCTCACAGCTTTGTAATAGCAAATACTTCGAAGGCGTCTTCTTCATGCAATTTTGAATCGAAAATATTTTTTACACTTTTGATGAAATGTCGACAGCTACGACAGCGACATCAAAGTTGGCATTTTTTTAAAAATATTTTCAATTTTCAATTTCAATTTATTTCACGATAATATGTACATGACAAACAAAATGTTTAAGGCATACATATTAGGAAGTATATATCAAAAATGAAAGTATTTAATAAATTAAAAATAACATAAAATCTCGTCAAAGCTGTAGGAGAATCCCGCTTCGGAAAACCCCCTCAGACACATGGAATATATCAATACCCAAAGCGATTTTGTTCAGCATAGCTGTGGCTCTTCCAACAGGCATAACCATCGGCAGGTTGGTCCTGTATATTGGAATGTGAAACAATCTATGCTGACGATGTCTAGTGTAATTATCAGGAACATACAAACCAATGCTCTGCATAATTTCAGGATTATCGATCATACCGCGCAACGATCGATAAAAATGTGTAATCAAATACACATTCCTTCTAGTCTCTAGACTATTGTAGCCAAGCATACCCTGGAGAAACTCGTTTGGGTAAAGCCAAGGATAATGCCCGTACTCTCTCATGTAGAGATATCTCAGAATCTTCTTTTGGACTTTCTCCACCATAAGAGATTACTTGCCCTCATGTGGCCCCCAGATCATCGAGCCACTCTCGAGTCTACTCCGCACCAAGGAGTTGTAAAGAGTTTTCAGTATGCGGGTATTCTCGAAAACCCTGGCAGTACGCAGAACAAATCCTAACATTCTCAAAGCATTACCAATGATCGTCTCTATGTGATCGTGAAATGTTAGGTTGCTTACAAATCTAACACCTAGATCTTTAACATTTGATGTTCTTGTCAGATTTTGATCGTTCATTTTGTAGCGAAAAAATAGAGTTTTTTGGTAATTGAAAAAATAGTTCACCCCTAGTGAAGGATGTAACCGAACACTTGGAAACATTAAACAAAACTTTATTTCGTCTTCCCCATTCACATATACTTGATATATCTGCTTGGAGAAGACGAAAATCGTCCAAAGTTGATACCTTTAAGAAAAGCTTTAAGTCATCCGCAAATAACAGAAAGCGCGAGTTTAAGATTACATTTTTTATATTATTAATAAAAATCGAAAACAACAATGGACCCAGGTTAGATCCTTGTGGGACACCCGAGAAGATAAAGAAGCACTCTGACGCGAATAGGCCGTAGGAGACGTATTGGTTCCTATTTTGGAGGTAGCTCGACATTAATTTTAGCATACCATCCGAGAAACCAATCTCATACAACCTTTTCAATAAGACATCATGGTTGACTGTATCAAAGGCTTTGGCGAAGTCATTATACGAACAATCTACCTGATGTCCCGCGTCCAGAGCTTCCGTGACGTAATTTGTGAAGACCATCAGATTTGTCTCAACCGAGCGGCCTTTCCTAAATCCATGTTGTTCATCAATTATAAATGGCTCTACTCGGGAAGCGACGGTTCTACTTATTATGATTTCAAATACCTTAGCTGGGGCAGAGAGAACAGCTACAGGTCTATAATTTTCTACGGACGACTTAGAGCCACTCTTATGTATGGGAGTAACTTTTGAAGTCTTCCATGTTTCCGGGAAGATCCCTGTATTAATGGAAAGATTATACAAAAAACAAAGTGGTTTTTTTATCAGTTCCACACAACCTTTTAAGAGAAATGTTGGAATGAAATCTGGACCAAGAGAATGAGTATTATTTAATTTTTTTATAGTGTCGGACACATCCTTCTCACTGATATTTTGAACATCAATAGACTGTGCACCGATCGGAGAACATTGCCTAGCAATGTTAATATCCAGAAGCGGAGGTTCACTACTATACACTGTTTTAAAATGACCTGCAAACGCCTCAGCAATATCTGCACCCCGTACCATTTTTTCGCCCCACAAAGTGCTCGTATTACTTCCAACAAGTCAGACACAGACAATCCACCTGCGCAAGGTTACATTCAATTCAGATATCTAAGAAAACGACAAAATAAAAGGCAAGACAGATAAGTCTGGAGAAAAAATTAAATAATGCCAAGGCTACAAATGTCAATAATAATAAAGTTAATCAAAATACTAAAATTCCGAAACTGTAACGTATGCATGCAAAACTAATGGTAATTAAAGACATAATAACAATGGTAGTTATGGAGTTATAGGTGTCATTACCAATTGCGAAATCTATGTATACTAACTAGTAAATGAGAAAAAATATGTGATGATAAAGATGTCTCTAGCAGAGGCCAGTGCAATATATGAAATGTTCTTGATTCGAACTATATATAGAACTTTCAAAATTTTTATAATGTGTGGATGTTCTTACGATGGAATTGGTGAACACTGCACTGTGTAGAGTGATCACTTAAGCCAGCTCACACAGGTTGTAAGCCCTGACCCATCGTATAAGAGACTTCCATCCACTTTTCTCACTTATAAATAGCGTCTCTGTGAGACTATAATTTTTCTTGATTAAATGGTACACTTGAGAACGGCTTTTCAATCTGGCATACACAATATATTTTATTTTTATTTTTGGTACTACTACAGGTAACGAGGTCCAATTACGGTAACGAAATACATCACCTACTCTACTACGGGCGCCGACGAAATATCAAAATTAATTTATAGACGAATTATTATTAAATTATTAACATACTAATTTTAAACATAGAAAAATCTTATATAAAAATATCAATTGTAAATAAAAACAGTCATACAATAAACTCGTTTTCTTACTTGACTAACTTTGTTAGTCAGTTTTGCCTTGCCGTATTGAATGCACATATTTTCGTCGGGAGTAATTTTTTCGCTCTCTCCGAATATATTCCACGCGTAAAACTGTACAAAAAAAACGCATTTACAATACAGGGATGTTTTCTATATAACTATTTTTACAGTGTTATATGTTATATAAGTTTCACAAAAAAAAATCGGCAGCTTACGGTAATATATTGGAGGTTCGCCAATGTTTGAATCTTGTGATTTTATTAGAGGCAAACCTTGAGGTGAAGCACCAAAAATTGTTACTGAAGATAGAATTTCTGCAGAAATTGAAGTTAATCTAGAAATATTAATTCAAAAATAAGCTAACAAGACTGGTCCAATGTTAAAAGATGTTTCGAAAATCGGAAAAGTTGGGAAACTCTATACATATATGGCGACCACACGAATTAAGTTAAAAGAATAAATCGGCACGCGTGTGTACAAAATTTTGTTAATAATTATTGCTGTAATTCTACTTTTTCGCTTCGCACCACATCTTTCTTACTTTGTATGCCCTATTTATTTGAATAATTCTTGCTATATACCTTCTTTCTTGTTATATCTTACCTACTAAGTACCTGCATGTGATAATTTCTATTTATATATTTAAATCATCTTATATTTTTATGTACCTACCGCATGTATAATAATTGAATATATGTATTATTATATGGAATGTGTGGAACTACATCTTCAACAAATCTCCCCACATACTGGAATAAAAAAAATATAAAAATACGAGTTAAAGAGTTTTACCACCCAGAGAGAATAAAATTTAGGAAAAAATTGGGTGATTATTTACTAGGAGATGATTATTTTTTTATTAGTACTATTAAGGTAGGTAGGTACATACAAAACTATAACTTTATTAGAAAATTTTCTAAAAAATAAATGCCGTACCATATACTTGACATACGTAATATCTACGCTATAATACGCTATTTTGTAGATATTTAATTTCTTAATAAGTACATGATCTTCTATTCTGTCTCGAACCAACGAGCACCGGGGAAAGTTGCGTCTCAGCCACGGAGGATGTGCTTCATAGTTTAATAGTTATATACCTTAGTAAGTGTTAATAAAAAAACTCAAATAATTAATCACCTCCTAGTAAAAAATCACCAAATTTCTACCCAAATTCATCTCTCAAGGTGGTATAACCCCTTAATGCAGTAGGGTGGAAGATCACTCTAGTAATAAAATACGTGGAATCGAGATATAAACATTAGAAAATGAATTTGAGTGGCATTTATTGCTCCATTTTCTCGCAACGTTAACTATGGTATACCACGCTTTCATGACAACTCATACAGAGTAGGAGCCAGCGACCACCAGGCTTACGTTATAGTATCAAACGTGAAATATTTTCTGTACATCTACACTATAGTAGGTAAGAAGGTTTGAATATTATGACATTTGAGTTCGGGGGATTTTGGCAGATAACAGGTTATACAAGTAGGTACAAAAAAATGTGTGAGTAAAACGTTAAAATATAAGGTATCGGGTAATATTGCTAAATAATGGCCCGAATAAAATATACGAAATTCAGATTTGTTATTATAGCGTAAAAGACAAGATTATTTATAGAGCTGCAAAGCATCAGGCGGAAGAAATGACCCGCGAAAAACGTCTGGCAATAATTAATACGTGTGTACATCTACATATAGTACTGTACCGTCTACATATAGTACTGTACCGATAAGCACATAAAAAAATTAGGTTTGATATTTTTACGTTTTACTTCCACTTATATTACCTGTTATCTGCCAAAATCTCCGAACTCAAATGTCACGATATCCGAACCTTACCTACTACAGTGTACATGTACAGAAAATATTTCAGGTTTGATACTTTAACGCAAGACTGGCGGTCGCTGGCTCTTAGGAAATCAGAGAAATATAAAATTGGAAACCGGTGCTGGGTAAGAAAACGCGAGCACAAAGGGTCCAGAGTAAGAAAAGCAGGATACCCTTACCTTCGACTTTGTCTCCACTCTCACGAGATCCATGGGGGCGGTCTGGCCGCGCACCAGCGCAAGCGTGCTCGCCAGCACGGGGTTGGGGGCGTACGGCTCACTGAAATAATACTCGTATCATTACTAGCGAAGGGAAATACTACATTTCAAAATGAAGACTACAACACACACACGTTCACCAGTTTGAAGACTACAAAGTGTACACTACAAATGTAGTAAAAACTACATGAAGTGAAGTAATTGTAGTACTACGAAATGAAGTGAAGTAATGAAGTAATTGTAATATTAATGAAGTGAAGTAATGAAATGAAGTAATTGTACTACAAAATTGTAGTACTAGTGAAGTAAATATTTTTTTCCCAAATAAAAATTTGGCGAGCTAAAAAAAAGGTCAACGAGAAAAATATTTAAGATAAAGATAAATGACGATTTTTTCTCCGAAGTAACATTTGGCGACCTAAAAAAAACTACATCAACTTCCCAAAAATTTCTTCGTTCGTTCCCAAAATTTTTCAAACCATGGGGGAGGGAGTTGTTACAGTTTCCAGAGATTTCTTCATTTATCTACATCAACTTCCCAAAAATTTCACGTAAAAATGCACTATTTAAAGTATGTTTCTCATACTTTCGATAACTTTGAAGTGTGTGTACTTTGTAGTGTTCGCTTTGAAATGAAATGTAGTATTTGAAGTTTATACTTTCAATAACTTTGGTGTTTGTAGTTTGTAGTGTGCACTACACTTCAAAACGTGCGAAGTGTGCACTTCAATGTAATGTAGTACTACATTGTAGTAGTGAGTACAGAGCGGACCCATCACTAATCATTACCCACTAGATCAATACACAAACAAGTACCTAATGCGAGACAACATTTTACTATTAAAGAGTTAAGGTTATTAGTACGGTCGTTAGACATATTTATACGAACCGTATGTTTTTCCGAGAAACTGTTCTCGACGTTTCGTTGAAGTCGTATTCTCTCGATACTCTCCGAACGTACGGACATCCGAAAACGATTATGTGATGTCCCAAGAAATAAACCGTACATCAGAGGCCTTACTGACAAAATCAGCCGGGTGTTGTTGAAATTAAATATAAAAACAATTTTCAGCCCCCACAGTCCGATCTCACTATGTTGGGTAGTGTGAAGGATACCACACACCGTTCGAGTCTCCAGGTGTATACAGAGTGCCATGCGACTGTGGAGCGTTCTACATACGACAAACAAAATGCAATATCGCTGCACGTTTGAAGGAACATATTGGAGCAATTAAAAATAACTCCAATATATCGGCAATCTGCGAACATGCATCCAAAGGGAATCTCTGTCACTTCATCAGATTTGACAAGACAAAAATCTTATCAACAGAACCGCTCCATGTACCCAGATTAGTGAGGGAGTCCATTGAAATATACAAACATCTCAATTTCAATAGAGATACAGTTACAAACTATCAATTATTTGGCGCCCTGTTCTCATGACTTTGATTCAACCTTTGAGAGATGTCGCAGAAAAGTCCGCCGACGTAATTATATTCCGTCCAACTTATCTGGAGAATAAAGGAGGGCGTCCCAATCGTTGTGGTACTGCCCATAGTCTAAAAATTATCTCATTTGTAGGGAATTTTATGCAAATTCGTTTTTTCTTAAACACGTTATTAAGCAGTATACGACACGATAAAAAACAAAAAATGTAAACTAACGTACAAATAAATTTATCAAAATATACATTCGTAAAATACTCAACGTCACAAAATGGCGTTTTTTCAAAATCAAAGAAAAATACAATTTTCAGGAAAAAAAAACAAACAATAATAATTATTTTAGGCCGGCGCCACATTACGCAGATCTTCCGCCGCGTTTTTTCCGTTGCGCCAAATCGGCAAAGCAAATAGATCGACCGATCATCCGCGTAGTGTGTTTAATAAGCGCATATTGTATGGAAAGAAATGTAGCGATGTTCCACGACAGAAGAGACGCGGCGGAAGATCCGCGCAGTGTGGCGCCGGTTTTATTCGGTGTCTCATACCTAATGATCATGACCACCATGTTTAACTCAGTAACACCTAAGGATATCAATCGGTTTAGGGCCGTTGTATCAACTTGGTTAATAGTAATCTTTCGTTCAAAGCATAGATATTTTGCATTTTCCACCGATCAAACAACTCGCTCTCGTAAAAATCTATGCTTTAAATGAACTATTGCTATAAAGTAAGTTGATGCAACCAGTCTTTAATGTGCATAAATAAAAAAGTTTATTTTTGAAAAAAGATGTTCATACAAATGAACTCGTTAATGAATTATGTAATAAAAAGTATAAATAATAAAAATTCTATGTAAAAAAATTATCGAATAAAATATGTTCTAAAACTTTTCTCATCTTACGGCTTCTAATTCAATTTTTCCACTTATCCTTGTTCTTTTTTTTCCGGGTGTAGATATTTTAATGCCCATTTCCACGGCCACTTTACCTTCTTTAACTATTTTGTAAATTGCCGATTCAGAAATACCTGAAGAAATTGTATAATAGTAAAATAAAAAACTAAGTATGGGAAAATCATTATAACTGCATGGCAGCACTAACCTGAAGTGGCGGCAATAAGTCTATGAACAAAATCAAACGGTATAATTGGGGCTTTTAGACGTTGTTCCTCTTCAAAAAACGTGTGCATTCTCAAGATTATTTCCCGAACACCGCTTTCAATGGTTTTGGCATGGTGACAATCTAAAATTTTCTTAAAGAACTATCGAAACAGTCGTGAACCCCTCTGTAAACAAAGGTCTGTCAGCTGTAGATAATCCAAGATGGCGTCGTTAGTTCCAAATTTGGCCATTCTTCAGATAAGTTAGACGGACTATAGTACATATTGCACAATGGCGACCTCTATCATAGAAGAAGTGAACATCCCACAACAAAGTGCATATAATTTATGCCCCCGGAAACAGTAATCAGTCCGCTTTATACCTCCGCGGGTACAGGTCGTTCTCTTCATGACGTTGAATATAATTTCAACGAAACGTCGAGAACAGTTTCTCGGAAAAACATAGGGTTCGTATAAAATATCCGTAACCATTTACAGTTAAAACATTTTACTATCCTTGATCCAAAGGGAGAATAACATAATCGGTTATACTTCTCCAACAATAGCAACATTACTTTGTGGTAACATTATTTACATTTTACACGAAGCAAACACATTGTGGTGAGACATTAAAATAAAACAGTTTTTTGACACCACTTTATTGAGCAGTTACCAACTAGTTTCGGCTCACAACGCGCTCAATTTCAGCCAAGGCTGCCGTGGAGTCAGTGGGTCTCCCATTTTTCATTTTAAAATGCATTATGGATGTGAATTTTGACTAAAACATGAACATTTTTAAAATCGGTCAGAAACCAAATCAATAAATAATGTGGTTTCAGGCTGTTTTAGTAGCTAAATTAAATGTAGCGCTTCATGTGGCAACGTTGTCAAGGCATAAGAATGCGTAGTGACATTTAAAAATGATAAAATCGCTTATGTATAAGACGTTAATTTTCGTTATCTCCAAGTTCGATCGTTATTGAATTTTTGCAATGTTCAATAACATTATTGTTATGTAAGCATTGTCTCCCGGCAACGCAGAGCTCATGAAAACAATTGTACTATTGAAGAAATTTAAACAATCGCGAGTTAATTATTATTTTATCAATTTATCATCTTTATTATTTTATCATCTTCCCACCTCATTACAGTCTCGAAGGGGTGACGACGCGTGATGACTCGTAGGTCCAAAATGTCAAGATGCAACCTGCAGCCTCTTATTTAGGTACCACTCACTTTTTTGCGGCGAGATCCTCTAGATGCATTTACTGAACTACCGGATATGACAGAAAAGATAAAATCCCATGGCGCTCTAAGGGATCAGGCAACAAAAAATAGATTAAAATGTATAAATCTTTTGATGTAACTATTGCATATATATATAAAATTCGATTAATTATCATTGTTTACGGAATACATTTGTTAGTATTTTTCGGTAACAAATTATTTAGAAATTTTAAAAATGGCGGAGTTACGTGCTATCTCGCAAAGGTTCCCCCTGAGGCGCGCATATGGTGGAGATAATCATGTCGCCAGAGTTTGAATCAAGCCACCAGTGAAATGAAAAAGTTAATTACTTTCTTGTTAAATGGTATAATTAATGTCTGTGATGTGACGTATCGAAAAAATAAATTTTATCGTACTGGTGAGATAAGTTTGAAAATATTTTTTTCCAAAAACATTGAAAATTAAAAAAATCATTAAAAGTATGTAAACGGCGGACTTTATCAAAAAAATTGTAAGTCACATCGTAGATAATAATATATTTAACAAAATTTATGCAAAATTTGAACACAATCGGCCTAATAGTTTTTGGGATATCATCTCCAAAAGTCCGCTTCACGGTCAATAACTGATAGTGTATTTGCACCAACAGCCCAGCTTCACGAGATTGCGAAAAATAGAGATAATTATGAGATCGAGGAGGCTGGAGGAGGCATGGACAGGTCAGTGGCCATGTTATAAAAATCAAGGAATCTAGTTTCTCCGCAGTCATCAACATTTGGTGCTATGGTATATTCGCTACGCTAAGGACCATGGCAAAAAATCGGCCACTAAGCAGCCAAGATAGAGTAGGGTAGTTATGGTAGCGAATGATGAATGATGTCCTTCTCACGACATGGAATATTTTGCATAATATATAGTTTCAGTGCCGATAAATTGGCGTTTATTCGACACATGATTATTACATGCTTAATACATATACATTACTAAATAAACACAAGCATAAGACAGTATGTAAAAAGCCTCTCGTCCACTACCTACCCTGCTAGGTATATATAATTATCTTTTCTAAGATAGGTAGATTTTTTTATTCATCATATCAATAATAATCATTTAAAAGTAAGAATAGTAAGTCACATATAATTATTTTATGCAAATAAAAAAAAAGAAAAAAGAAAATAAAATAATATAATTTAAATTTAAAAATTTAATTTTAATTTATATTGCGGGACATATCTTGCGGATGCCGGCAGACCAGACCAGAAGGCAGAAGGCCAAGGGTCCGTCCTAGGATGAGCTGGCGGAAACAGTTGGAGGACTGCTGCGAAGCGAGGTTGCAACTAAATTGGCCTGACGTGGAGAGCGAGCCCAAGACAGGAAAAGTTGGAACCTTTCATGCGGTACAGGGACCCTGACCCAAAAGGATTAGGGATAGAAGAAGAAGATTTAAATTTTTAAAAAGAAGTAGTTAGAAAAAATCAATAAATATGTAAAAATATATAATTAACCAAAAAAGGCATCAGTAAAAACGTATTTAGTAAAAATAAAAAAGTATAAAAGCAATAAATAAGCATAATTTAGTAGTAAAGAAAAAATAATATAAGCAAATAAGAATGAAAGCACAATGGAAACACAATAAAAGTAAAAAGTTGGAATAATATCGACGTGCCCTACGTAAAAAATAAAACGTTGTTACTTTGCATGAGAGAGTTTAGATCGATTTTTTTTTATTAATAAACCTTTTCATTTGAAATTCTTAACAACATAAAGCTTAAAATTTGCAATACTTGTTTAGAATTTCAGACAAAAAGGTTCATTGAAAAAAAAAGATCTAAGCTCTCTCCAGCAAAGTAGTAGATTTACAGATAGAGTACAGTAGCCGGCAATTGAAATTTTACGGCGTAGTGGGGGGAAGTTTGCGCATGTACCATTCCACCAACGAGACCCAAATTTTGACTCCTGCGCATTCCCCCACTACGCCAAAAAATTTCAAGAAGTTTGCCGGCAACTGTACTTTACGTAGGGCACGTCAATATATAGAAAAATATACACAAGAAGGAAAGAGAACGAAAAAAAAATCAAAGAAGTACGCCTTCAGTAATTAGTTGAGTTATTATTCCGATCTTTTAGTAGAGATCAGTATTAATATTATTTTCACATACTCGTAAACGGCTGAATTCGTTAGCCCACGTTTATTAATTAATATTCCACTTTGAACATACAGGGTGTAACAGAGCTGGTCCACAATACTTTACAGGTGGATTCCTGCCTTGAAAAATTCTAATTGGAATGTTTTCCAATTGGAATAGAAAGGTTTTTATCATTTTATTTGGCCTGCAATAAAGGGAATGAATTTTTCATATTAGACATATGTTAATATGATGATAGTCCGACGTTTTGCAAAAAATAAATCAGAAATATTGAAAAAAAATGCAAACTTTTATGTCGCATATCTCCTTAACTATTTATATTAGGTCATGGTTGCTTGAACATGTTTGGCTCATAATTAAGCCGAGAATCCACCTGTAAAGTATTGCGGACTAGCTCTGTTACATCCTGTATATAGAGGGATTATTACCAGCTGCGAAATCTATGAATACTAACTATATCATGGGAAGGATCATAAATGTCTATAGCATAGTCCATTCGAATATATGAAAGAAACTGATTTAGAAAACATACATAACGTTCAAGAATTTGATAATGAGTGGATGATCTTCGCTGGAATTGGTGAACGTTGTAGTGTAAAGTGACCACTTAAGTCAGAAAAATATACACATTCATTTTTTAAATATTAGGTCCTTACATATGAAATTGGCGTTTTGCCGTACTGGCAAATTTGATCTCAAATATCTTCTCTTTGGTTAGGAATTCCAAATCCAAATTTATACAGCTATTTACTCATGTATTTGTGTTTTGAAAATTATAATTCATTTGTTTTTTCCTCAATTGTTTTTTTCTTTGCGTCACTCAGTTTACAAAATGAAAAACTTGAAATATCGCGTTATTTACGAGTACGAGTTCCACCGTGGCACCAGTGCTGCAGAAACGGCTCGAAGGATTAATGATGTGTATGGCGACGGTGCCGCAAAAGAAAACACAGTGCGTTTTTGGTTCCAACGTTTTCGTTCTGGAAATTTCGGCCTGCAGAACAAGCCCCGTGGACGGCCGGAGACCAAAGTTGATAATGAAGAATTGAAGGCTATTGTGGAAGCGGATCCATCGCAAACCACATCCGAGTTAGCTGCAGGCTGCGGTGTTAGTGATAAAACTGTTTTAATCCACTTGAAGCAAATTGGTAAGGTGAAAAAGCTTGAAAGGTGGGTACCTCACGAATTGAGTGAAGCAAATCAACAAACGCGCGTTGACTGCTGCGTTGCATTACTCAACCGGCACAATAATGAAGGGATTTTAAATCGAATCATTACCTGTGATTAAAAGTGGATCCTGTACGATAATCGGAAGCGCTCATCGCAATGGCTGAACCCTGCTGAACTAGCCAAACCATGCCCCAAGCGAAAATTGACTCCAAAAAAGTTACTTGTGAGCGTTTGGTGGACTAGTGCTGGTGTCGTTCACTACAGCTTTCTTAAATCTGGCCAGACGATTACGGCAGATGTCTATTGTCAGCAAATGCAAACCATGACGGAAAAGCTAGCTGCTAAACAACCGAGGCTGGTTAATCGCTCTAGGCCACTGCTGCTTCATGATAACGCTAGACCACACACTGCACAACAGACGGCTACCAAATTAGAGGAGCTTCAATTGGAATGTCTAAGACATCCACCGTACTCTCCAGACCTTGCCCCAACAGATTACCATTTTTTTCGAAATTTGGATAACTTCTTGCAAAGGAAAAAATTCAACTCCGATGGGGCAGTCCAAACCGCCTTCAAAGATTTTATTGATTCCCGTCCGAATGGTTTTTTTAGTAAAGGGATCGATGAACTACCTATGAGATGGCAAAAGTGCATAGATAGCAATGGTACATACTTTGATTAAATAAATATATTATAATAAAAAAAATTCGGCTTTATGTTCCTCCCATACTAAAGGCCAATTTCATATGTAAGGACCTAATATTTATTTTAATATAACATAAAACCTCGTTGAACTCAATCGATGATAAAATGTATCAAATTCTTTTATTTAACACATTCTGCTTTATCTAACATAATAAAATTCTTTCCCCCATTTTCTCAGGATAACAAGGATTGTTATATTAATTAAACACAAAATAGACGGAACTTTGCCAAACATCAAAATTAACGAAGTTATATAATAGCGGTAAAGACATGATTGTTATGCTTTATTGCTATTCTAAAAATATTTCAATTAACTTCTGCCATGATTACTTACATTATTACCTCTTCAAATTACATTTGCCCATCGCACGTCCGCGATGGCAAATGTAATAAAATTTATTAATTATTCAAAATATCTCTAATTTTTAAAACATTAATGTTTTATATTGAAATTGCGGGATTCAGTTTTAGTTATACTTTTAAATAGAAAAATAGGAGATGGGGGAATTAGATGTATAGTATTAGTAATAGCCGGAATCCGAGAGGGTGAAATGAATATATTTTCCTCGAAGTTTTAGATTGACGCAGAAAAATTCGGAACGAATGGTAGACATCGGATGGAAAGCGGAGCATCCTAAAGGGCATCTATGGAAAATACGGTACGGATGGGTGAAAAACTGTAGGATTACATGGAAAATATAATATAACATGGATTGTACGATAAGTATTCGTGTTAGGGGATACATAAATTCAACTTAACTTTACTTTTTACAAAGGACATGTACTTTCACATAAAATGTATGGAAAATCTCAATACGAAGCCATACTTCCTCACAATACTTCAGTTTTGTACGACTGGGCCCATAACCTGTCGAGTTATTTGAAGGAAACACGATTTTTTAAGTAACCATGTATTTTTCACCACAAGACAAGGCTGACGAGAATTTATATACCGTAGAAAACATTGGAAAAGGTGTAGCCAACAACCAGAGAATAAATAAGTATGTTCTTGTTATTAATTAAGAACTGAAAAATAAGAAAACATCAACAATTATGTCGTATTTGCGTGCCTAATATTGAAAAAATAATTATTTTTAGAAAAACCTGTCAAAACACGTCAACCCGGACATTTCGGACATCATTACATTTATGAGTACTTAAATTATTCAGCGTTTGCGCTAAACCCGGAACTAACTAACTAGACAAACGAGCAGTTGAAGAGTAATATTATTATGTTAGTCATATCAGAACTTGCGAAGAAAGTGTAAATTGAGATTATTATTACTCTTCTGTGAGCATTACCTGTTTATTCGCTGCGTCATCATCAAAGACCTGTAATTCATCGATATCGTATATGTACCGGTATTTCTGTAAGTTTCCGTGGTTCGTATCGACAGTGCCTACTTGTGATATTAAATCTAAATAACACAAATTAAAGAAATATTTAGTACGTATGGACAATATAATTAACGACACTAAAAAGTGTATTATTTATGCATTAGGTATTTACATACACACAATGAAAAAATTAGTCAATAATGTATTCTCATTTATTATTAACAACTTCCCTCACGCCAACATTCTACAAGTTTTTCGATGCCTCTGCGATAAAAACCATTCGGTTTTGATTCGAAGAATTCGTCATTCGAACAGAAAGTGTTGAAAGTTCTAATTTTTATCTACTTGACATTCCATTTTGAAGTACATAGGTGTACAAATAAGTTTCTGCCGTTTTTTATCCAAAATTGGGCAACTATTGTGAAAGAACGAACTGTTTTACTACCTACTGTTTTATTCAAAGTATTTTCCATCGCTTGCCACTACTTTTTCCCATCTTTCTGGCAGCATCTTTTTTTCTTCTTTCTTTTTCTTCATCTTTTGAAGCTATCCACGAATCGACCCATTTTTTGGTATCTTCATATGATGTGAAGTGTTGCTCAGACAGGCCATGCGCCATCGATCGAAACAAGTAGAAGTCAGAAGGAGCAATGTCTGGTGAATACGGCGGGTGGAGTAAAACTTCCCAATTTAGTGTTTCCAAATAGGTTTTGACCGGCGCCGCAACATGTGGACGAGCTTATCATGCAGGAGTATAATTTTGTCGTATCTGGAGTAGTATTCAGCGCGCTTTTCCTTGAGTGCTCGACTCAATCTCATCAACTGTGTTCGGTAGACAGCCCCAGTAATGGTTTCGTTCGGTTTGAGCAACTCATAATACACGACACCAAGCTCATCCCACCAAATACACAACAAATGTTTTTTTCCATGAATATTTGGCTTAGCTGTAAATGTTGCAGCATGGCCAGGTGGTTCAAATGATTTCTTCATTTTCGGATTATCATAGTGGATCTTCATCACCAGTGACTAAACGGAGCAGAAAACCCTTTCGTTGATGCCTGGCAAGTAGCATTTAACATGTCAAAAATCGGCGTTCAACGTTTCTCGGCGTCAGTTCATATGGAACCCAATTTCCTTGTTTTTGAATCATTCCTAATGATTTCAACCGATGTGAAATTGCTTGTTGAGTCACTTCTAATGTAAATACAAGTTCTTCTTGCGCTTGGCACGAATCTTGATCCAATAATGCTTCTAATTCCGCATCTTCGTACACTTTCGGCCTTCCGCTACGTTCTTTGTCTTCGATGTCAAATTCACCATTCTTAAACTTTTGATAACACTCACGACAACTTCTCTCACTTAAGGCAGTCTCACCGCATGTATGCTTCTACAAGCAATCGATGCGCCTCAGCTGCAGATTTCTTCAAATTGAAGAAGTAAATCAAAAGTTCCCGCAAATGACGCTTATTCGGCTCAAAATTCGACTTATTCGGCTCAAAATTCGACATATTCGTACACAAAAGAATAAT
Organism: Agrypnia vestita; assembly: GCA_016648135.1. NCBI lineage: Eukaryota > Metazoa > Arthropoda > Insecta > Trichoptera > Phryganeidae > Agrypnia > Agrypnia vestita. The sequence goes on from JADDOH010001810.1 coordinate 86,262, forward strand.
CTATACTGATAAAAAATCACTAATATTTTAAGGTTATGTTGTTGACAGATGTCCAACCTTAAGATAATGATGTTTTACATCTGACAATTTTAACCATAACTTACTGGCGGCCAACTTTTGTCAAACGGCGGAAATTTATTTGTACACCTAATAATTAAATTAAATAATAAATGTAACGCAAAAGCAAACAGAATATCGTTAGTAGTTTAGAAAAACTTATTTCAAATGAAGTATACATATAACCTTTACCAATTTGTTTTACTTATGGTGCGCACTTAGAAATTTGAAAAAAAAACGGACACTATTTACGTCAACATCAAATATATGTGGCAATCTTATTCCAGGTTGATTTATTTTAAATAACACGTATATTAATAATTTAGTAAGACTTCGGTGGCTGTGTCATGAGAGAGAATGACCGAACAACAAGTCCCGAAGTTCCTGCTGAATTCATGAAGCGACAATGTCCTCAAAAACACATCTGTCTTGGAGATTCAGAACTGGAGAGAGCCGGCACAACACCGAGATGAGTGGAGGAAGGCTCTTAAGGAATGCCAAGACCGACCAGAAATTGTAGAGGAGATAGTGATAATAATAATTTAATAAAATCAATTATTTTAAAAGAGATCACGATTTCAAACGTTTGCCTTTATAAATAAATGCTTGGGCAATGTCTCCAATCTGTCTGTCGTCTTCCATTAATTAATTTGATAGAAGAAAAAATTCTCCGGCTGTTGATTTTATGTTTATTAAATATAATTAGAAAAATAATTAATCAAGTGGTGCTTCAGCTTTGTAAGCAGTTATTACAACACATAACATAGGGTGTTTAACCACTGACATTCTGTCGAAGTCATATCATCTGTATTTATTTTCTAAGAAACATACGCGCGCGTATCAAATTCACTATAAACCAATGAGCACTTCACCTGCATAAGGTATGTATGAAGATATGCTCTATTTTACCACGTCCATTTACATTCTGATTAGTGTTACTTAACGGCTAAAATAATCAACAACAAAAAAATAAAGTCGGATTGATTTACTTATTTATTTATCTACAATTTGTTCAACAATTAACTTCTTCTATTTCAGTAAACTTATTATATTTTCTTTCACAGTATAGCTTGTAGCAGCTTGCCAAAATTGTTTAACGATAACTTCAATTAACTTGTAAACCATCTTTGTCTTCAATATATGAAATTGTGAACTTAAACATTTTTTCTTGTTGCACGCCTTATTCCACTTATAGAGATTATTAAATTCATAACCAGAAAGATGTGGCAAAATGCATCTAGGAAGTAAAAGGACCGCCCGAGTTGTGCGATACTGAGCTGAGCGTAGCCGGAGAGAGGAGCTGCCTTTCCTTTCGAAAGACACCCCTTACATTGGCCTACCTATTGTAACGAGATTTTTTATTTATTTATTTGTTTTTCTTACATAAATTAATACAATTTAATATTTAAAATAAGGAAACAATTTTTTCTACTATCTCTATGAGAGTCAGAGATTCATGCACATAATATGTTTGGAGGAGTTTTGCATGTGTAAAGTTATAAATATGCATTAATCTAAGTAGTAAAAAATAGAATTGAATGTACAACAATGATTATATAAAAATAAACATTATATTAGTAAAAAGTAGTAGTAAGTAGCCTTTAATTTCGTTTTATTTGATGATAATATTGGGGTGGAAGGTGCAAATTGTTGTGAACTGACATTTTCAAACAGTTTCATGATCATATTATGTGTCTAGCAGGTGTTTGTATTTTTGGTTTTCAATTTTAAATTTATTCTGATCTGTTATTTTTCTGATTGTCAGGGGGAGATTTTTTTATTTTTTTAATTTTATTATTTTTTTATTGTTACAATAATATTTATTACACAATTGTTTTATTCATAATACCTCTCCATTTAAGAGCATTGCTCTTGTGCTCGGAAAAGGAACTTTGAATTTCTATATATAAAATTCCTTACATTTAATTATCTTATATTATGTTATATATCTAGGATGAAGTAATAGAGTGAACGTCTTTGACTTTGAAGGTAATGGTGTCTAGTTCAGTTCATAGAGATGTTCTTTCAATTTGCTCTTCAGTTGTTCTGTATCCTGTATCTTTTTCATTTCGATTGGAAGGTTTTTAAAAATTTCATGCCTGAGTATATGAAACCTTGTTGATATTTTTTTATATTGCATTTTGGGATTTTAAAATTGTCTCTTAATCTTGGTGTTGTGTTTTTTTCGAAATTTGCCTGTTCGTTTTCTTTGATACGTTGCATAATTGATACTCTTTTAATATAGATTCCACCTTTGGAACTGGAAACATTTTGAATAGTGTTTGTGTGGGGAATGTTGATTTTTGTTAAGTATGACTTTAATAATTGTTCTCTGAATTACTTTAATTCGATCTATTACATTATTATGAGTTCCACCCCACCCTATTATTCCATATTGGAGTAGTGAATGGACAGTTGCATAGTAGATATACCCTTTTTAAATTGTCTATGCTTAGAATGTTTCGTAGATATATGAAAATATATATACATCTTCTAATCCTTTTCGTTAACTCGTTTATATGGCTATGCCATTTAAGATATTGGTCTATAGTTACTCCAAGATATTTGATTTCCTTTTTTGGATTTATTATTGAGCATGAGTTGTTGCAGGTCATTCTGTCACAGTTGTTAATGTGGATGGTAATTTTTATGTTAAGCGGTATTTTATGGTTTTTTATCGAAAAGGGAATGTAGTATGTTTTTTTAGAGTTTAGGGAGAGCAAATTGTTGTCAAACCAGGATTACAGTATATTCACGTCTCTATTTGCGTATTTATTTACTGTGTTCCAGTCTGGTCCGCTTATAATAATAGCTGTTTCGTCTGCATATGATATGAATTTACCCGTCAGATTAAGTTTGAAGATGTCATTGACGTATATTATAAATAGGAGTGGACCCAGAACTGTCCCTTGTGGTATTCCAAAGTCGCTGGTTAAGGGCTGGCTTAGTGTCCCGTTAATTTTTACATTTTGCGGACTTTCATGGAGATAGCTTCGGATCCAGTTTAAAAATTTATCTTCTATTCCTACGGATTTTAATTTTATTATGAGTTTGCTGTGGGAAATACTGTCAAAGGCTTTTCTAAGATCAATGAAAATTCCAATGCATTTCTGAGGTGTATTTAGAGATTCTGGGATAATGGTAGATAGTCTGCCAATCGCGTCCTGTGTACCTTTGTTTTCTGTGAAATCAATTTGGTTTTCATTAATTAAGTTGTTTATTTAAATAAATATCTTTATTGTTGCATGAATAGTCATTGGCTATATTTAAATTAATATCTCCTATAATGACTGTTTTTTCGTTTTTTAGGCTTCTATAAGATAGTTCTCAGCTCTTCTGTGAATGTTGTTACGTTGATAAGTGAGTTTTGTAAATGGCTACGATGTTAAATAAATTATTTTTAATTTTAGAATATTTACATATTTTATATTTATTTCTTCAGAATCCAATACACTATGTGTATTAGAAATGAAAATTGCTAGGCCGCTATTTTTGTTAATAATTTTCTCCGTTGCATAGTATTCGAAGTTTGGTATAGAGTAGTTGACGTCGTTTGAGGAGTGTGTTTCTGTTAAAACTATGATATCTATTCTGTTTAGATTGTTTGCAACTATTAGGAATTCATAAAAGTTTTTTTTGTATACTTCTGATGTTCATGTGGATAATTGCCAGACTAATATCAGTATTTCTTTCTATTATGTCATTTGTGTCGCTTACTGAATTAAAATATCGTTCGTCAATTTAAATTTTTTCATCTATTGAATTTATTAGGTATTCCTTCATCAGTCAGTTTAGGTGATTCTTTGTTTCTTTTAATCTCTAGGTGTAGTAGGTAGGTACGACGTAATGACGTTGTATGTAGAATTTATTGTTGCCTATTCGTAAATTAATATCATACACTCAACTCCGTGTTTACAAAAGTACATGTAAATGTAGACACTTGTACACATTAACATTATGGTAACCATATTTCTGCATTTAATTTTTAATATTATGTATGTTATTTTGAATATATTTTTTAAAAATCGTAATCAAATTCCATCATTTTTATTTTATACTTGCATTTATCGCTTCTAGCGGAATGGTCCATTGGTGTGGTCATGTTATATTTGATGTTTATCTCGGCGCAGTTTGAACATTTAGGTATTGTGTCTTTTGATGAGCAGTCCTTCGTATTATGATTGCTTCCACAATGAGCGCATATTGGGTTTGAGTCCTTTTGATAACATTTAGCTACCGTGTGGTTAAATTTTAAGTAGTGATAGCATTGCGTCAAAGGGTTGTGGAACGGACAGGGTTGAGCCATGTAAAAAATGAGAACATAACATGACCACTATGAGCGGCGCGTGTCCACAATAAATCAGCCGCTACATACAGAAAATTGCATTGGAGACGAGGCGTGTATGCCGCTACTGAAAATCGGGTTGCCGCTTGGAGCGCGCGCAAGTCAGTGCCCAGCGGCTGTTGCCGCGACTGGAGGGGGGCCGCGCGCGCATACTGCTTCCAACTAGCTGTAGAACAACATCGCCCGGACACTAGCCCGGAGATTGGCCCTTTGTTGAATGAATATGAAAAATGCAGCCTGTTTGGCTGCCGATGTTATTTCCAGCTACAAGTGTCGATACAAATATGTGTGGAATTTGTATATGTTATGAAAATATTTTTAAAATATGTTGATGTCTTGTAGGAAGCAGCGCTTGGCGCCCTTTTTGTATGCAATATTGTCATGTGCATTATGTTGAATCTCTGATGAGAAAAATGTATTGGAATTTTATGAATTTTTATGAATAAAATGGAAATAAATAATTTTTTATTTGGCACCTATTGGTGCGTGGACAAAGGTTAGAAGTTTGAGCCGAAGGGATTCTTCCGCGATGTAACGCCCCAAAGTAAAGTATGTGTGTGGCACGCGGTACCCGCGATGTTCGCCAACACTAAATGGGCATGAGTGTGGCACGCAATATTCGCCAACACGGGAGACGAGTCTCGCTGCAGAGGGTCTCGTCTCTTTCTTTCCGCCGTTGAATCCGCCGACGGGCAAATAAATGTTTTTTGAATATTCAGAGATTTTACAAACTTACCTGACCGGCTATAACTTCTAACGCCTAGTACTCAAATTCCGAGCCCCCGTCTGAGATGCGTATATGGGATACCCTCCACGGGGGCCCGAAGGCCTGCACCGGGCGCCATCGTGGAGATGGTCAGCATGAAATGAATGAGTACTGGAAGACCGTGAGAAAAATTTTGTATTTTTCTCGATTTGGAAACGGTAGACGCCTGTTTGCGGGCCCACGTCGCGGTAAGCTCGCGCACACGGCTCGCCGTGGAGGATATTAAAAAGTTGAATTTTTTATCGACAATCAGAGCGGCTTACCGTGGACGAATTCCTACTTATGTAGTGTCATTGCATTCCTTATCTGAATGCCTGTCTGGAGAATGTATTTTTATACATGTGGAATGATATAGGCGCGCCTGAGAGTGAAATAAAGAAATTGGTTTTTGGCGCTTTTTTGAATGCCTATAACTCAGTAAATATTTACCTGAAATATTTGGAATTACTGCTAAAATGAGCGCTTGCATGCGCAAATCACATTTGTCATAGCAAAACTTGTAAAAATGCTGTTTTTGATTTTTTATGAATTTTTGAAAATTTGAGCCGTTTGTGGCAAATTTAATTTTAGTTTTTTGGGCCTTGTATGACCCAGCCCGTCCAAATAACTGTGTTATTATCATCTGCTAGGTCTGTTATTACAAAATAACACAGTATTAGTCTCTTGGGAGCTAAAATGCATTTTTTATGAATTAATTTGTATCTGTCATATGAAATCTGCCGCGCGGTGAAATTGTGCAACCGCGAATGACGTAGTTCACCGCTCGGCCGCTGGGAGCGCTGCGGCGCCTTCCCAGAATTACGCAATCTCATTGGTTTCTGTAATATGCTATGACGCAATCTTGTGAAATTTTGAATTTTGTATAAATAAAATGCATTTTTTGAGCGGGTACCACAGATACGCCACTCGCGTCGGTACGAGAACCGCTATTTGGACAATCTTCTTGCTGCCTTTTCTTTCTGACCCTGCTCACCTACTTTGGACTCTGCTTTCTTGGATTTTTGTGACCACTGCTTTCTGACTTGGACTTCGCTTCGGATTTTTTCTTCGACTTTAATACGATAAAAAGCACTACTTCGGCGTTTGACTTCTGGCATATCCACGGACTACGAGCTTCACTGCAAATTCTGGTGGCGATCTCTGCCCCACCAGCGAAGACTACTGAGCCGCATAAAAAAGGTGTTCCCATCCGGAACAGGTTGTAATCTTCGACCTAGTAAAACCTAGATTGACCCGTCCTTTCATAATAAGTAATTTTCTCAATTCACCTGATGTTTCAATAATACATTTTTTTGTTGGAACTTTTTTATTTGGATTTCCCCTTTCAATGTAAGCACATGTTTTACCCTGTCTATTTCCCTTATCATTTTTATATCCTCATTTTGTAGTGTGATGTCTCCTATAAAATCTTCTTTTCTATAATTTTCCTCTATTCCTTTAAATATAAGACACGGTCTTCTTTTTTCAATTTCCAGAGCGTTCAATTTATTAACTTCATTTTTTAATAGATGTATGTGGCAATTTGGAACTTTTTTTGGCAATTTATTAAAATTTCTCCTTTTTTTGTTTTTCTCATTCCACTTATCCCTATTCCAAGCTTTGCTACATTGATTTTTGTTTTAATTATACCATTAAGTTTATCCGAGTTTACATTTTTATTATTGGATTTTACTGGTAATGGATAAGAAGTCTCCTGATTAGGCCTGGACGCAAATGTTTAGTGCTGCAGGTAGATACGATTTCGGTTTTCTCTTTATTAATAAATCCTTATAGTTTTTTTTTATGTATTCTTCACTATTTTTTATAATTTTTTCTTGTAAGTTTTTGCCATTCGTTTTTTTCTTTGTTAAGTTATTCTTCTAAAACTTTGAGATTTTGTTAAATTATTATTTTTATTTTACTATCTTTTTGGGAAGATATTTTATTTAAATCACTTTTGATATTTTCAATTATATTCTCAATGGTCCCGGCCATGATGTGTTAGGCCGGGCTTCACTCGCACTGTACAGAGTCACCGATCAAAGACAATTGTTCCCGTCGGTAGCTCGAATTACACTGTGATCATTAAAGATAAATGTATAGTAGGTAATCGAAAATAATTACATTCTACACCTTTTACACTAAAATTAGAAAACACCAGAAGGTTCTAAGATGAATGAACCGCACGAATCTCATGACTAGGCAGTTATTGTAAAATTTCGAAAGATCGAGAAAGACCTATAAAAGCAAGGGGCGATTGACGTTTAACCAGTGTGATATTAGCAATGGAGAGAGCAGGGAGTGACCAGCGCGTATTTTCCAGCGATAGTAAATAAAGGATGTACCTAACACGGGCGAAAAGTCTTTCTGCATGCGGATATTGAACGGAAATTTGTAGAAGTGATCGAAGCAACAAAAACAGCGTGAAATAGTGCGAATTAAGTAACAGTGTAATAACAAGTGTGTGGAATATTCTAGAAACATTTTTAAATTTAAGAAGTGTTTCGATTTAATTCGTGTCCAGTGACTTTTTGCGAAATAAAAAAATTAATTGTTTTTATTTGCCTTCCACAGCCACGTCCCTTGACTGTATCAACAAAAATAAAAAATAAAATCAAAGCAAAAATATCTCAAAATACCTATCTCTCAGAGTATCTTCGTCTGCGCCTCCACTATATCACGGATAAATAATTTATAGTAGATTCATTTTGTAGAGTATCTACAGTTGATTGCGGCTTGGATAGGATCCAGTGACGTATTTGCATTTGCGCATAACAAAAAATTTAACGCTATATTTTGTTGTGATCTTTGTCTTGAAACGAATTCAAACAAAACACTTGCACCACACCCATGCTACAACAATTGACCCCGTTGCAGAAATACAGCTGTTCAGGTTAGAGGGTGGGATTTGCAGTAGGTACTTCATTCAACAAAATTTAATAAAACAAGGCACGGCAAACCTAGGTGGTGTTGGGAGAACACACTAAAATGGCCCCATTGCGACTCGATGATCTGGGGGCCACATGAGAGCAAGTACTCTCTTATGGTGGAGAAAGTCCAAAAGAAGTTTCTGAGATATCTCTACATGAGAGAGTATGGGCATTATCCTTGGCTTTACCCAACCGAGTTTCTCCAGGGTATGCTTGGCTACAATAGTTTAGAGACTAGAAGGAATGTGTATTTGATTACACATTTTGCGATTTGATTGTTGCGCGGTATGATCGACAATACTGAAATTATGCAGAGCATTGGTTTTGTATGTTCCTGATAATTACCTTAGACATCGTCAGCATAGATTGTTTCACATTCCAATATACAGGACCAACCTGCCGATGGTTATGCCTGTTGGAAAAGCTACAGCTATGCTGAACAAGATCGCTTTGGATATTGATATATTCCATGTGTCTGAGGGGATTTTCCGAAGCAGGATTCTCCTACACCTCTAACCATATTGTACAGGTCACTTTTAATTGGTTAATAATAAATTGTTATTTTAATATACAATATGTATGTGTGTATGTATATATGTATGTATATGTGTATGTATGTATATATATATATGTGTATATGTATATTTTTAGATATAAATTCATAATATGTATGCATTAAACATAAAGTTTGTAATGTACATATTATGTAATAAATAAAAATTGAAATTGAAATTGAATTGAATAAAAAAAATAATTAAATATATGTACATCACGACTTTTGATGAAGGGCGGCTTTCCGGACCTGCTTGGCAAAGAATAATAATTTAAGTTATTACTCGTTCAAAAATTCCAAAAATTGGCCAAGCATTTTGAAGCTAGCTTGGTAATTGGCTGTTGCCGCACCGATGCGCGTAGCGACTGGCTTGCGATTGTCAAAGGCTGATTTAAGGTCATTCTTCAAATCTATGAATAGGGCGCTTTTCGGTGTAACGGGATTTAAAAGTATATATTTAACTCATTTATGTTGCCTTGTTTTCACCAAACCTTAAATTTATTTAGCAGCATTCTTGAAACGATAACTTTGCACAAATATTCTGTCAATTTAAAGCAAAATTATTATCTGTTATCAGAAACAAACCCTCAAATGTCTGCTAACAATGCTAATACAAGAAGTACCTTTCCATTCGCAAAAGAGTCGAAATTATTCATTAGAACGTGGTGCGAAAAACATTTAAGTGTGTATCTTTACCATTATCCAAATGGTCGTTACGTGACAAACTTCGCGGATTTCAATAACAACTATTCATGAATTTGTGAGTGGATGACAATTTATTTACTAGTAGTCTCCCTACAGACAGTGCCACAGCAGAAGTGTACTCAACAGGATAATACAGTTTATAACACAAGTGAATCAAACTCAGTGCCAACAATTCGAAATGAACAAGATGCAATGCCCATATAAAGATAAGTGAATTTTTTTAAGGTGGCATATTCACTGCAATTGCACATTTCGGCGTTTTTTTTTGAAAATGGCGGTTTTTATTATTCATTTAAATCAAAATGTATATGCTAGACTACAATCTTTTAGGTCGAAAACTTAGGTAGAACCTTTTTTCTAATACAAAAGTAATAAACTGAACATTGTTTACGATAATTAAGAAAATATAAGTATTAATTGACAGACTGCGGCAGTAAAATTCGTTTTGTATTTCTTAGAAATACGTCAACAAAAATCATATTTTTAAAATTAGAATGCCTTCGCATTTTTAAAATCAGAAATCGAACGGTGGTCGTCCCTTTACGGCCACTTATTCTTTTGGATGAAAAATCACTAAAAAAAGTATTTCTATACAAAATTTGACTATTTATGAATTAAGAATAATGAATCTGCCTATGAAGCGCAAAAAAAGGCAATTTTCGTGAATTTTTAAAAGGAAACCTATATGAATTATGGTATTTGTATAATTTTTACGTGAAAATACATACTTTTAAGAATGTGTTTAATTTTTTTAATTGAAAAATATTTAACATTGGCATTGGTGGAAAATTCTTGGGTTCTACCGACTGCCGAAACAAAAGGACCTCCGCGGTGACCACTTCCATTTCATCTGTAATCATCGGAATAAAAAAAAACAAAAAGATTATCAAAATTGACACTATAATTTAGTCTTCGACGTAGGCGTTTTTGGAAATGTTGATTTTTGACAAAATGGCGGGTGTTAGAATTTAAAATAGAGTTTTTTAGGGAAAAATTCGGTTTTATTATGCCGATAAAAATATAAGTAAAAAAAAATCCTACGACCAAGACTAGATATTTATGTATAGAATAACCACTAGAAATTTCAAGTTTATCGGTTCAGTGGTTACCGAAATATTTTGGTCATATTAAAACATGGTTTCGAGTAAAACATGTTTGAAAATTGAGTAATGAATAAATCGCGAAATTTTTCAACTTACATAAAATTATCGATTCCAGATCCGTAATATAAGTCCTCCGCCTTGCTTAGAATTCCCATATCATCGAGCACTCTTCACAAAGATAATAGAAACAAGTTTAATGTTTCTAGTATGAAAGAGCCCGACTGGCAGCTACCTGCGTGTAACGCGGCGCCGTGTGGCAACAAAGGGATGTCACTATTATCAGCTATAACTTTGTTATTTTTAAAAATTTTTGCTTGAAATTTTCACCAGACATTCTTAAGACCTCAAGTATTAAGAAAATGCAATTTTTTTTAAATTAATTTGTTCGAACTTTCTAGGTAATTCCCCCGTAAGCAACTGAATAAAGTTTTCAACACATTGCGGTGATTTAAGATGAAACTTAAGAAATAATAAAATATAATAACATCAATCAATATCATCAAATTACATAATTCTCTATGTACATAACAATTAACAATGTCTGTCGACGAAATATGCATTAAAAGTGCGTCATTTTTTACAGGTTATAAATAGCTAGTTATTAATAAAAAGACGCATTGCTTTATTTATGGAGGCCTTAACTGTTGATTATATAGTACCGTGTGTATGGTTTTCAAATTACGTAAACATAAACTGTGTTCAATATTAAGTATGCATAACATACCTACTTAATAGATAATATTTTTTATCAATAATATTTATTTTTATATCTTTATCAAGTTACTGAGAGTATTTAAAAAAAGTCTAATCATCGCGGATGTAGCGAGAAGCGGTTATAATGAGGAAATTTTGTTGGTCCCCTGGTCCTCATTACATCCCAGTTCGTCATGGGTAACGCCATCCAGCCACCGCAGCTTTGGTCTTCCAACACTCCTTCGGATTTGGAATCAAACTTTTTCTTCGTTGCTCAATCCACTCGTTGAATGTGACCAGCCCACCTCAGCAGAGCCTCCTTGATAATTTGGACATGTTGAGTTCACCGAATTATGCGTCTAATAATTTGTTCTAATCTTTTGTTTCGTAGGTATATGATCTGAGTGGTATGGACTATCTATGGACCCATAATCGACGAGAGCTCATGCGAGAGGAAGTATAGGTGTCCCTGAAAAGGGCCTTCCGTCGCTATTGCGGATAGATGTCGGCGTCGGCACCTGGAGTGGATAATTCACGGACTGGGACGAATGCGGTGTAATATATAAGTCAGATTGTCGAGACATGCTGTTAATTACGTATATCTATTCTGTGAGGTATGCTGTTAATTATGTGTATCTATTCTGTGTGAGTGCAAATAAACCGTATCCGCCATTAATTTATGGATATGGTTTATTTGCACTCATTGTTTTGTATTTTGTTTGTTGTTAAATGCGTAATTTTTTTAAATAAATTGAATAAATTGACATGGAGGATGGTTTCGACACGGTATTGTCGCCATTTGGAGCTACGGTCGACCGCGGGTGTGGGGACAAGGATTGTTTGTAAGCGCCTGCCCCACTGGTCGGTCGATACATGGGGACGGCTAAGCCGCAGAGGCGGTCCGTGACTCCAGTGCCTAGTTTATTAAATAAATATGGCGAAAGCAGCACCGAGAAGGTACTCGGGCTCCTGCCCCCGGACTGAAAATATATTTGCGTTTCTTTTCTCTATCCTACTTCGCTTCTGCTCTGCATCATGATCTTGGACTCTCCGCTCATCTATGGTGCACCTGTGCCAGAGTGCTCCAGACTCCGGGGCATATCTTCTGGGATTGCGCATTCTATGATGGATCATAGATACATCCTCTTGATGGATGCTAGATACGATATGCGTGTTGGAATATTCGGGTCATATGACACTGATCGGCGTCTCAAAAAACGACGATCTTGTTAAGAATGAAAGAAACTTTGTGAGTGAGTGAGTGAGTTGTTAGGGTGTGGGTGTCCCGTTGGGAAATCCTCAGGGCGACTACTCAATATGAATCCGAATAAAAATATCCTGCTGTGTAATTTTTGGTACAATAACCTATTATTAATATTTTTCGCCAATTTTTTCTCTTTTCTTTTATTCTACTTAATGCATTTATGTTTACTATTACTTTGATTTTCATTTTGTTACTTACATAGTTTTAAATTACGATCTAGTTTTGTATACTTGCTCCTGTTACACTGGAGCTAGTATGGCTGGTGCCGACTTCTTCGGCCGCAAGAGAACCCCTTTTGTGCTTTTGTTTTTGTGTTGTCTTTTTCCCTATGTGGGTGGATGATCTCCCACTGTGTCCGCGTCAATCAGATGCATCGGGTGATTTTATTTATCTCTGTTTATTGCCTTTGTCATATTATTGTGTACATTTTTTTCTAAATAAAGACGTTCGAACGGTGAAGGGTTTGGGCGGCCGACTTTCCAGGTCGCAAGAGTGCGTATTGGCTGCGGTTTGGCGAAGAGGCTGCGTTTAGCAATAAAATAATGCCAACTAGGCGGCGAAAGTGCTGGGCCCATATGGACGTTCTGCGCATAACACAGCCCAGGGTGTGTGGTGGGTCCGCTTCACTGCTCTGCACCATAATTAGGATTGAAAACTCTAAACTACGCACTTTTATTAGGATTTCCAAATCAAGCTCCCCAGACGTTTCTACCCGTGCTATTAGGTAATAAAGCGCGACCCACAATTTACCCCTAATAGTTTTACGGTCTTTTTCACGCCAGAGTCATGTGCACGGCATATTTCTTACTAAGTACTCAACATTCCGATCCATCTGTGAGAACTGGCCTTGGGATCATTTCACAAATCTGGATTTTAGTTTTCCAGATCAGAAGTAAGGTTTTCATATGTTTCCGAAATGCAAATAAACATTTGTTACTGTCTTTAGTATTTTTATAATTTCTGTGACTATACTGTAGCTGGCTGTGACAACTGAGCCAAATATGTAAAATTATTTTGTTTTTCAAACAACCCTTCTTCCATGCAGTGGAAAAAGTCCCCGCTTTCATACACGCAATAAACACATACGTAACGTCATTCCTGGCAAATCTTCATACAATTTTAATAATTACGCCTGGGGCCATACCTGGGGCCTTAGTTGCTCCTAAATTTCTTATGACATCGTCAACTTCCACCTCCGTGACCGGAGGAGACTCCAAGTTATCGCGAAGCATGTAGCTAGTGGGGACCCTCCCCACCACACTGACAAGCCGGTCATGGCCCGTGTTTCCATCAGTCACACGTAGAGATACGAGTTTATTTAGAAGATACGAGTTTATTTAAACCTCGATGGTTTCAGAGGCCGACCGTAGACCCTCTCCGAGAAGAATCCCGGAAAGGATCCGGGCCGAACCTCTTCCTCCATCACCGGTAATCTTACATGGGTCAGCATTCCCAATCTCCGTGACCCACCTTCTCCAAGAGTCTCTTTGGCATTTCGGATGGCGGTGGAGAACGCCACTCGAGCAACCCATAATGCCTCATGCAGCATCGGCTGGTCCGCGGCCGGCACGGTGCCGAGCCTAATGGCGCCGCATCATCATAGGCCCGCCGATACGTCAACCGCAATCGCGCAAGCTCGTGTGTCCACCACGATGCCTTTGTTGGCTTACACGGTCGGGTGCACCCCAGAGATAGGTCAGCCGCCCTAACAACAGCATTATTGAACCAATCACCTACTCGGGTTGGCTCAGTACACCTACCACGGCAGGTGTACTACTGGATGAGTGCAATTGGGGAAAGGTGGTATTGCATCACCCGCTGGACATCAAGAGATCTAGAGCGTGATCTCCCCACGTTTATCTGTACAACTTTTTTTTTGATGCCAGATCTACTGCGGCGATATAGGCCGGGAACAATTTTTCTCAGTCGGGTGGCCCGCGGTTCTTTTGAAGCGCGAACAAGTTGCACAGCTCACAGAAGCCGATTTGTTGGAACAGGCCTCATCAAGTGTCGCTGAATGTCACATGTAGGTTTATCCGCTTTACTTCCACGGCTTACGTGGCCGTACAAATGGCATTTAAAACATCGACTAGCGCCAACATAGTCCCGTATATCAACATCTCGCCGGCCAAACATGACTCTTTTAGTCGTTTTTTGGAATTCCTCTTGAGCACTTTCCTTCAAGATTTCTCCTGTATATTTCTTTCAGTAAGTCTGGTTCAGCTGTATCACGTGGAACATCATAAATGGCTACTTGGCTACTACTAATGTCCGGTTGGCTTTACAATTTTGAGACTTATTTGCGGAAGTCTCCAGAAGAATGCCAACACCTCTAACCCGCCTTAGCCATACCGGTTAAAGCCGTCGCTAGGAGTCTCCATGACCTTGGTCTTAGTGGCGTCAGCCGTCATGCCCTCCGAATTTTGGGGATATATAAGAATCGAAGGTGGCAAAGGAGTAGTTGCCTTTCCCCACCATTTACCATCAGCTAGTGGATGCCGCTTTTGCATAGGACAGTTTTTGTTCCATCGGTGCCTGCTCCAAGGTTTGCGTCGTCCTATATTCAGCCACTGTCTTCTGAAGTCCCTCGATAGCCTCCCTGAGACCAGCAATGTCATTACCACAAAGTTTCTCATAAACTTCCAAGCAGTCACGCAGTCTCTCTATTTCTGCTTGCATAGCACCCGCTGCAGTCAGGATATCTATATGATAGGACGTTACTCTTGCTCGCTGATTGGCGTTCACCTTCGGTTTTTCTTCAGAAGTGATTTTTTCGACCATGTTCATGGATTCCCTAATTGTGGTAATTGAGGCTCCGCTGATTTGTGCTTTTAGGCTCGGGGCCAACGGCATCAATGAATCCTCGTCCCGCTTCTGTCTCTTGGTTCTCCTGTCAGTGGATGGAAGTGGCTGAGGTGGCGGGGGGGCCAACTCGAAGATACTCTCCAGCCTTCTTGGTAGCGCTCTCAAAAGATTCGCGACTCACTGACTCTCCAATCCTGAAGGTGGCAGTGACCTCCTTTCCACTTAATTCCTTATCTAGTTTTTGGACATTTTTGTCTGACAAAATTTAGACTTAAACATTTTCCAAAAAAGTTCAACAAACTGTCGTGAGTGAATTTTTGTGAATTATGCTATCGCACAAAGTATATTATGAAGAATAGTTTTAATTTACACAACAGTATATAAGTCCAGAAATAATAAGATATATTAAAAAGGAAAAATAAAAATAATTGTTATTGTCACCACTCAGGTTTGGGTGACGTCACCAGCACAGAAGAAATTCAAAGCTTAAGATTTTATATAGTACAAAAGAAAGAAATTATTTTAAGATAGATGAAGATATTAAAGAAAGCACTTAAAATTAAATATAAACATTATTATTAAATTTATAAGTGAACCAAACTATTATGAGTTGGTTGAAAGAAGGTTGCACTTTTTTTTGGTCTTTTGAAATCTTATAATCATAAGATTAAATAAAAAATATAAAGGAAATTAAACTTTCCTTGACGCCAAGTCACTTAGAGTTACACCACACTCTATATATTCACTTGTTTGGAATTAAATTCACTTTGTTCACAAAATACCAGGCGCGTGCAGTGGGAAAATTGAAGCATGACTTTTTTGTAAACCTATATTTTGGAAAAAAAAATAGAAATTAAATATTTATGCGACAGATTATTATGATATATCAAAATATGAATACTATGATAATAATGATATTACGAATATTGTATTCCGATTTTTTTTCCAAATAATTGGTTACGTAAAAGTCATGTTGCGATGTTCCCACTGCACGCCCCTGCAAAATATGTCACTTTATATATTAGAAATATGCCATTTATTTAAATATTAAAAATAATTTGCCACTGTTAAAGATAATTATTATACAAAATTTCAAATTTTCAGAATTTGTAGACATTTTTCGTTGTAGGAGCGTCCCCAATTTAAAGAATCACTTAGGCCCGGTTGTTTCAAATTCGATCAAAGTAAGCGTAGAGTTTAAACTGAAATTTTACGTTCTCCACCAATCAGACGACCCGTTTTCGTAAAAATCTATGCTTTTATCGACCGCTTACTTTGATCGAACTTGAAACAACCGGGCCTTAGACTTAGAATATACCAATAGAATTAATTGCACTTTAATGGACTCAATTTTTACTTATGTTTTGTTGCCCATGAATTAAATATATTTATTTATTTTAAAGTATCCTAATTATTGTTCATTTCCTTTCTAAATATGTTTTGATTTTATCTTTTATATTTATTTTGTGGTTTATTTTATCTTATTATCTTATTTATCTGGTATATTGGTTACTTATCTTTATTTTAAAGGTCTCTAATTATTAATGTTTGCTTGTGTACTAATCATCGTTTATATATTTCATTTCTTTGTTCATTTATTTTATATTGTTCATTTTACATTGTTACATTTTATATTGTTCATTTATCTTAAATAGTTCTATTTATATTATTATTATTTTTAATTATTTACTGTAAAATATGTTTTATGTTTGGTATATAAAAATCCTTTTAATTTTCTTGTACTGTGAAAGCCCACTAGGGCGTTTATTATTAATAAATAAATAAAATTAAAATAAATAAAATACTCCTAAAAGCTAATCTTATAACTAATCGGTTTCATTGTTGGATATTGTCACCCAGAGCTAGCAAAAGCATGTCTGCTCGCTGCGGGCACTCAGACTGAACTGAAATAACATATACACAACATCCAAAAAATTTATACATGTGGTGGTCAATGATGAATGAAATTGTGGACGTTACATTGCGTAAGGTGATCACTTAAGCCAGCCATATGATAGGTCGTAAGCCCTATAAATACCTAAAGACTTCAATAATTACTTTCCCATATAATAGCTTTGTCTTTGTGAGATATCAATAATACACCTTGATTAATGACAATCCTCTAGGAACAGAAAAATAGTAATTGTGTTCTTGTAAAATTTTAACATCCTCAAAAATATTGTACATAGTGATATTAATTATCGATTGGCTGATTTTATGACATTAATATGTACAAGGAAACACAATTCTGTAGCTAAGATAAACATAGAATTTACTTTCAAAAATATTAGGAAGAAAATCTGACAATAGTATCAGAACTTGCTGAACCACCGGAATAGATTATGATCAATACAGAGTAGCACATGCTATACATGACAAAAAAAAATTGATCTGAGAAACTGCAAGTATGCATGCAAAGAAGTATTCACTATATAATGAATTCAAGAGAATGCCGTTTCAAGGAAACAATGCTACTATTATATTGTTTATGTATTTAGAGGTAAATAAAAAGACTCACTCATAAAGATGACAAATAGTTCTGGCGAGACCATTTCCTGAACCACAAGGCATAATCCCTACGGCCCACTCCTCCAACACTTGCTGCCAATCTGGACGCTCAAATATTCCATTAATCACTTCAAAAAATATCCCATCACCACCGACAGCAATGACACCCCGCCAATTGTACACATTCCTCTCTCTGATAAAGTCCTTGGCATAATTGACGCGCTTAGTCACATGCAGATCATAAGGCACCTCAGCCTCTATCAGAACAGGAGCCACTCTCTGCTGGAAACATTCGCGCGCTTTTCCGGCACCAGATTTCGGATTCAACAAAACCAGTATTTTTCGATCATTTGTCGGTGGGGATAAAGCATTAATCGGAAGATTATTAATTAAACATTTAATTGCTATTCGCCACTTTTGCGCTTCTTTATTATTATCGTCGTATTTATCAAACGACCTAAATCTAAGCGTAATCGTCGTTCTCTCTCGCTTACCACCTCGTCTATTTAGCTTCAGGATATACGCGTAGATATACAAATATGCACTAGCATCGTTTTCGTCTTGTTCCCCACTATTTTCGTCAACAACTTTCAAGGGCTGAGGGCCTGGAAGCGAACTGCACACACAAGAAGTAGCTCCGGCATGCCTTCGCTTGCTTCTCATACATCTGCAACCTACAATATCGCGAATTGAAATAGTTTGTTCTTTCGTAGAGCCATTACATTCCTTTCGCAAACTTAAACCTTTTTCGGAAAGTCTGACGCGAAACACAGTATTCTTCTTAGATAGTATATAGAATGTTTCTTCTAAATATACTTCGGCTTTAGTATCACCACTTTCATTGGGGTCCATGTGAAAAACACCATTGCTTTTATTCATGACTAAAGCTAACGCACTGCGCGCATCCGCTCGATCTGACAGCGACCGACCGCGACCGACAAATTTGACGTTTAACACTATGATTTGACAGATGAAAATCTATAAACATGTATTCCATAGACGATTTATTCTAAAGATAGATAACAAAATAAATCTGAGCACACTAAAGTCAGGCGATGACAGGGTTGCACCAACACCACCTATAATAGATCATTGATGTTGGTTGCACTGGGTCGCACTGATTAAAGTAGGGATGGGTAAATGAAAAAAAAAATCGATATATATCGAATCGATATTTTTAAAAAGTATCGAAAATAATCGATATACATTGCGAAAAATATATCGATTATCCGAGAAAAAATATCGATGACCAAAAAAAGGTCGCCAGAAAAAAAGTGAAAAAGATTCCCAAAAAAAAGGTCGCCAAAAAAAATATTCGATATATCGCGAAAAAATATATCGACGATAAATATAGATATTTTTCAAAAAAAATATCGATATGTTGATATATCGATATTTTTACCCATCCCTAGATTAAAGGCATCAGTGCAGATAGTATGCAAATACAAAGCACAAGTTTACTGAACAAAGAATAGAATACGATAGAATAAGGATTTACAATACCTGTTATTTCGTTTTGGGAGTTTCATTCTTTTAACTTCAAAAAAATCAGTCTTCTAACACTCGCTTCCGCTACATATTCACAAGAAGAAAGATAATAATTTAAAAAATCACGTCAATTGATTGAATTTGGCAGATTTTTTTAAATCCCTTTGGTTTAAGAAATGCAAAGGATTATGCATTTAATATTCAAATATTCATTCAGCTTTGTTCAGTTACATTTGGTTGAAAATGAACTAATGTTAACAATTACATTAGCCAGTAGTACACTTAATTTACGTTAGATGGCTTAGAGTGTATCGATGTTTAGATATTATTCCCATAACATCGATGTTTCGATATTATCGAGGACTTAACATCGATGTTTTTCCGCTAAACATTGATGTTTATTCATCATCGATGAATATCGATCATCCCTACCACCAGCCGAGCGACGCGACGCCATGATTCCTTTGATGCGTTCTCGAAAAACCGACAACTACGCCAACCCCCGCCAAAACCGGCCAACGTCCGCTAACCTGCGCCAAAACCAACACCTTGATATGATTTACACCTGTGTGGGTTCTGATCGTCCACCTCTCAGAGGACAGATCTCCGGCTGGCTTTCCGCTCTGTGGTGTTATCGAATCACAAACTATGTAGGAGATGGTCACTGCTCAAAGGTGGCGGGAATTTGAATAAAAAGAATTTAATTTATACATATTTACATATAATTAATACTAGTTTATATCGTAAAATTTGCACAAATGCCTTACTGTTAATCTATTATCTAATCTTATTATCTACCTTAATCCTAGAAACCTAGTAGCATTATGGGAGCTGGGGTACTTCCGGCCAGGAAGTCAGCGGGCCGGGCTTTCTCGGCGCCGCGCCGCGCTGCTGTCATCTCGCGTCTCCGTCGTCTGCGTTCGGAGGCTTGGATCGCTCCCAAAGCCATCACCCGTCCTTGTTGGTGATGGAACTTCGCGGTCCTGTTAGCGTCGGGGCCGGCATCCATTGCCTGGCGGTTGGCTGCTTCCGAATCAACCGGATCTCGACCTCTCTATCTAGTTTACTTCACCATTCCGGCTTCGCGATCGCCGAAGCCGGTATGTTACCCTCTAAAGACTTCAGTTCGTCCGTCAGCTGTCCGATAGTTGACGGCAGCTATGTAGTTCACTTCCGATCACTGATCACTGTGATAACTGTTAACTGCCCACTGAGGACCTACTAACTGCTCACTACTCTGATAACTGTTGACTCGTCTGTGATAACTGCTTACTCGTCCGTGATAACTGCTTACTGTTCCGCACGGCGTCCGGCCTTTTACCGTCGGCTGTCAGGGCGGATCTCTGCCGGTTCCCTTTGCCCGACCTACCTTCTCGGGGTTGGTCAATCGACGTTACCTCGGCGTCCAGAAGGGTAGCCATTGGTTGGCGACAACCTTTACCTGGCCCTGCCTCCGCGCCTGAGTCATTCTGTGATGGACTCAATACCATGCGCATCTCGCAGGCCTAAATTAAATAAATTCATTGTTCGTAGTACCTATCTACGCTGTCCATAAGAGATGCACTTTGTTCCATACTATTTCAACGATTTTTCTTATTTATATTAATTTAACACTTAATCTTTACAGGATTATTTTTATATAAAATTGACATATTATCTACCTTAAATGGATTATTTATATGAAAATAAAAGACTTATAACCAGCGCTTATAATCTACTTACAATACAAATAAACTTGCAATGCGAATACTTAATTAATTAATAATAATAACAATATAAAACTAATTAAAATATAATTATAACTAGAACTTATGCCTAGGGACTCTTTAAATCATATTATATACGATCACATAAAAATATATTTACAAACATTTAAAAAAATTTACAATAAGTCAAAAAAAAACGCGTATTTGCGTTTTCCTGTTTCGCAACATTCTATTTATTTATTTACAATGCCGTCGGCGTCAAATTATTAACATAAAAAAATCATCCACCATAGTTAATATTATTACTTCTTCTTCAAATGTAGCAAATTTATTTTGTGGTAACATAGTTATAATTGATATAAATTAACTTTGTTAAAACCACTTATTATTATTTTTGTTATCCTGACGAAGAAGCCATTGGCTTCGAAACATGTTGAATTTTTTCAATAAATAAGTGGTTTTAACAAAGTTAATTTATATCAATTATAATATTATTACCATTATTTTATACCAATAATTCCTTATATGTATACATACGTAGCTTTTAACGTAGAGAAATTGCTAATAATCTTCGATCTATCTCTATCGTTTTATATTTCTGTCTATAAACCTCTGCATAGCCTTGCGGAGAACTACTTTGTTTGTTCCGCACGTGCACGTGCAGATATTATATTTTAGGCAAAACAAATACAGATCTCGGGAATTTTAAGGTTTCGGACATCGCAAATGTTTTCAACCCTACGGAGCATTATCGTCTATTTCTCGATAATCCATTGCTTCCCAAATAAAATATCGCTATTGTTCGGTTTCAGATCCTTTGAAGACGGCTGCCGCATCGAGCGGAGCGCAATATAATTTAGCCTGCAAACTCCGAATCCCTGTCCGCTAAGTGCGGTATTCCCAAACCGACGAGACCTTACAGTATATACAAGCTAGAAGAAACATTATTTTTCATTACTTTTATTGGCTAGCTTAAACGCCGACTTAATTGCATTCATTGTTCTCTCCAAGGAAAAAGGTTTGTTTGTCACACAGCTGTGCACACGTGCAGTAGGTATAAAGCCTGGGGCGAAAGCCCCGCCAAAAGGCCCGCCGGTCATAAAGCTATTTTTGAGATGCGGATTCGCGTCATTTAATGTGAATTAATTCCTACGGTAGTGATAACCATGTCAACCTCCTTATTGTCTAGGAGGTATTGCCAAAACCCCCTATACAAATTGGGCCAGCCTAGCATTGGGCCAATCTCGGCCAATGTGTACAGGGCTCCTAAAAATCCTATATAATCCTATATAGTCCGTCTAACTTATCTGAAGAATGGCCAAATTTGGAACTAACGACGCCATATTGGATTATCTACAGCTGACAGACTTTGTTTACAGAGAGGTTCACGACTGTTTCGATAGTTTTTTAAGAACATTTTAGATTGTCACCATGCCAAAAACCATTAAAAGCGGTGTTCGGGAAATAATCTTGAAAATGCACACGTTTTTTGAAGAGGAACAACGTCTAAAAGCCCCAATTATACCGTTTGATTTTGTTCATAGACTTATTGCCGCCACTTCAGGTTAATGCTGCCATGCAATTATAATGATTTTCCCATACTTAGTTTTTTATTTACTATTATACAATTTCTTCAGGTATTTCTGAATCGGCAATTTACAAAATAGTTAAAGAAGGTAAAGTGGCCGTGGAAATGGGCATTAAAATATCTACACCCGGAAAAAAAGAACAAGGATAAGTGGAAAAATTGAATTAGAAGCCGTAAGATGAGAAAAGTTTTAGAACATATTTTATTCGATAATTTTTTACATAGAATTTTTATTATTTATACTTTTTATTACAAAATTCATTAACGAGTTCATTTGTATAAACATCTTTTTTCAAAAATAAACTTTTTTATTTATGCACATTAAAGACTGGTTGCATCAACTTACTTTATAGCAATAGTTCATTTAAAGCATAGATTTTTACGAGA
The DNA here is from genome assembly GCA_016648135.1 of Agrypnia vestita. Classification (NCBI taxonomy): domain Eukaryota; kingdom Metazoa; phylum Arthropoda; class Insecta; order Trichoptera; family Phryganeidae; genus Agrypnia; species Agrypnia vestita. The sequence continues at coordinate 109,139 of JADDOH010001810.1, forward strand.
GCAAGTTGATCGGTGGAAAATGCAAAATATCTATGCTTTGAACGAAAGATTACTATAAACCAAGTTGATACAACGGCCCTAAACCGATTGATATCCTTAGGTGTTACTGAGTTAAACATGGTGGTCATGATCATTAGGTATGAGACACCGAATAAAACCGGCGCCACACTGCGCGGATCTTCCGCCGCGTCTCTTCTGTCGTGGAACATCGCTACATTTCTTTCCATACAATATGCGCTTATTAAACACACTACGCGGATGATCGGTCGATCTATTTGCTTTGCCGATTTGGCGCAACGGAAAAAACGCGGCGGAAGATCTGCGTAATGTGGCGCCAGCCTAAAAGAATTATTATTGTTTGTTTTTTTTTCCTGAAAATGGTATTTTTCTTTGATTTTGAAAAAACGCCATTTTGTGACGTTGTGTATTTTACGAATGTATATTTTGATAAATTTATTTGTACGTTAGTTTACATTTTTTGTTTTTTATCGTGTCGTATACTGCTTAATAACTTGTTTAAGAAAAAACGAATTTGCATAAAATTCCCTACAAATTAGATAATTTTTACACTATGGGCAGTACCACAACGATTGGGACGCCCTCCTTTATTCTCCAGATAAGTTGGACCATTATGTTATCTATGAGTTGGACGGACTATATCCGTATTTCCCAGTATATCCATAGATATTTTATTGTTGCCTATTTCAATTGTTTTTGTGTATAAAAACCGGTGTAACAATGATGCGATACGTTTTATCTATGTTTTTTGTGCGAATACTGTCGAGCGCGCGTGGAACGTAAATGTCTAACATTTTTTTTGACCGTTTTGATTCCTGAGCCGCTCGAATAGACTGGATATATGTGATTTATAAAACTTCAAGATGGCTTTGAATATTGGAAATGAGTTTCAATTGTACATGACCCATGTGGAAAGCGAAGGCCCTTATTTAAAAATGTTCGGGCAAGCAGACAAACAAGGGGCCCTATTAATCGAAAGCCTTATAATGTCTTCCCGCGAAAAGCTGGAAAGTGGTTTGGGAAGCGTACAACCCTCGGCTCTGCGTTGTGGTCTGCTATGTATTGCAAAATATCACGACGACGCCTTTTACAGGGCCAAAATAACCAGTCTGAATACTGTTGCATCTGGTTATATATCTGTTTATTTCATAGATTACGGCAACAGCGACACCGTCCCTACAGGTTCCATCAGGCTGCTCAATCAGTACCCTGAAATTCTTCAAACGTTGCCTTCTCAAGCTACCGACTATTTGCTGTCATGCATTATCCACCCGAAAGGCGTGTGGGAAGATGCCATTGTAACTGAAATCCGTAATCTGATATATTACCATGAGATAGCGTGCATCGTGGAGCTTCACGTTTACAATAAGTATTTTGTTAAAATGCAATTCAAAAATTATGATTTAACAGAATATTTATCTTCCAGAAATTTTGGATTCAAGGTTACATTACAGGATCAGCAATTTTTACTTCAAAAAATGTTAAGTGGGACAAAGCCAATGCAGCCACCGAGACATCCCTTTTCAGCACAGACCAAGTCTCCTTCAGTTCCACCATTGAAGAATGAAAGGCCTCAAGGGGAGTTATTTGAAGTAGGGAGCGAGAACACAGGTCAGGCCTACAGACTTTACATGGCTCAAAATTCTCCAATCGATCCATATTCTAGAAATGTTCCAAAAGAACTAACGGCAAGTGGCAGAAACAAGTTAAGAAGTGTCGTTCCACCGCGGCCACTCAACAGAGCTGTAGATGAGAGAAATGTTGCGAAACATGAACTTGCGGAACCTGCAAGGATTGTACCCACTGTCCTGAAAAATCCTTCAACTTATAAAAGTCGATTTTTAGAATTGAATTCCCAGCACGAGGTTCATGTATCGTTCACAAAAGATGGACCTAAATTGTTTGCCATCCAATTGAAGAGTGATGAAGACTTTTTGACATCTATAGTTGCTCAAGTAAACAGTCAGCCTCCCAAGGGCTTATTAGAGCCCCCTATGATCGGTTCAGTGTGCTTGGGAAGGTTCTCCGAGGACAATACGCTATGTAGAGCCGTGGTGATGGGATTGACTCCCTCCCAATGCAAATTGTATTTTGTGGATTTTGGTATGACTGAATCTGTTTCTCATTCAGATATTTTCCATATCCCAGAAGAATTTGTGACACCCTGTGTTTTTGCCTTGCGATTTAGTTTGTCCGGAATAGCCGGGCTGCAGATAACTGAGGAGATTAAGCGTGAATTCTTCGAGATGGTCAACGACAAAGTTCTTACATTAAGAGTTGTTCCACCGGAGGGACCTCCCTTGATACAGTACTGCGAGCTGATCCTCGATGGCCACAGTGTCAAAGATATGCTCTTGCAGAAGCAGAATCCTACATTTATAAAAATTGATCCGTCTACTATCACTGGCGATCATTCTGTGTTGGTGTCTTACGTGGACAGTTGCACCAAGTTTTTTATCCAACTTTCTGATAACATAGATGCTTTAAACGCTATGATGGGAGATGTTGAGGTTCACTGCGAGTCTGCTCAGCCTCTGCTGTTCCACCAAGTCAAGTGCGGAATGGTCTGTTGCGCCCTCTTCCCCGATGACCGTAACTGGTATCGAGCCTCGGTTGCTAACATTAAGAAAGACAAGATAACCGTCAACTATATAGATTATGGTAATGACCAGGAGGTAATGGCCGATTCATTGCGGCCTATTACCCCAGATTTGATAAAGATGAAAGCGCAAGCGGTGCATTGTGCGCTGAAAGAATTTGAAGATAAACCATTTGATCAGTTGACCTCGGATAATCTGGAGAGATTGACATTAGAAAAAATTCTGTGCATGAGAGTACAAGGGCTATTAGAAGGAGGGGTGCTTCTTGTAGAGCTGCTGGATCCGGCCACGTCACCCCCTACTCACATCGCTGAGGCCATCAAGCAGGCTACGATGGTCTCCACCCCGCCTTCCGCCTCCAGGGTAAGTCATGAGATCATAGTCATAAGTCATAAGATATAGATTGAACCGAGCAATATGTATTTATACCATGTAGATGTTGTGGTCTTGTATCAGAATATAAGTTTGCCTTACATGGAGCTCATCTTCTCTGATAGATTGATGTTAGATTTAAATAATGTCAGGATCATCCAAAGTGAATTGTGTAAACTATCGAGTGTTTTAGGATTTTTCAATGATCAGTTTACATGGCACAAACCATTAAATATTCGCAGAAATATTAGGTCCTTACATATGAAATTGGCGTTTAGTATGGGAGGAACATAAAGCTGATTTTTTTTAATTATAATATATTTATTTAATCAAAGTATGTACCATTGCTATCTATGCACTTTTGCCATCTCATAGGTAGTTCATCGATCCCTTTACTAAAAAAACCATTCGGACGGGAATCAATAAAACCTTTGAAGGCGGTTTGGACTGCCCCATCGGAGTTGAATTTTTTCCTTTGCAAGAAGTTATCCAAATTTCGAAAAAAATGGTAATCTGTTGGGGCAAGGTCCGGAGAGTACGGTGGATGTCTTAGACATTCCAATTGAAGCTCCTCTAATTTGGTAGCCGTCTGTTGTGCAGTGTGTGGTCTAGCGTTATCATGAAGCAGCAGTGGCCTAGAGCGATTAACCAGCCTCGGTTGTTTAGCAGCTAGCTTTTCCATCATGGTTTGCAGTTGCTGACAATAGACATCTGCCGTAATCGTCTGGCCAGATTTAAGAAAGCTGTAGTGAACGACACCAGCACTAGTCCACCAAACGCTCACAAGTAACTTTTTTGGAGTCAATTTTCGCTTGGGGCATGGTTTGGCTGGTTCGGCAGGGTTCAGCCATTGCGATGAGCGCTTCCGATTATCGTACAGGATCCACTTTTCATCACAGGTAATGATTCGATTTAAAATCCCTTCATTATTGTGCCGGTTGAGTAATGCAACGCAGCAGTCAACGCGCGTTTGTTGATTTGCTTCACTCAATTCGTGAGGTACCCACCTTTCAAGCTTTTTCACCTTACCAATTTGCTTCAAGTGGATTAAAACAGTTTTATCACTAACACCGCAGCCTGCAGCTAACTCGGATGTGGTTTGCGATGGATCCGCTTCCACAATAGCCTTCAATTCTTCATTATCAACTTTGGTCTCCGGCCGTCCACGGGGCTTGTTCTGCAGGTCGAAATTTCCAGAACGAAAACGTTGGAACCAAAAACGCACTGTGTTTTCTTTTGCGGCACCGTCGCCATACACATCATTAATCCTTCGAGCCGTTTCTGCAGCACTGGTGCCACGGTGGAACTCGTACTCGTAAATAACGCGATATTTCAAGTTTTTCATTTTGTAAACTGAGTGACGCAAAGAAAAAAACAATTGAGGAAAAAACAAATGAATTATAATTTTCAAAACACAAATACATGAGTAAATAGCTGTATAAATTTGGATTTGGAATTCCTAACCAAAGAGAAGATATTTGAGATCAAATTTGCCAGTACGGCAAAATGCCAATTTCATATGTAAGGACCTAATATCAAAAGTTTGTTTATACATTCTCATTAACTTGAAAAATTCAGTGATTGTCAAAAGTAAATGTATTTTACTTAATCTTACTGAAACTGATTAATTTTTTTATATGAATTGCAATTTTGTGAAATACATTGTTTCCAATGTAAAAATGTGTTTCTGCAAATTAAGATACTTTCTCCAATATGCAACTATAAAGCTTATCTCCATATGTGTAGAAAAAAGTCTACATAATTGTCTACCTGAATTCATATTACGAATCTAATACGACTTTATTATTAGTACATTATTATTTTTGTTAAAATAGTACAGAAATTTTATTTAGAGGATTATTATTTGTTATCACTAATCTAGGGTTTTGCAAAAAAATTTTTATGTAATAAAAACAATTAAAAATTACTAAAAAATATTTAAATTTAATTATGTATTATTGTATTATTAATTTCAGAATAGTGAACCTGTACAGGAAGCTATAGAAAACTCTCCTGATTATCAGCAAGAGAATAATAAAGGGTTCAAGCATTCGCAGTCTGACAGGAAAAATAATTATGATAATAATAGCGACACCTCTTTCGGAAGCAAAGACAATGATAATCGTCCGTATTCTCAGAGACCGAAAAAAAATGACAGGGGCGACTTCTCACAGGGTGGACGAAGTTACGATAAGAAACCCGACTATGGACAGTAAGTTCAATCTGATACGTATTCAAGTAAAACATTTCTAGAGAATAGGCTGAACAGGTTTATGCCATTCATTATCTTTGTAAGCAATTTCATTATTTTTTATTCAATTTTTTCATTATCAGAGGCCAAATTGAATATTTGGAGTAGCCTATTGTCTTTAATGACAATTGTAAAACATTAATAATGTATGTATGATGACCCAAGGCTTACAACCTATGTGAGCTAGCTTAACTGATCACTCTACACAATGCAACACCAATTCCATCGTAAGAACATCCACACATCGAAGTTATAACTTAATAAAAAATTCAATGTTTGGATGCTTTTACGATGGAATTAGTGAATGTTGCATTGTGTAGAGTGATCACCTAAGCCAGCTCATATTCCATACACTTTTCTCATATAAATAAATTTGTCTCTGTGAGACTTCTATAATTTATCTTAATTAAATTATGCTTCATTTTCAAATTTCATTGGAAGCAAAACATATGAGAGAAAGAATAGCATTTCACACTCAAACTCAACATGAAGGTTTTTGATACTGTGCATCACATTTTTTTTTAGTAGAGATTTATTTATGGTAAACATATTTGTAAGGTGAATCCAATATTAAATTAATTAGAACTGTGCACAATTGTGCAATTGAGTGTTCACTCAAGTGACAACCATTAAAAGTTTTAATTAAGGTATCTTTTTAGGCATTATTGAAGCAATGTTAACGAATCTTACAGGAAGTCGGTTGGAAGTCAGCGAGAATCAAATAAAGGGAATTTTGCCCACCAGCATCGAGGAAATCCTGAAAGCTCTACCTTTAATTCACCTCCATCCTCAAAACCTAGGTCACAAAATCCGTACAGTAAAGCGGAGAAAACAAAGTCACCTGGTGGTGTTGTTACACAATATCACCGGTATTTTAAATCTTTGAGATATTTGCTTTTGCTTGCTTTGTGTGCACATTCTTCATTGGTTGAGCAAATTTTGTGTTTATTTTTACTGGATTGCTATTGCACATTACAAAAATTTAAAAAAGTTTTTTTTTTTCAAGGTATTTATCATTTTATTTAAGTTGTATTGAAGCAAATGAATTTTTCATAATCGATATAAGTTACTGTAGTGATAGTTCAACTTTTTGCACGTGACATGTTGTATATATATATATATAAAATGAAGGATTATTTTCTAGGATAACCCGCATATTGTAGTCTTGAGAAAGACTGTTATATTGTACCCAACGTTTCGGACAGATATCACTGGCCATTTAAAGGGATTTTTCGCCTTGTATTTCGAGTTCTGTTTTGAATTGATGGCAAGCATTCCCGTTCACTCTAGAAGTCGAGATCCAAGTGAATCCTAATGCGAGGCTAATTGCTGAATTTACTTTGTACCCTGGTAATTCTTCTATTATTGTTGGAAATTCCGTTATTGTTAGTTATATTAATATGTTCATTTACTGCGTCTGTACTTGGAATCGGGTTATTAGGGGCTGATTTTGAAAAGATTTTACAGTCGTTAAGAATGGATTTCCAAGTACAAGGAATTCGGATTGCGTCATCGCGGCAGTTCATGTTATTTTTATTTTTATGTATTTCTATTGCTTCTCTGTGTATTCTGCATGTTTCGTTATTAATATTTGCGATGGTTGAGGCATTATTAAAATCTATTTTATGTCCTTCCGTAAGGACATGATGAACTAAAGATGAGGTGAGTTTTTTATTTTTAACATCTACTTTATGCTCAGACACGCGGCAGGATATTTTTCTGTTATTTTTCTGTAAAAAATTTACAGAAAAATGGAAATGGTTATGGAGATATGCAATATCCAGTTTCGCATCTCTGTTTTCAATATTTTTAATTTACTTTTTGCAAAATGTTGAACTTCATTACAGTAACTTATTACAGTGAAACTCTCTTAATACGTTCTTAAGGCGGTACATTCACTGCAAATGCATATTTTGGCGTTTTTTTTACGAAAATGTGTGTTTTTATTATTCATTTATATCAGAATGTATATGATAGATTGCAATTTTTTTAGGGCGATAACTTAGATAAAACCTTTATTCTTATATAAAAGTAATAAACTAAACATTATTTACAATAATTAAGAAAAATATAGACATTAACCCACAGGCCGCGGCAAAAAAAACCTTTTTAATGTTCCCGGGCGTAGAGTGGTTCGTTTAAAATTTCTATGTAAGCATAAAAAGTTTTTTTTATACGTATAAAGTTTACTTAATTATCTAGAATCCGTACGTAGGAAATTAAGAAATATTCAATATTAAAAAAGATATAATTTTTGAAACGTGCTTAACTTGTTGAGGGCCTAAAAATTCCAAAGCAACATATAGGCAAGGGCCGGAAATTTTCTGAATTTTTTGTGATTTTTCTTTTTACGAAAAAACCATGAAAACATGTGTATATTAAAAAAAAAACACACACATTCATATTATTTTATCGGAAGTGTCGAAATGCAATGATTTTTTTATCAAAAAATTAAAAAAAAAATCTTTTTTTGAATTCCGATAATGTTGCCAGCCCGACATTTTCCGAAAAATAATAATTAAACCATTTGCCGAAAAATAATAATTAAAACATTTGTCGAAAAATAATAATTAAAACATTTGCCGAAAATTAATATTTACTACATACACTACTATTATTATTTGATATCCTACCCAAAAATTTTCTTCTGTGTGGTATATTTTGTCGCACGGCACGGCACACAACGGAACATCACACTCAAAACACATATAACATGTTTCCTTCCGTTGCTTTCGTGCCGCGCACACAAAACATCTCCGCCGCGGGTTCTCCTTTGTAGCTGTCGGAGGCACCATGCACAGGAAGTGCCTGCCGGTCAGCCTCTCCAGTGGCGTCTTCCTTTTTTGGGAAAAAGTTGGGTGTTTGACACCATGGGTACTCATTAGCTGCTCAATGACATTTAGCTGGAAGTCGGCGTAAGTGATGTTTCTTTTCGTTTTGCCACGAAATACAGCAAATGAATTGAGCAGTGCGAGATCGACTAAATGGAAAAAGACCTTGCGATACCATTTGACTGTTTTCCGAGAACAGTGGTAATAAGACAGCATCATGTCACTACGGTCGACCGCCCCCATATTTTTATTATAATCTATGATACACACAGGTTTAATCACCGGCAAATTGGTTTTGTAGTCGATCTTGCCAGTATCCTTCATTTCACAAGTGTGAAGTGTAGATAGCATTCTGACGTCTTTCTTATCCTTCCACATTTGAGCCATCAGATTATCTGTGTGATATGAAATAGTTTCACCCCTTTTTAATTTTGCTTCAAATTTAGGATAACCGTACCTATTTTTTCTCACGGTTCCACAAGCATTTGTCTTGCTCTCGTGAAGCTTTTGGAACAGTGACGGACTGGAATACCAGTTGTCTACATACAAAGTGTGCCCGAAATCTAGGTAAGGAGTAAGAAGAGACATCACAACACTGCCCGATGTACCTATGTGCTCAGAAATTGTGAATTCAGAATCTTTGCCGGTGTATATGATTAAGTCAAGTACATATCCGGTTAGACAATCACACAGCACAAAAAATTTAATTCCAAATTTTTTGGCCTTCGATGGTATATACTGACGAAACGATAACCGACCTTTGAAGAGCAGAAGGCTCTCATCAACGCAGAGGTTTTGGTAAGGCGTCAAATTTTCTGCGAAGGATTTTTTCATCGCGTACAGCATAGGCCTGATCTTATGGAGTCGGTCGCCCGGCACTTGAAGTTCGTTATCCGAAAAATGTAGCATCCTTAATAAAATTTGAAAACGATTCCTCGGCATAGTTTCCGAGAAAATCGGTGAACTCAGCAATGGGTTAGTCGACCAATGTTCTGCTATTTTATTCCTAGAATTCCGGGCCATCAACAAGCACAGAGCCAAAAACACATACATTTCGTCGCTTGTGGTGTCAAACCATTGTCTCAATCTATATGACAGTGGTATATTATTTGTGGAAAACTTATATTGGCGGTTTGTTTCAGTCACAATAATATCGACCACAGCTTTATTGAGGTACAATTTAAAAAAATCTATTTCCCGCGCGTCTTCTGAAATATCCGATTTAAAACCAGAAGTGTTCGTAAATTGATGTATATTTGGTAGGAAACTATCCGTCTCCCATTGGAATACTGGCCTAGCCTCTGCACTTGCAGACGGATGGTTTTCACCAACAGTATCGTCAAGGTCTTCTTCAAATTCATCATTCCCAAAAAAGGTGTCATCCACTTCAACATCGCCCTCAATGTTCTCCTCATATTCGTCGTCAGATTCGGCCGTTGCAATGAGAAAATCATTGATATCTCCCGTAACAAAAAAATCTCCCGATTCGGCCATTTTGTAAAAGTTTGAAAAAAATAATAATGTTAAAAAAACGAAAAAATAAACATCCTGTAGAGCGAAAAAATTAATTAGCACAAATACCCAAAAAATAATGTAAAACACTACGCCACTGTTTCACTTTAAATTTTGAAGCATATGATCCACATTTAACACACACATTTCTCAAATAAACGCAACATAAATAATGTATTTTTGTTAATAAATCACTGTTTGTATCAAATTGCACCACAAACCAAGAAAAATCAAGTAAAATCGCGAATATATGTATATATTATCCGCGCGTAGATCCGTGTTCCAACTGTGATTGCTGGGCGCGAACTGAAGAAATAAAAAACCCTTCCTATCGACATAGCAACGGAATCACGTGATTTTTGCATGTACCATACACGTGTACGTCTTTCGCGCGCTGGGCACATGACGACGGAATAGATCGACACGGCGACAGACACGTGATTTTTGCATGTACCACGCATGTGTCTTTCGCGTACTAAGGACGTGACGACGACGGAATATTATTTCATTATTTAATTTTCGATCGTACAACATGAGTTTAGGGCGACATCTATAACTTTTCTATACGATTTTGACGACCGAAAAACTTCTACTTTGAGTGTTGATTTAAGCTATAATCGGCCATGTTTTTGAGTCGAAAATGGAACGACAGGTCACAACAGGATTTCTCTATTGGGAAAAAATTACGTTTTTCAAATTCGATACGCGGCCGTCGATAAATAATTTATTTTGTGCCTGTCGGATATATCCGACGCGGCCCCTGGGGACAGTCGCGCTCCGTCGGATATATGCGACGCGGCCCCAGGCTCATTAAATATTTACGTTTTTTGGCCATTTTCAAACGTTGTTTATTCATATAAAAAGATGATTTTAAACGATATATTGTATCTATATTCGCACTTTGAGTCTTCATTCACTATTAAAAAGCTAATTTTTTTATAAAAAACACATTAATTATTATTTTTAAATAAAAATTCTAAAGTATGAAAAACGACATCGTCAACGTCAGAATCCGTGTTAGATGCCGTCTGGCCACGGCAGAGGTCAGTCGTGTTTATGCAGCCAAATATTCCTCGTCATTCATTTCACTATTCATTGTACTTTTACGCCAAATTTGACATTTATATGAATTATTATTATATAATACGCTCAAAAGCAATTGATATCTCCTATATATTAAGGTTTTATATGGATTTTCGAACAGTTTCATCCTTTTTAAACTTTGAACATGCGTCACATGTCAGTTTCGGTATAATCCTAATTCAACAATTGTTCCAGATCATTTGAGGTATCAAGATACATACTGTACGCGCCGTGCGCATGTATTTATTTCTTGTTTAATATTAAAGGTATTCATTATGACATGAAAAGTATTTCAGAATTATTAATATGTTTTTTAAATTCTATACCGTAAGTAATTATTGGACGTAAATAAAAAACGGGAATTTGTCGATAGATAAAATAATACATTTTGATATACGCAGTACGCACGTGGGGCTAGGTGATTGTTTTGTATTGTCATATTACGATATGCATTGATTTAAAAAGGAGTTCAGAATTATTACTATGATTCTTAAATTATTTACGGAAAATAATAAGTCGACTCAAATAATATAAGATCATTTGTCTAAAGTTAAATAAGTAAATATTTTGATACGTGAGGTAATTCTGTGGGGATGCCTGACGCGGACGAAAGCGAAGAATATATGACCATCTCTTTCTATCAAACCTTACTGTTTTAGCAACGTATGTACCATAAATATGTAACGAATGTGTAATTTTTATTCGATTTTCGCTCAGATGACTTGTCGCGCACGGCTTGAAAGTACATGATCTATCGATGTAATTTGTCAGCTATGCATGTTTGTGAATCGGCTGTGCCGCCTTAACCTAACTTAATAATTGTGATTTTAATATTCTTGTACATACTTACTTACGTACACACCTACTTATACTTACTTAATTACTTACCATCGTGCCGTTTCCCATGGGGGTAGGCAGAGAGGATAGACTCTTCTGTCTTGACATACAACTCTCACCTCATCCACATTCATAAATCTTCACATGCAAGCTAGCTAGTTGATAAGGCTTCTAACGGGACCATCTTCCAGTATCTGGTTAATCTGGTCATGCGACGTCTTCTGCGATCTCCCTCTCTTTCTGACGCCATAAACACTTGCATTATATATCTTTCTTACCATTCTTTCCTCAGCATGCCCAAACTATCTGAGTGACCCTTTTTTAATTCTATTGATTATGCTAAGATCAGCTTTACATTCATTCCTAATATCTGCATTCTTTACTCTATCATAAATTGATTTGCCACACATACGTCTGACATACTCATATACGATATTTAGACATCATTATACTTGACGTCTAAATATGCGTATTCATTCCATTTTTGTTTATATAATGACAATTGAAAAATGTTAAAAAATATATTTATATTTGTGAAATATTACCTATGTGAATAAGTAATTGATAATTACTAGAGGAGACAAGCCAGAGCCACAAAAAAAAAATCACGGCAAAAATGTTATATTTATAACTTTGTTAAAAGGACATACAATTTTTAAAGTATGCAACTACCTATAATCAAACCTAAATGTTAAAAGAAAGTTTAAAAGCTATCTACCTGAAAAAAGGTAAACTGTCTAAAATCGAAAAAAAACTAACCCATAAAAACCATTTTATTATACTCCCTTTCTCATTTACTAGTTGAAACAGGTTTGGCGCTTACCCACGCGTTGGGTTCGAGTCGGGTGGCTCTACGAACGGAGGTGATAAAAAATTTCGAAAAATCTAAAATTATGCTATAATTATTAATTTATTTAAACGGAAATTTGTTAGATCATTTTTATCTTCGCCACAAGTCTGCCTACAAAGTTTCAGCTCGGATCGGATCACGGGAAAAGGGTTAAAAATCGATCCAAAGTTTTTTCGACAGAGAAGCAAGCAGACGCTATGAGTTAAAAGAAAGGGAGTAAAAAACTAACCCATAAAAACCAAGTTTTTATTATACTCCCTTTCTCATTTACTAGTGGAAACTGCTTTGACGCTTAACCTACGCGTTGGGCTTTGGTCGGGCGACGCTATGAAAGGGAGTAATAAAAAATTTCCAAAAATCCAAAATTATACTATAATCAGGTTCCGTGTCTACAGATGCGTCGGAATCTCCATATAACTTACTGAGTTGTATGAAAAAATCATTAAAAATTTGATAAATCCAAAATTATACTATAATTATTATTTTTTTAATGAAAATTTGATAGATCTCTTTGATCATCGCCACGAGTGTGCTTGTAAAATTTCAGCTCGATTGGATCATGGGGAAAGAGTTAAAAATCGTTCCAAAGTTTTTTCGTCAAGCAAGCAGACGCTACGAGTTAAAAGAAAGGAAGTAAAAAAGTAACCCTTAAAAACCAAGTTTTTACAATACTCCCTTTCTCATTTTCGGGTTTCGCGTCTACCATATGCATTGAAATATCCATGCAACTTGTATAAAAAAAACATTAAAAATTTGAAAATTCCAAAATTATACTATAATTATTAATTTTTTATAACGAAAATTTGATAGATCTTCTTGATCGTCGCCATGAGCCTGCTTGCAAAGTTTCAGCTCGATTGGATCACGGGAAAAGGGTTAAAAATCGATCCAAAGTTTTTTTGACGGCAAGCAAGCAAGCAGACGCCACGAGTTAATATAAAGGGAGTAAAAATGAGAATATCTTAAATTATATTAAAACAAAAATAAATCAGCTGTAAACAAATTTACTTCTACAGTAATTTAAATCGCATATTGAAACTGACACACCAGCAAGCAAAGCAAAATAAGGAAGGTGCAGAATTATACTAATATTTAATATAATCTAAAATAAATTCTAAAAAAAAATTATACTGATTTCTAAAAACACAAAGTGGCAAGATTTATGAGTCATAAAAAGATCGTTTTAGGTTACAAGATAAATGCATTCTTCCTGTCTTCTCTTGGCTAACTTGTAAAGTAAAGAATACACATTTGTAAAAAAAAGACTATTTGCAAATATTATCCCTTTTGGTGATTTTCATTTAATTTACATGTACACTCAACATTTTGCCATGATCAATGTAGCCGATCAACAGAGTAAAATTGCCACCTTACGTAATTTGTTAATAGGGACCACTGGATTGCGCGTAAATATGTACGAAAGTAAAATATTCACCCTTATTGAATCTTTTTAGAGCGCATTTTCAAATTTGTGGCATTATCTATATTGTTAGTTAGCATCGCGAGGCAGGTCCGAACTTTAAAGAATTATAAAAAAATATTTTTTTAATTTTGTCAATAGATTTTCAAATATGTCCATGGGACAAGTTGTGATTCAAAGATCGCCGTGGTTTGCGAACGCATTTGTAATTTTATTTGTCCAGAAACGCTAATGAAAGCTAAAATATGTAGTAGAAATGGGACAATTATCTCTATAAAATGGGCTATGGTTTCTCTGAATATGGAACATCATCTTTCAAAAATTATAATTTACTAATATTTTTTATAAAAAATATCGTTATTAAAGAAATTTAGCACAAAAAACATGAAAATAAATATTTTCCACACATATTTATTCTTATGACGTGAAAAGCATATACAGTTTAAGCAAACAAATCAATGGTCGTATGCCAACCGTACGTAACGCGGAATGTACCCTGTCTGCCGCGCAATTTTGCTTTTTTTAGACATTTTTTTGTGATGGTTATATTCATGTAAAAATCAACAATAATCGCTAAGAAGTTGCAGTTTCTGGTTTCTCAATATACAGACTTGAATAATTAATTATATTTCAATAATTACTTGTACAATAATTATTTATTAATTAATTATGAAAATAAGTAACAAAATTAACTGTCAGAAATGTACGCACATCTTTATCAAATAAAACCATGGAAGAAATAACCAAGTTATTGTATTTCAATATTTTCATTCTAAATATATCAAAAAATATAAAAATACTTAATTTTAACACTTTTTTATTTAAAAAAACACCTTTTTAACAGATAAAATAACACAATTAATGTGCGACTCGAAGACGACGTTTGGAATGATTTTTTGTCCGGTTTGCGCGGCAAATGAGGTTACTTGACAAATAGAACTCGTTCATTCATTCAAAAACTTGAGATACAACCAAAAATAAACTTTAAAAACCCATAAACGCAGATAAAATAGGCTGAATTCGCATACGTATCTAGGGAGCGCAGATCTGCGCTCCGGCACATAGAAGGTACAAAAGTTGTCATGCAGATTTACGCTCCGGCATACGACCGGTTAATCAAAATTATTTTCGTCACCATTAATTTCAAATGCTCTATTTTGTATTTTGATTATGTAGATAAATCGATCCAGATATAGTGAAGCAGCTCCTAGCTAAATGGACCATGATTTCTCCGAAAATGGAACATAATCGGATTTCGAACATTACACATTGTAAATAATAAAAAAAATTATTTTTAAATAATATCAACTACTATTATGAAAAAATTAAGTAATTTGCCTAAAAATTGTTGATTAGTTGGTATTACTCGTACACACGTAATGATATACATAATACAAAATCTATTCATATATAAATTAGTTGAAGCAATTGGATATTTTAAATTTTCGAAATAAAACCTAATTATGGTTTTTGGAGGAGAAATGACCTTGGGAGTTTTTTAGGAGACTTTTCTATACATAATACAAAATCTATTCACATAATTGTAAAATGGTTGAAGCAATTGGATATTTTCAATTTCCGAAATTAAACCTAATTATGGTTTTCGGAGGAGAAATGACCTTGGGAGTTTTTTAGGAGACTTTTCCGAGCACAGAAACGATAATAGGAATGTCAATGCACTTGTATATTTTGTTCTATGAAATCTGACGCTATCTTCATAAGTAAATTATTGTGAATTGGGTTTTTATGGCCTCCTAAGCAATTAAATTGTTTGTATTGTAAGATTTGGAAATGCATCGTTAGGATTATCCAGATTAGTCGCAGACTTTTTTATAGAACTTTTTCAGTTCTACAATTTCTCTATAGAAAATATTTAAATATCTCTTACCGTTAAGGCAGCGTTCGTGAAAAATGCATTGCTTGACCATTTTTTCATGTCTTTAGTTGTAAAATATGTCACCATGAAAAACCCATTTATTCTAACAGGATAATATATAGCCTTTGTTCACCCTAAAAGTCCATTCTAAATATTGGCAAAATGAGTAGTTTTGGAGATTACTTCCTAAATCCAAACTTTACCTCTTTATATATTATCGATGAAAAATTCATTCGCGTCAATACAATACTTCAAACAAAATGATAAACATCTCGCAGAAATTGAAAAAAATATTTTTTGCAAGTTTTTATGATTTTATTGTAGTGAAATGAACAAACTTTTCATTATCAATACAAGTTACTGTAATGATAGTTCAACGTTTTGCAAAAAATAAGTGTAATGTGTTTTTTGCTTCATGTGCATTTTGTGTGTTGTGTAAAAAAACATTTCCTACATAGACCTTGCGCTGCAATCATGCTTAACATAGTGCTTTTTTGTTGTTTTGTGTTTTTTAACCATTATCAGTTATTCAGTTAATTTTTTTTTTTTTTGATCTTATTTGTAATATTAGGTCCTTACATATGAAATTGGCGTTTTGCCGTACTGGCAAATTTGATCTCAAATATCTTCTCTTTGGTTAGGAATTCCAAATCCAAATTTATACAGCTATTTACTCATGTATTTGTGTTTTGAAAATTATAATTCATTTGTTTTTTCCTCAATTGTTTTTTTCTTTGCGTCACTCAGTTTACAAAATGAAAAACTTGAAATATCGCGTTATTTACGAGTACGAGTTCCACCGTGGCACCAGTGCTGCAGAAACGGCTCGAAGGATTAATGATGTGTATGGCGACGGTGCCGCAAAAGAAAACACAGTGCGTTTTTGGTTCCAACGTTTTCGTTCTGGAAATTTCGACCTGCAGAACAAGCCCCGTGGACGGCCGGAGACCAAAGTTGATAATGAAGAATTGAAGGCTATTGTGGAAGCGGATCCATCGCAAACCACATCCGAGTTAGCTGCAGGCTGCGGTGTTAGTGATAAAACTGTTTTAATCCACTTGAAGCAAATTGGTAAGGTGAAAAAGCTTGAAAGGTGGGTACCTCACGAATTGAGTGAAGCAAATCAACAAACGCGCGTTGACTGCTGCGTTGCATTACTCAACCGGCACAATAATGAAGGGATTTTAAATCGAATCATTACCTGTGATGAAAAGTGGATCCTGTACGATAATCGGAAGCGCTCATCGCAATGGCTGAACCCTGCCGAACCAGCCAAACCATGCCCCAAGCGAAAATTGACTCCAAAAAAGTTACTTGTGAGCGTTTGGTGGACTAGTGCTGGTGTCGTTCACTACAGCTTTCTTAAATCTGGCCAGACGATTACGGCAGATGTCTATTGTCAGCAACTGCAAACCATGATGGAAAAGCTAGCTGCTAAACAACCGAGGCTGGTTAATCGCTCTAGGCCACTGCTGCTTCATGATAACGCTAGACCACACACTGCACAACAGACGGCTACCAAATTAGAGGAGCTTCAATTGGAATGTCTAAGACATCCACCGTACTCTCCGGACCTTGCCCCAACAGATTACCATTTTTTTCGAAATTTGGATAACTTCTTGCAAAGGAAAAAATTCAACTCCGATGGGGCAGTCCAAACCGCCTTCAAAGATTTTATTGATTCCCGTCCGAATGGTTTTTTTAGTAAAGGGATCGATGAACTACCTATGAGATGGCAAAAGTGCATAGATAACAATGGTACATACTTTGATTAAATAAATTTATTATAATAAAAAAAATCAGCTTTATGTTCCTCCCATACTAAACGCCAATTTCATATGTAAGGACCTAATATTAAGATACATTGAAACCCCTGTCACTTTAGGACTCATTGAACTAAAATATAACTATAAGAAAATAATAGATGCCAGAATATCCTAACATAAACGTGTGTTAACTAAAAATTTAAGTATTTGGGGGTTTTGGTTGAGGATGATGTACGTGATGTATCTGGAGAAGCTGCTTTTTAGGGTCACCACCCGTCGAATGACAGGAAGTCTCCAAAGTCGTGAAATGAAAAAAATGCACTGGAATTCTAGACGTGAATGAAAAATATTATATAAATCAAACAATACAGAAATTGTAGGAATATTAGAAAGCAATTGTTGAAGCTAATGAATTTTTTTAGTCTGCTGTAATAGTTAAAATGGCTTCATTTACAATGGAAATATTTCAGAAAATTTCATTTTTTAATTTTACAAATGATTTTAAACTGTAATGTATTGTGACACACAACACTCAAGATTTGTAATTTCACTAAATTAAGTATCGTAGCTAAATTATTTACATAGGATTTAAGAGCTAGTCCATAATGCTTTACAATTACATAAATTACGAGTCGAAAATGTTCAAGCAACAATGTCCTAATATCAATGGTTGTGGAAGTAAACAACTACAAAGTTGCGTTGCGTTGCGTTCAAGTATGAGGAATTAGCGTAAACTAAAACTATCCTTGCATATCAAGGCAACGAACCAAAGAAAGCATGCATAGGATTCCCCAGTTTTAGGGATTGCGACATAATAATATGTATAGATGAAGTGGATTCCTTAATATAATGCAAAATATACAAAGGACACCCCACCGACATGCGGGTGCACGAGGTCAAAAAGCCACGCTTATTAGTTTTGTATAACTTTTTTTTAAAATATGTGTATTAAAATTTGTATTGATTTGTGGCACAAGAGTCAAAAATTTATTTTGAATTACGAATTTCCGGGATCTTCGAATTATCGTGGTTAATGAATGAACAATTCGGGAATTTTTAATTTCATGCAAAAATTTCAAATTATTGTGAATTTCAAATAATTGAGGTTCAAATTAACGGGGTTTTACTGTTCTTCATTTATTGAATGTAATCTAAAAATCTGCAAATCTCTGGACACCCTGATAACATTTTATTCTTATTACTCATAAGTCATTATTTAGAATAATTCTGGATTATTTTGATCTCAATATGTGCTTTCTTCTGTTTCCCTTTTCAGCAGTTGGGATTTAAATAATTGTATTAATATTTTTCAGGGACAACTCCAAGTCTGATAGGTTTTATAAAGCGCAAACTGGAAGAAAGGAATACGATGGCGGAAGGAAAGAGTACGGCGGAGGAAGGAAAGAGTACGACGGAGGAAGGAAAGAGTACGATGGAGGAAGGAAAGAGTACGACGGAGGAAGGAAAGAGTACGACGGAGGAAGGAAAGAGTACGACGGAGGAAGGAAAGAGTATGACGGAGGAAGGAAAGAGTATGACGTAGGAAGGAATGAGTACGGTGGAGGAAGGAATGAGTATGACGGAGGAAGGAAAGAGTATGACGTAGGAAGGAATGAGTACGGTGGAGGAAGGAATGAGTACGATGGAGAAATAAAACCTTATATGAACAAGTTGTCCGATCAAGGAAATAGACATGACAATAGTTCATGGAACAATAAAAAATCTGAAAATGATTATTCCAGCGGATCAACAGAATATCAAAATTATTCCAAATCACCAGCTAAGACATTGGTAAATCCCGTACCATTTGATACACCTTTTATCAAATTCACACCCAGTATCGATGAAACGCAAGATGTTCGAGTGTGTTGGTTTATAAATCCCAATGACTTTTATGTTCAAATTCTGTCAAAAGAAGATGAATTCAAGAGTATGATGTTAAACATACCAAACCTTTATGGTGGCGTCAAGCCTGACAATAGCAGCATTGCTGTGGGAGCATCGGTCTTGGCTCGCTTTCCCGAAGATAAGGTTCTGTATCGAGCTGAAGTATTAGAAAGTAAATGGGGAGGTTA
The DNA here is from genome assembly GCA_016648135.1 of Agrypnia vestita. NCBI lineage: Eukaryota > Metazoa > Arthropoda > Insecta > Trichoptera > Phryganeidae > Agrypnia > Agrypnia vestita. The sequence continues at coordinate 128,630 of JADDOH010001810.1, forward strand.
TATAGTACGTTTTGTTGATTTTGGAAATAAATGTGAGGTTACCGTAAATGACATTTGGCAGTTGGAAAAGGAACTAATGGAGTTACCAAAATTGGCTATACATTGCACATTGAATGGTATATCTCCTAGTGAAAATAATTGGAAAAAAAATCCAGAAATTGATGTACATTTCAGTTCAAATTCATATAAGTGTACGTTTAATTCAGAGCAAGCAGATGACATATATTGTGTAACATTGACCAATGAAGATGGAACAGATGTCAGTTACAAATTATTTGAAAACAACTTGGCCTTATTAACTGATTCTGGACTTACAATCAATACAGGTAAGATTACATACTAATGTTAGGACTCGGTAGTATTTAAATATTTCATATTCAGAGTTGCATTTTTACCATATATGTATGTTTTATTGTTACAGATAAAGCGGCATCATATAATGAGGAATCTCAAAAACCTTCATCAACTATTACAGTTTTCGTAACCCACACAGATACGCCAGGACAATTTTGGTTGCAGTTAGAATCAGATACAGAGAAAATAGATAGCCTTCAGGACAGTTTGCAAAAGGCCGACAGTTTTGAGGATTACTTGGGTCACGAAGTTGGGAAGTTATGTGTAGCAAAATATTCAGCAGATGAACAGTTTTACAGAACCATTATTTTGGACTCAGATAATGATATTATCACAGTAAGATTTATTGATTACGGAAATACGGATGTCCTTGATAATAATCCAGGAATCTTAAAATCCTTGCCATCTGAATTGGAAGAAATGGAGCCCTACGCCATGAAGTGCAGCGTGAACGCTACACCCACTGGGACCGGTCAATGGACAGAGCAAGCTTCCGAGCTTTTTGTTCAATTGCTCGGTAATACGGAAAATCCTATGGATGCTGTTTTTATTTTAAAAGATACAACAACATACGTCAATTTATATGTTGATGGTCAAAATATAACAGATAAATTGGTGGAAGCGGGATACGCCACACATGCAGAAAAATCTGATGGTAATGATTTGCCAACATGTTTTGCTAGTCATGTGAATTCGCCTTCAGAATTTTGGATACAATTGGAAAGTTCAATACATGACTTAGAAGCTATATCAGAAGAGCTCGTTAATGCTGATGAGTTCCCGCCTCTCAGTGAAATAGCTGAAGAAGCTATTTGCGCTGCCAAATTTCCCGAAGATGATTTATGGTATCGAGCTCAGGTTATCATTCATGGAAGTGATGGAACTGAAGTTTTATTCATGGATTATGGGAATGCTTCTTTAACTAATGAGTTGAGGAGTCTCCCAGAAAGTTTGAAGTGTCTCCCTGCATTATCAAGAAAATGTGCCCTACAAAAGCCCTCTAATGTTAAAAATTGGTCTAAAGAAGCCGAAATGAAATTTGCCGATCTTGCAGCTGACGGAGCTACAATATTTCATATAACTTTTATTGCTTCGGGTGACATATCGATAGTAGAGTTGTTTGTTGATGGACAATCTGTAACCGATGAGTTAGTTGCTCTGTGTGATCGTAGTGTAAGGACGCCCGATAGACTTCCATTGATTGGTGAAGATAAAATGTCCCCAGTATGTATATGCCACAGTAACTCTCCCGAAGATTTCTGGGTTCATTACACATCATCAACAGATAATCTAAATACAATAACGGAAGCTTTAATCGATGCTGAAAATTTTAAACCTTTGACAAGTATTGAAGAAGGTGCCATCTGTGCGAGTATGTTTCCAGAAGATTGTTTGTGGTACAGATCTAAGGTTCTAGATCACGGCGAAGGTGGCACAGAAGTTTATCACATTGACTTTGGATCAACGGCAGTTACCACTTCACTCAGAGAATTGCCTAAAGCTTTGAATGAGTTGCCGCCAATAGCAAAACATTGTAGTCTGTTAATACCAAATGAAAAGATTAAAATGAATGAAAAATTCCACGAGATATTTGCAGAGCTGGCTGTAGATGATTCCCAAGAGTTTCATATGGAAATAATTGATTCAAATGTAGATCCACTAATTGTGAAACTCTTTGTGAGTGGCCAAGATATTATTGATCTGTTATTTGAGTCCGATGAATCAGTACCCATCAATTTGGAAAGTCAAGACGATGTTGAAAGTATGTCCGGTGAACACGTTAACTATACACAATCATTCAAAGAATCAAAAAGTCTTAATGTTGAGTCAGAGATTACGATAGACTCTGAACCATGTTTCAAGAGTAGCTATTCTGCTCACAGTATAGAAGCACACACTGACGGTGTTAAAACATTTGATATGACTGTAGAATCTGAATATTCAATTTGAATCACCTGATTGTGAAAATGAAGACAAACGTAAAAGTAACCCTCTTTACTTTGATGATCCGAAGAATCAAACTGGAAACGGTCTCGGAGCAGACACAGAACTCTCTGGGCAAGAGGACTTTGTAACTAAAGATGTTGAAATTCACAAAGAACCAGAATTAGATAGTGTTGAAACATTTGATATGACTGTGGAATCTAATATTCAATTTGAATCACCTGATTGTGAAACTGAATACAAACATAAAAGTAACCCTCTTTACTTTGATGATCCGAAGAATCAAACTGGAAACGGTCTCGGAGCAGACACAGAACTCTCTGGGCAAGAGAACTTTGTAACTAAAGATGTTGAAATTCACAAAGAACCAGAATTAGATATAAGGGGGTCAGATACCACTGATCGGAAAGAAGAGGACGATCCGGAAGGCGATGAATTAGAATCGTGCGAAACATCAGGTGACATAATTATGAACGAAAAAAGAGAGGAAAAGAGATTATCACAGTATGAACTACAAAATTCTTTCGAAGAGGCTAGTAAGTCTGAAATAAAAGATGATTATTGTGAAAATACTACCATAGTTGAAACAGGCGACACTTATTCAGAACTAAACAAGCGACAGTTACTTGGCGAGTCTGCATTAGACGCGGACAATAAATCTGATTTGGTTATTACTGAAATTCATAAATCTGAGAATTCCACAGAAACAGGTGATGAAAACATAATAATGGAAAATTTTGAACCATTAAATTTAAATGCTGATGCTGAATTTTCGGACCCGTCAAAAATCCTACATTCATCAAAAATCACTGATGAAATTCCAGAAGTATCCGAAATCATTGATGAATCTTTACAGGTATTAAAAGTCACTGACGATTCATTAGATGTGTCAAAAACTGTCGAGTCTTTAGACCGACAAAAAATTCCTGGTGTCTGTTTAGATATAGCAAAAACTCCCAATGAATCTTCAGAAGAATGCGATACATCTGATGACTCTAAAGATTCAGAAGAATCTGATACAACTGATGGTTCTAAAGATGCATCCAAAGGAACCTGGCAATCTTTAAAAGCAACCCAAACTACTGAATCATCCAGTGCTATTGGAGAAAGTCTCAAAAGTTCAAAACATATTAAAGAATCTGATTAAAGATGGTTTCTGCATGCGCAGTTCTGGACAATTTTTTTTTTTTAATTTTGGCTATTTCTTGCTAAAATACCTCTTTGCTCACAAAAAAAATAAATATGGGTTGTAAAGCTAATGAACCGAACCGTGATGAAAAATGTTAAGTTTATTTGTCTATTTTTAATTCTCTACATATATGAAACATACATGAAAGCTGTGTTATTTCTAAGATACATAATTTTCCCAATTTTACGTGCTATCTCATATAATTCCTCATTTCACAATTTTCTTGTATTTTTGCTTTAAGTTTTCTGTTATATTTTAGTTAATTTAAGGTTAATAATGTAGTGTAAGGGTTTTTACAATAAGCTCAGTGATTATTAAAAGTAATAAGCTAATTACTCTTTTATTTTTTGTAACAAAATGATTGAGATTGCCGCGAAATAAATAGTGATCCTTGTCTGAAATATATATCCTTTTATATTACCGTACTACCCAGTGATTTATTTAAAAAAAGTTTAATGAATGACTTGTCAAAATTTATTTTATAGAAAGCAATATGTTACATATTTACCTTAGTCTGTCCAATATCACTTCGCAAGTATTTGCGTGTATCAGTTAAATAAATAAAAACATTCAGGGGCCTGAAAGAACTTAATACATATACAAAATGATGTAATAAAATTATAAAAGTAACAATTTGTCAATTGTTTATTTAAATCGACATCAACACTTGAAATTTCAATTTGTGGTGACAAGAATATTTTTTTCCCCGAAAGACAAGCCTGTTTATTCTCAAGATAGTTATACAATGTAACAATCATGTCTTGACCGATATAATATAACATTGTCTGATTAGTCAGTTTTGACGTTTGACAGATGTCTTGACATTTCTCACAAAAACATTTTGTGCATTAATAAACAATGTCAGATTGTATTATTATTATGCACAAAAGCATTTTGTGCGTTAATAATATGACAATCTTGTCATTCTGAGAGTTAGGGAAATTCTAATTTTTTGGGGGGAAACAAGTTAAAAACATTCTAATTTTTAATATATTGGTTGGAATTTTATTATTATTTAAATATGTATTTACTTATTGTCTGGAATTTCATTTTAGTTTTTGGACAATATTAATACTAATGTTTTTGCACGAGAAGATTGTCCTTTGCTTTTTTGATCAACTTCTTTTTTTGAATATGTAGTATTGTTCTAGTGACTAAATGCATACAAATTATCATCTATGCATGCTTATGATACGTCACTCAAACCTGATATGTAGTGGTATGATCATTAAAATGGATGGAAAACATAAACCTATTTATCTCTACATGTGTTTGATTATATTTTACTACTCAAAACTTTAACTCTACTTTTTTAATGCCAAAGCTATTAATAATATATCTGAACGTAGTTACGCGAAAAGGATCCAATCCACAACATGGTCAAAAATGACATAAGTGCACCAAACTGATGCTAAATGGGTCATTCTCTTTTTATTGTCTTATTTGGTACAAAATCCCAAAATGATAAACAACTCTGTCACAACATAAATGTATTTTTTATTCTTTCAACCCACATGTATGGCAGGTTAATTTTTTTCTTCATAATAAACAATCCAACCTTCCTGGTTCATAACCAATATTATCAAACAAAATTACACCTACTATTACTGTAATCCTTTCCACTTGAAAGTTTTTTGGTATGTTATTACTTGTTTCTCGATAAAATTCCTTAACTTATTGCTATTTAATTGTACTAATATGATAATGGTTAAATTATATTGAATACCAAAAAACCCAATATATAATAAATATTGAGAAATAAGACTTTATTTTCTTGCTGCCGTAGCGGCGACACTCAAGAAATACGGCAAACTATGCATGCCGCCTCTATGGTGGCACTCGAGTGCTATACACACAAAATCATACTTTCAATTAATTTTTAATTAAGAAATATCTTATAAATTTGAAATGTCAATATCTCTAAAGTGACTTTTTGTAAATTGGATCCTTTTCTCTTAACTAAGTCTATCTGATAGCATATTTTAAATGTTCTATTTAAACAATCTCATTTCTACTACAAAAGTTAAAGAAATCACTTGTCTAAAAAAGATGCAAAAGACCTTATTTGTGGTAGAACAAAAATGCAAATATCACACAAGTACCAAAAAGTTCATATTATTTATTTCATTCCTTACAATTAAAATGTCTAGTGTTGAAATTATTATAATTACATGTCTTGTATTAGCACCTAACGTACATTTATTTTTGCAATTAATAGGAGGGAAATTGAATTATGTACTCTATAAGAAAAATATATCTGCGATGATTCGGATTGCATTGTAATTTACCTGATTATGGATGCTGCTAATTAATCGGTAGAGCCTTAATCCGGCCAATTACATTTGAATTTTTTTATAAATTGATACGATGATAATCATAAATATTGACAAGTAAATATGTATATATATTATTTCACAAACAATTAAGAAAATACATAGTTCTGAGATAATGTGCGTTTAGGACTGGAGAATTATTGGGAATATAAAATTTGTTTAGTTTGACGAAAGTTGAAATAATAAAAAATATTATATTCCTTTTTTATTATCTTCAGGGCTATTGGATAAATTTTTAAATTCCAAGAGTTTTTCAAATGTTCTTTTTTATGTGGTTTTGGATATTGATGGTATTTTAACCGGTGGCACACTAACTGTTATTTGTATCTAATTGTGTCAATGATTGGCGACCGATTTTTTGCAATTCGACGGGCAACCATCGGTACTGACAACAATTATATCAACTATTGATACAAATCCCAAATAACTGTACCGAAAATAATTGGTTTAACCATCACTAATTTTGCAACATTTTTTAAAATTCGATTTGTATTTGACTGTGTTTATTACTCACTTCTAATATCAAAATTAATTACTTTGAAGAGTCTTATGATTCGATGCGGAATTAAAATTAGCGTGCAAAAACTTAAGAATCTCATACCTTGTGACTATAAATTGGGAAATGTAAGACGCTATATAAGCTCGATTATTTTTTCCCCGTCTACCTTCCTGTTTTCAAAATTTTAAATATGTGGAAAAGGGTACATGAAATATTTCAACAAAAAAATATAAGCTTATTTCTAGCATTATATGTACAAAGTAATTACTAAAATTGATAGCCTTTATAAATTTTATTTTATTGTTTCATTATTAAAACTTTTTATTCAAGATTTTTAATTTTTCTGTTTTTTCCAATTTTTGTTGAATTTTTTGTTACTTGAGGAAAATAATATGGAAAAAATGTGGTTGCAAGAGATTTGTTACCTTACAGTTTCTAATTTGATGTAAAAACTATATTATCTTGTGACATTTAATGGGAGAATATTTTCATCAATAATGAAAAATAAATATTACTGTAAAAACACTCTATTTATTTTACTGAAGAAATGTTCCAAATAAAATATGATTATAAAAAATATTTATGCAATTCCAGTTGGATTGTTGTAAAAAAAATCAATGTTGTGTTATTCTTTAATAAAATATCATTTTCTCTATTTTATTACAGTATAATTTTGATACAACTGACTAATCGGAGCGAGGTGGTGTCATGCCGAAAACTCATTATGTCATTTTTTAAAAGTGTATATTTACGTATTAAAAAAATGACAATTTAGTCAGTGTTTTTTCTAACAGTTTGAGATATTTGCTAAAATTTATTGAAGGCTAACAGTGTTCAGAATAAGTAGTTATTATTGTTTGCACATAAGTTTTGGGAAGTATATAATATAATAGAATCAAATTTATTTTTATTTTTTATTTTATTCATAGTTATTTTTTTTAAATGATATAATTATTCTGTGATTTGAAAATTGGATGTGAAACTAAACTCGGCCAGTGTTAAGTTTTTATTCACCAGTAAAAAGAGTATAATTTTTAAACATGAAAAATATTTGCTAATATGATACACTGAATAATAAAATAACTTCAGAAATAAGGAATTCTAGGAAAAGTTACGAACAATCAGTTGTTGATAAAGGTCCAAAGGCATTTTATAGTTACACTCGTAGACTGTTAGCATCAAGATCTACAGTACCAAGAGTCTTGCATAATGATGAGGATGGCTCTATTGTTGTGGACCCTCAGTGTGTTGCCGACTTACTTGCTTCACAGTTTGTCAAATCATATGTAAAAGAACCAGGCGGAGCACTGCCGGCAATGGACTATCCCCAGCGTTCTGCCAATTCGATAACGACAGTTTACATAACATCGGAACTTATTGAGAAACAGCTGAAAATCTTAAGGAGGATGCAGCTCCTGGTCTTGATAATATTCCTTCTGTTGTACTGAAGCGTTGTGCTGGCCCCATGAGTGCCATTGTTGCCCCCATAATGTAAAAGTCTCTTGATGAAGGAAAACTACCTGAGGATTGGGAGAGGGCAGTGGTAACTCCCATTTATAAGAAAGGAGACAAATTAAATCCAGCCAATTATAGACCTATAAGCTTAACTTCAGTTCTGTGTAAGGTAATGGAGAGAATTATCGCTGAGGACTTACAAAGATTTATGGAAGACAACGGCGTTGTAGATTTGGATCAGCACGGATTTGTGCCTGGACGTTCCACTGTGACTAATCTTCTCACCTGTCTAGAAAGGTAGACCACTAGTTTTGATAGCCATGAACCTATAGACATATATTATCTAGATTTTGAAAAGGCTTTCGACAGAGTCCTACTTAATAGATTTATCGCTAAGTTAGAACATCTAGGAATCTGTGGTTCACTACTTCAATGGATTAGGAGCTTTTTGAGTGAGCGCTCCTTTGCTGTCCGAGTGGGTGACTCTTTATCTGCACCGCAAGTAGTTTTAAGTGGAGTTCCACAGGGGAGTGTGCTGGGACCGATTCTCTTTATTTTGTACATTTTGGATCTTCATGTTGCTGTCCAGTCCACTGTGAGTTTCTTTGCCGATGACACAAAATATTTCGGTAACCTCCTTACTGACCATGAGGTGTTACAGAGAGACTTAAATCAATTATCGGAGTGACTCATATATCTTAATGTTGACAAATGTGTTCTCCATGTCGGCAAGAATAACCCAAATATTGAGTATACCTTAAATGAAAGCCTGATTAAGTCAGTGGTCTGGCAGAAGGATCTGGGTGTTACTATTACCAAGGACTTTAAATGGTGTGATCACGTAGTGAGTGTGATATGTGAGGCCTCTCATCGAATATGCCTCTCAGATCTGGAATCCATATTTTGCTAAAGATATAGATTTACTGGAAAGTATTCAGAGACGAACCACAAAATTGCCCTTGGGTCCTAAAAACCTGGAATACGCGGAAAAAGGCTGAGAGTATTGAGACTGCCAACTCTTCAGGAGCGACGAGCAAGAGGTGACCGCATCGAGACATTCAAGATTCTATCGGGCTACTATAATATTACTAATATGACAGATATGTTTGCATTAAACACTAATGTGGGCCTTCAAGGACATCATCTGAAGTTGAACAAGTCCCGGTTCTCGTGTAACCCAAGAAAGCATGCATTAAGCAATAGAGTGGTAATATGTGGAACAGTTTGCCTGAGGGCGTTGTGTCTGCTGCCAGTGTCAACCTATTTAAGAATAGGCTGGATATTCAAATGAGAGACAGTGATATGGGCCTATCAGCTTAATGAGCGTGGGGCCACGTCGCATCTGTGCGACAGACAATGACAGGGGCCAGAGTGCCACCGTCGGATATGTGCGACAGGCACAAAATTAATTCTTTCTTGACGGCCGCGTATCGAATTTGAAAAATGTGATTTTTTCCCGGTAGAGAAATCCCATGGTGACCTATCGTTCCATTTTCAACTCAAAAAAATCACGGATTATATTTTAAATCAACAGTCAATACACAAGTTTTTCTGTCGTCAAAATCGTATAGAATAGTTGTAGATGTCGCCTCGAACGCGTGTTGCGCAATCGAAAATCAAATATTCCGTCATTCAAGGTCACGCACAAAGTACGCGGGAAATACAATTTTTTTTTCGATTTATTTGTACACATATACACAAATATATACGATATGTTTTGCGATATTTGTCGGGTTTTGTTGGTTTATGAATCAATTGAATACTAACAGTGATTTATTAACAAAAATATACGCAATTTTTTTGCGTTTATTTGAAATATGTGTGTGTGTGAAAGTGTATCATATTTATGTGTTATGAGTGCAATGTCCCGTCGTGTGCCGTGCCGTGCAACAAAATATACCACACAGAAGAAGATTGTTAGGTAGGCATCAAATAATAATAGTAGTGTTGTCTCTAATAAACAAATAAAAATAAATTATTATTTTTCGTATAATGTTGCGCTGGCAACAGTATCGGAATTGAAAAAAATTTTTTTTTTTTTTACTTAAACGATAAAAAAATCATTGCATTACGACAATTATGATAAAATAATATGAATGTGTGTGTGTTCTTTTAATATACGCATGTTTTCATAGTTTTTTCGTAAAAAAAAAAAATCACAAAAAATTCAGAAAATCTTTGGCCTTGGTGATTTACTTTTGTCTATGTTTTTTTGACCCTCAATAAGTTAAGCTGCCTGCCCAATATCAATAATAATAATAATATTTATAGTTTGCTTTTGTTATATGCTAGGGTTGCTTTGTATATGTGGCTTTTAAAATCCCACCAACCCTGTTAAAAACGCCAGAAATGTCGAATATTTGTTGATTTCCTGGATCCTACAAATACAATTCATTAGAAACTTTCAGCTAGTTCAGTTATTAATTTTTCATTGGGTATTTTGATTAGATTATTCAAATACTGGAAATGAAAGCGACTTACTGATGGATAAATTCATATTCCGTAGCAATTAAAATATTTTAAACTGCGAGTTCTTCTAGAAACCGAATTTAGGGAATCCTGGGTTCCTCGACCAAAGATTTCATCTCTCAATGAAAATATGTGGATAATAAAGATTTAAAAGTTCCACCAGCATCAAAGCCAACATTTTCGAAGCTCAACAGTGTAACAATTTCTTGCCTATAACTGCATAGTTAATTATTACAGCGCACCGAATAATTGAATGTACATAAAGTAGAAAAACAATTAATAGAATTCGGTTGGTTCATATCATTGTTGATTAATCTCTTATCCTTTCTGCCAGATAACTTTCAAGAACTGTTTTTCAGTTGGGGATTGTCTGTGTTCAGTTCGTGGGTTCAGTTTTTCTGAAGCATGAAGGCAGCCGTTTAACTGGTTCGATTAAAATGATTGCATATGTGTTTTTTAACCATTGGTGATAAAATTGGCCATCAGATGGTGCCAACCCATTTGTCGAAAGGTTGGTACTGTAATAATAAATGTATATATTTATTATTACAGTACCAACAGTAGTTTGTTTCTTTCAAACTTTGGAGAATTGACAAAATTAAAGAAAATAAACCTTCTTGTGTTGCACTGTTAATAAAGAAACCACATTAAAAGTTTATTCTCTAAGGGCTTACGTATAGTCAGAGGCGCAAAAAATTAAGATATTTTTTTTTTAACGGTTTAATGTTTTGATTCAATACATAATACCAATGATTCAATACATAATACCAATGTTTTAAGTAACTAAAATGAAAATTTCAAATAAAATTATTAATACTGGACCAAGATAGAAGCTCGATTCTTGACCCCTTACTTGCAAATAGTGCCTCGCGGTGACCATCAGTGCTTCTTAGTGGTTTATCTAAATTTAATGAAACAAAAAAAATTAGTAGTTCAATAGTTTATCTTGTGCTTAATCGAAGCTTTTTATTATTTTTCAAATTAACAAAATGGCAGTCTTTGAAAGCTTAATTATGAATTTTGAGAGAAAAAATCACTTGGTAGTCATGTAGACCTCATCAGTGAAGAGAAGCTCTGTCATTCATTCGTAACTCTGTCCATCCAGCTTATTTTGAGAATTCTTCTGTAGATCCACATCTCGAATGCCTCAAGTCGCCTTATCAGTTCTTCAGTAAGCGTCCATGCTTCCATTCCATAGAATAATACTGAAAACACGTAGCATCTGACCATTCAAATTCGTAATCCTAGGTTGAGATCATGACTGCAGAACATCTTTTTCATGCGGATAAATGTTGCACGAGCTTGCTCTATGTGGCATTTGATTTCAACCGAAGGATCCCATCTTTCATTTAAGTTGCAGCCCAAGTATACAATACGTTGTACCTTCTCTAGTTTCGTTCCAGCTATATAAAGATTGTCATTTAAGTCAACTGCGTTATTTTTGCTCATAAGCATGTATTTTGTTTTTTTTGTATTAAGTTCTAACCCAAATTTTTCACATGTCTTCATTACTTGATTCAGCCGTGGTTGCAGATCATCAATGTTACTTGTTAGAAGTACAGTATCATCTGCATAATGCAGGTTGTTCAGGATCTTCCCATTTATTTTTTTAAATATTTTTTTTAATTTAAAATATAATAGAAACCTAAAAGGTTTATGGATAACATTTTTACATGATTCAATATAGGAATATAATACATAATAATATAATTTAGATTCAAAGTCATTTTTTATAGTTGGTCGAGTTTTAGCATATTTGTCACATCTGTTTTGAAATTGTCAGTGGTCAGTTGTTTGGTCTGTTGTGGCAGGTCGTTGTATAGTTTTATTCCGTTGCAAATTGGTCGGGATTGTCCTGTTTTTGTTTTGGCATGTGTTATGTGATAGTTTTGAGCCATTCTAGTGTTGTGTTGGTGTTTTTCGTATATTTTGTGTAATTTTATGTCTTCATCTTGTATTTCGCCAATTGCTAATCTTTGAGTCCTTGAGTAGATTCTTGCAGAGCTTCATTGAATATTTCTTCTGAATATAAATTGAACAGCATGGGTGAAAGAATACATCCCTGTCGCACGCCTCTCTTTATTTCTATTTCATCTATTAGACATTGTTCGACTCTTACTGCTGCTTTTTGGTTCCAATATAGATTTCCTATTATCCTATATCTTTATCGCCTATCCCAGAGGTTTTCAGAATTTGGATCATTTTGTCTACCAAACAATTTATGAAATTCGATGAAGCATGCATGTACATTTGTATTCACATCTCTACATCTTTGGATTAGTATTTGGATACTAAATAGCGCTTCCCGAGTACCCAACCGATTTCGAAATGTGTCATACCTATATTTTCTTCCACTTTCCTGATACGTATATGCGACCATGTATAATTCGCAAAAATACCTTTAATAAGTGGCTCATCCAACATTGTACAGTGGTCACTGCAATTTCCTGCTTTCGTTTTCTTTGGGAGGGTAATAAAAGTGGATCGAAGCCAATCTAGAGAGATAATTCCTGTATTATATATTAAATTAAAAGAGCTTTGTCAACACTAGGATGCCTTTATTCCCTATAAGTTTCAGGATCTCAGCCCGTATTCCATCTGGGCCCGCTGCTTTCCTGGGTTTAGAGAGACGAATTGCATGTTCTACCTCATTTGTTGTGATTAGTGGGCCTGTTGTAATATTTCCCGTATCATATTCTTCGCTTCTATTATCATTGAAAAGTTCCAAGATGTAGTCTTTACATCTTTTTAGTTTATCGTTTATATCGATTAGAAGTTTTCCATCTCGATCCTCCAGTTGCCCTATGTCGATTTTACGACTGATTCCAGTCAATTCTCTAATTTTCTTGTGTACTTAGAATATGTATATCATGTTTATCATTATGGGTTTCAATTATAGCACACCCTTTGGATTCTTTTGTATTCTTCCATGTTCCGATTTTTGTATTTTCTTACTTCCATGAGGTTTAGTATTTCGTCTGTCATCCATTTCTGTTTCTTTTGCGGCATCTCTTCTTTGAATTTTTCCTACGCCATCTCTGTGATGATTTTCTTTGATTCATTGCAGATGTATTCAATATTTTCTTCACTATTGTATAGTTGAGTCTGGAGGTTGGCGAATTGTGTTTCTAATATTTGTGTTGCTTTTGTACACAGATCAATTATTTTTTAGCTTTTATTATCTGATTTCAAGGCCCGTTCTTTTTTAACAATTTTCTTAAAATGCAACCTTAATTCTGCCAGAAGTAAATTATGATCCGATGGTACATCAGCACCCGGGTATGTTTTTGCAGACTTCATAAATCATAAAGTCAATTTGATTTTGAACAATTCTTTGGCCTGAGTCTGCTGGCGATTTCCATGTATATAAACGCCTATCTGGTAATTTGAAGAATGTATTAGCACAGTATACTAAGAACAGTAATACGTCTTCATACAAACTGGCCGCTACCCATAAGAATGTGTGCGTGCATGCTCGGCGCCGTGTACGCACGCACTTTGACGCAACATTGACATAATTTTCGGATTTCTTGTCTACCTTATTCGTTGGAATTTCAGACGCTACGAGTTAAAAGAAACGGAGTAAAAATAAAGCGACAACCCTAGCGTCAACGCAAGAGTAGGTTAATAACTCGCCAACAGGCCGGAGATAAACTACTGTTCTGGGTATACTGTGGTATTAGTTACTACTAATTCATTTTCTGAGCAGAATTGAACGAACTGATCTCTTTCATTTCTCATACCGAGACCATGTTCTCAACGTCTTCTTCTTTACCTTTACAGATTTTTGCATTAAAATCACCCATTATTATAGTAATTTCATGTTTTTTTGTGAAGGAAAGAACTTTCGTTAAATTTTCATAAAAGTTTTCTAGTTCTTCTTCACAGTCACATGTAGGTGCGCAAGTATACTTGTATAATATTAGTATTTACTGTTGATGTTTGAATTTGTATCATAATGACCCTGTCTGAATATGGAATGATATTCTTCACGGCTCCTGCTACTTTGTTTGTAACGATAATGCCAACTCCATTTCGATTCCGGGATTTAGTATCACCAGAGTAGTAGACAGTATAGTCATCCACAGTACATTTTCCTGAGTCTCTCCATCTCATCTCTCCTATATCAAGTATACTTATATTCAATCTTTGCATTTCTTTTATGGTGTTCTGAATTTTTCCTGGTTGGAGCATACTCCTTACATTCCATGTTCCTATTTTACTCATTTCTTCTTTTCTGTTTATCTCAATAGCAGCTGACCGGGAGATTCTTAGCACCCCTGCCCCATTTAAGGGGCGCCCTTACTCGGGGCCGTTGTATTCATCAGACATTACCATGATTTTTCCTGGGGAGATATAATGAGGTAGTTTCCCATTGCTTTCCTCATCGCAGTATTGCAACCGGTTAGATAAATACGTTATCATCGCTTGCAAATTTTTGATACCAAGCCGTACTGAAGATACTCTTCTCCGCCTTGATTCAATACTGCCAGGTACTGCTGCCCTCTAGCAGTGGACCTCTCTTAGTCTGACTCCTCATCTGTGACCTGTCTGTCTTGGGAGGCCCTTCTGGTAGTTATACTACCGCCTTGATACAGAATCCTTGGAATAATCAAGCCTCCTCACCCTGACAAGGTGGAGATCCCAGAGAGGACGGCTCACAGTGGCAAAATTCAATAATAAAGAAATGCACACACAATTTCTTTACTTGTATTTAATAATTAATAAATAATTAAATAAAACACGACAAACGAAGTTCCCTTCCTGGTTCCCGAAACTTTTAGAGGTGTTTATTCATATTGAATAAAGAAAATAAATATTTAGTGGTGTATACCAAGTCGTGTTTTATTTAATTATTAAATATGTCACGACAGAGTTATAAATCGTTCATTCAAGAATTAATAAATATCGTCGCTGTTTATATAATTAAGCCTATGTGCCATTTTAGTACATTCTGAGATAAACGAATGAAACTGTTTTAAAAAATAATTGCACAGACTAGATTAATAAAAATTATTTTAAATAATTACTAGGCAGACTTTCCAGATGAACGACAATGTTTTTTTTAGTATATCTCCAGGAATATTAATGATTGCCGATGCAGTTGGATTAAATTGTGGGCCTAATACATGCCGGTATGCCGAAAAACTCGATAGAGCGCATAAAGATTGCTGACCAATGAGCAAATCAGGTCAAGGCAGAATGCGACGTAGACAAAAACAAATCGACATCTTGGATGCTTACACATCGGCAGAAGATCTATTATATGTACCAGAAATAGACGACTCTACGTAAATAATTTTTAAATTTTATTTGTATTAATTATTTATGTATAAAACTTTAAACGCGTTTTTCTCAAAATAACGTTTTCAAAAACGGTGACCACGATATTTTAAAAACTAATTGACAGATTTAAATGAAATTTAAACATCATATTTTAGGCATTAAAAACTTGTGCTTAATTGAACGATTTTTTTTTGGCATAAACTTTTTTTTTAATAAATAATAAATGAGTGATTTTTTCCCTCGAAATTTATAATTACGTTTTCACAGGCCTCCATTTTGCTAAATTTGAAAAAAATAAAAAAGCTTCGATTAAGCACAAGATAAACTATTGAACTACTAATTTTTTTTGTTTCATTAAATTTAGATAAACCACTAAGAAGCACTGACGGTCACCGCGAGGCACTATTTGCAAGTCAGAGGTCAAGAATCGAGCTTCTCTCTTGGTCCAGTATTAATAATTTTATTTGAAATTTTCGGTTTAGTTACTTAAAATATAGTGTAAAATGTTGGTAATAATACCATAATAATAATAATAATATAAGTATTAAATCAAAACATTACACAATCGTTCAAAAAAAATTCTTGAAAATGTCTATTTTTTGCGCCTCTACACGTAACTCCTTAACCCGGCGAATGGGTGGCTAGCGTATCGACATTGGCCCCAATGGACGGAAAAACCGACAAGCGACGGATAAGTTCCAATGTTCGGGCCAATGTTGGTTCCAATACTATTTTGTCTATCCACACGTTGGACGAACACTGTTGGTGCCAATGTGTGGAGCCAGCGTTATATTTATATATTACTAACTTGTATCTGTTATATTTCCAAACAAATAGAAATTTGTGAAAATAGCCTCCAAAGGGACCAGAGCCCCCAAATCCAAGTCTGACAATTACGACCTGTCGGTGGGTTTAAGGATTTTTTATGTTCACCATTTCTTCCATCTCCTCTCCCCCCATTAGGGCGTAATTTTGTATTTTGTGCATTAAATTGCCGAAACAATAGCTCCCGTCCCAACACCATCCCCCAAGATCCCCGTGGATAGTTTACGCTAATTCCTCACTAACAATATGATATTTTCGACATATTTCCTCGGAATATGCGAAATAAACGTTTTTAACAAAATTAGCATCTTTGTCCACAATTTTTTACTAATTTCAGAAATTCCGCATCTATAATTCGTTAAATTTTTTTGGTCCCTTTAACTTTGGGTTAATGAAGTTGTGTAATTGGAATTAAAATTTTTTGATCCCTTGAATTTCAAATTAATAATTACTATATGTGTTAGCTACAACTAGTTACTTTAATACAATTGATTAATTCAAATACCAATGTGCATATCATGAATAAAACGACTTCTATAATAAAGCTCGAGAAATAGATGTTTTGTGACAGCTTGTTTCGAATGCGAAGAAACCATCACATTTCCACGCCATTCCACGACTTCCTTGAAGAGCATAGAATACCTCGAAATTCAAAGTGGCAAAAAGAAAGAACCCCTTTATAAACTATTTTATATTTGTTTCATAGTTGTTCCTCGCCTTCCTGTAGCCTGCAATATGAAAAATATATTCGGTTCGGATAATGCAGAAACTCGAGATTCTACTGCGTATAAAATAAAAATCATTCCAAGTTCTATCTTGTAATATTTATTTTATACATTTAAAAATTTATACAAAAATAATATTTTTTATTAAAATACAGGTAATGTAGCGAGCATTCATATTTTTTATCTTAAAATGAGAATTTGAAAATAAATAACATTGAAAATATTCCATTATCTTCTCTATTTTCTCATGTTAAACGTGGGCAGAGCAGATGTTGTAAAAATTGCTGACAGAATTTTTTATTTATAATGTACACATATGGTGAAGCGATTAAAAAACTCACTAGGTCTAGTAGTAATCCAGTGACTGTAATAATATTTCTAATGTAAAATGAAAAAAAAAATTAACCCATAAAAACCAAGTTTTTACAATACTCCCTTTCTCATTTTCGGGTTTTGTGTCTACCATATGCGTCGGAATCTCCATACAACTTACTGATTTGTATGAAAAAACCATTAAAAATTTGAAAAATCCAAAAATTATACTATAATTTTTTTTTTAACGAAAATTTGATAGATCTTCTTGATTGTCACCACGAGTCTACTTGCAAAGTTTCAGCTCGATTAGATCACGGGAAAAGGGTTAAAAACCGATCCAAATTTTTTCGTCAAGCAAGCAAGCAGACGCTACGAGTTAAAAGAAAGGAAGTAAAAATCGCAGGGCGCAATGTCTGCTCATTCGTGCATTCTCTGTACTAATATAGAGAAATTAAATATTTTATCCAAAAATTATAAAAAGATCCAAATGACATTTTGAACAATTAATGATTGAGAAAAAGTCATACAACTGAAGACTACATACTCTGGCAGTTAATTCACTGTAATTTTGTTTTATATCTGTATATATGTTACAGCGAATTTGCATTTTTAGTGAGACTATACTTTCACTAGTAAAAATGTACTTTTCCCGGTCGGGCAGAGTGGGGGCAGTGAAAACATCTAAATCAACGAATTCTCAGATTCACTACACATAATCCGTGAAAATACATTACTCAAAGCATAGACAATATATCGGTGAAACCATCAATTTGTACACGTAATTCTTAAAGCGTAGAAAGTATAAAGGCGGCACTACACTAGGCGATTTTTATTCATTTTGCGGTCCTATTTTAACTCCTAAATTAAAATAGGACAGCGGCACCGCAAAACGAATACGAATCGCGAAGTAAGGTGTCGGCTGAAAGATCGCGCACTCGGGTTTTTTATGATATCTGACGACTGCCGGAACAAAACGAGGTTATGTCACCATGTAAATATTGGGGGGTTAAGGGAAAATTTTTATTAATGAATATGTATTTTGTCAATTAAGTTTATTAAATATGTTTTTTTTATAACAATACAACAAAAGTTTATTTCTTACAAATATAGAAACATAAATAAACATACACCCGGTATTATTAATTTTAAATGAACCTTTAAAAGTGCGTCAAGTAACAAACACTCGATGCGAAAAATACAAAAATCAAAGAGATTCTAAGTCATCATTTACGTTTGAATTCATTCAGATTCTTCCGCATTTCCAATTTTCTATCTTTTTATCAAAAATGTGTCTAATGTCGTTTGCGTTTCTTGTTTGCGCACGTGTAAGCACGGGTGGTAGACGTACAACATAAAGTGCGCGGTTTTTAAGTTCGCAAACTTACTCGGCTCGACGTCGGTGACAGACGTGAAGCTTGCTCGCACCGTATCATTTTTATGAGTTTAATCGACTGTCTTTTGAATTATAAGATGATCAGAATTTCGTAAGTGTTCGCGATTAAAATTTTAAAAATATATTACGTTTTAGTTACCTACCTAAACTAATCATTGAATATCAAAGACCAGTCCAGAAGTGTGACAGTTCGAGAAACAGAACTATCGCCACAGAATAGAGAATATGCTATCGCTCAAAGGATAAAAATTAGAAATACTGTCGCTTTGTGATGACTTTGGACTAGACTAGTGTAGAATGAGACACAAAACGCAAAATAAATTTTGAAAAACAAGGTCCATGTGCCATTAGAATCTTGTTATAAAATCATATAATGAAGAATTGGTGCAGACGAAACTTTCAACACTTCAAAATGACTATTTTAATAATATCCGTTACCTACATAATGTTGATTTGCACAGAAGAAATTAATAATGCAGTAAGAACCTTGTTCACGCAATGACTTATTAAATTGTTATTCAAGGCCCGGTTGTTTCAATTTGGATAAATAAAAGTTCGTTTAAAAGCATAGATTTTTACGGAAACGGATTTCAGACTTGTCAAATTTAATTTTTGACAGTTCGGAAACCAATAAATTCACTAGTAAGTGCAAGTTAAAATATTGTATTCATTTCTATTGGTGAAAAACTCTTTGAATATGATAAGAATGACCTTGAATATACTTTCTCTAAAATGCCAGTGAATGATGGACTCACTAGAAAATCAGATTCACTGTAACATATATATTAGGCTCATTAATGATCTATTGACGGTCTGTTAAAAAATAAAATAAAATTAGATAAATATTTCGAGGTTTTTTCAATGAACATTAATTAAATGTTATCAGAGATTGGTGCAGCAGTTCTATACAATCATCGGCCGAGCCAAAAAAAGTTATCTAATCACATGGAGTGATTAAAAGTCTTACAGGTCAGGTTATTTGCATACTCTAAATTATTGTAATATCAAGTCCAACTCCAATTTAGGTTTTTGCTTCCCTACTTATTGTAAAGTCTGTGAAGGCTGAGTTTTTAGTTAACATCAAACCCTTTTCATTAGCGAGATGTAAGACTGCTAGGAGGGATAAGGATACACTGAGGGACTCTCTCATATTGGTTGAAAGTTTTAAAGGTAGTTTCTTATACAAGTTTGTGAAATTAGTTTCTCTAACACGCTCCACTTCGCAGCCGTTAGGGTCATTCTCCTTGTCCGCACCTTCTTCATGATACGTCAACATTCTCCATGAAACTTGCTTCAGTTGTTTCATGTCCACTTTTTTTGCTCGCATCGCGTAAGGTATGAATATTTTAGCAACCTGCAAACATGGCAAAGATAAATAAAATATGGAAAAAAATGCCATACGCAAGATCATCTATTTTCTAAAGCCCCAGTGACAATGATGTACAAGTAACAGCCACCATATACTGTATTAATGAGACTCGAGATACGAGGGACTATATTTCTTTCCTCATGAGTCGAAAATGTTCTACATCAACAATTATGGAGTTACTCAATATCAAAGTTTGCATTTTTTTTCAATATTTCTGACTTATTTTTTACAAAACTAGAATTATCATTACAGTACAGACGATTACAAAAAATTCATTTATTTCAATACAAGTTAAATAAAATGATAAAATCCCTGCAGAAATTCCAATTTGAATTGGAAGGTTTTTATTATTTTATATAACTTGTATTAAAGAGAATAAATTTTACATATTCAATATAAGTTACTGTAATGATAGTTACAAAAAATAAGTCAGAAACATTGAAAAAAAAAAAGCAAACTTAGATTTCGCATATTTCCATAAATATTGATATGAGGTCATTGGTTGCTTGAACATTTTCAACTCATAATTAAAGCAGGAATATAGTCCTGCGAGGATATTAATGTTTTCCAAATAACCCTGTATACGAGTATAAAAGCAAAGGCAGCAACATCCAAAAAAATTAAAAAATGTTTTGAATGCAGTCATTGAGGTCAACAAATTTAGAATGTACTGAATTTGAGATTTTATAGGAAACAGTGTTCTATCTTCTGTTTTAACCAGATTAAAAAATTTAGTACCGTGATTTTATCTTTTTTTTTTTAATAGAGATGTGAATGCGGAGTATGTGTCACATCAATATTCTTACTATTTTAAAACTAAGCTAAACGCTTGTGTTATGAAAGTAGGACAACTTGCTGGTCTGGAGATTCGAACCCGCGACCTTAGCGAGGCGAGGTCCTAAGCACAAGACCACTAAGCCACTCGAAACATCCCCAGCACAAGCAACTTGTCACTCTTCACTCTCTGGCATACAGATAATGGGTCAAAACATTGAAAAAAAATATTTTCAATTCAAAATTGAGAAATAATATTTTTCGTCAGAATCCATCTATAAATTGCATGAATGAATTTTACATTATTTACCTTAGCCGGTGGTTCCACCATATCTCCATTATTGTCCGGAACCGGATTCTGATTGTGGATGTCGCCAGCTAACAATCCTTCAGTTCCTTCTTCACCTAACCAAACTCCTCCATCATCCTAAATAAAATAAAATAAATTATTACAAATTTATTTAAATGTTAAGTTTTACTAAAAATGCGCTCTATTTTTCTATATATTATACTATTACACTATTTCGCAACTTTTGCAAGCCATTCAAAAATATGATTTGTCAAACAAAAGCAAAATAGGCCTTTGTTTCGGGGACGACTTCTTCATTTGACATCAACTACTTCCATCCAAACGGTTTTTTCACATTTGGACACAAAAGGAGATCAAATGGAGCCAAATCTGGAGAATAGAATAGATGAGGCAGTAATTTGGCCAGTTTTGCTGTGGCGATTGCAGATAAGTGACCTGGCGCACTGTCGTGGAGACAGAGCACTTTTTTTGTTTTATTTCAGTGAAGATGGTGACTCGTGAATCCCAAAAAATGATGGCCATGACCTTTTTGGCCCATGGAACTGTTTTCACCTTCATTCGAGCAGGATTCCCAGGCGAAGTCCACAGTTTTGACTGTTCTTTCATTTTTAGCATATGGTGACGGATCCATATTTAATCAATCGTCATGGACCGCCACAGAAGCTCTTGGATTATTGTTCAACTGTAGCAAACCCTTATATAGCTTTCCCACACCCTATTTTTCATGTAGGATAGTGTGTATGCATTCAATTGACATGTTTATAATGTCAGCAATCTCTCTGAACTTCACCCGATAGTCTGCTAACATGATATTATGGATTTTGCTGACCTTCCCTATGTAGTCACTTAATTAGGAAAGCTTAGTTGCTCTTCGTCAAAATGGATATTGGGTTATGTTTGAATTCACTGAACTAATATCTGATGGTAATCGCCATGGTCACCAAAGGTGTATGATCCTTACAAATTGCATGTGACTTCTCATACGTCTCTCCAGCCAAAAAGAGAAATCAAATTGCTGACCCTTATTATCTTTTTTCCATGGTTGCAAATAAACGCAAATTTGATTCAACTTGCACAACAAACGCACTTTCAACAGCTATCAAAACAAAACTACTCTATTAACTTGTCTTAAATTTTGACAGGATCATTCAAAACATGGCGTTAACAATGTCATATATAGCTTTTACTCGATAGTCTAATTATAATGAACTTTTTTTGGCCATGTCAGTGATGTGTGTACTATTATGTATGTATTTGTTTGTTTGGATTTTCTTCAATAATGTTTATTTATTTTATAACTAGCTGTAACCCATCAAAAATGACGGTACATTGGCTTGCGTCTTTGCTAAGCCCTATTATATATTTATCGTATCTTTTTGGCGATGCACGGAGAGGCAAAATGGCGATCAGGTTTGCTGGCCCAGGATTCAAGCTCCATCTCCGGCCATTTAATTTGTTTTTTTTAGCTGTGAATTTGAACGAACTTACGGACGTTACACGATGTTACGGGGACAGACAGACGGATAGACAACAAAATTATTATGTTTGAAACAACCTTGTGTGAAAATTGTAGTTAATGCTGTTCTTTATACACCTGATGATAAGTGGAGAATTTAATTCTTGTACTGTTGTTCAATTGCTAGTACTTTTTTATGCCAAAATTTGAGGTTATGGTTGCAAAGTCCACAAAAAGTCTCAGCAAGTAGATGGAAGGTCACTCTGGACAGGACCGTTTTTCTCAGGCTTTCTGATTGAGCAGTCGGTAGCTGGAAACCTTTGGGCATTTCACCTGGCGTCCTAGGCGGGCCAGTTCCCAACGTTTTAATATTCATAAAGAAATTTATGTAGAATTTTATGTTTTTTTATAGATTGAAATAAATATTTGTCACCAATATCCGAACCATACATTTCTTTCAGCACCAGATAGACAAGTACATTTCTTAGCGTAGCACTCTTGAGGTTAAACACGGATACAGCCCTCGTGTACTATGAATTAATACACATTTTAAATTTGTTTATGGAATGGTAATGACATTCAAAATAAATACAGCATAGTTTTAATGAAATATTTTAAGTAAACATTTGAAATTATAAGAAACAAAATTAATAAACTCACATTGTTAGGCTGACTATTGGGGCAGTAAGAAATGTCATTGTCATTATTATAATCATAGTCATTAATGTCACTTAGCCTGTGACCAATTTCCTTTGCGTTTTGACTTTCCTCTTCGCGGACTGTCCTCAGCACCACGCTTTGTTTGAGGTAAAACTTTCTAAAGTGCATCAAATTGAAACCCCTGTCAATAGGAGTCTTGAAATTCTTTTCATTCCAAGTGTTGCCTTGAGATAGAGTTTTGCGGCCTATCATGATCTTCGCAGGAACTATGGCTGAGTACTCGGGACATTCGTTACACATTCTGTTGAATGTCATTCCATCTCCGAGGAAATTCAATTGTTTCTTTTTCCGTGATGGAGCTTTTTTCACTATTAAATTTGTGATCGTTTGACTTCTCTCGGCCATTCTGGACACTGAAATATATAGTACATTTATTTTATATTATATGATATATAATAGAAAATATTTTAGATTAAGTGCTGGGGGGTAAGTATTTGTTTATATTTATCGAGGGTAGAAAGCCAAAAGGGTGTTAGTGATTATTTTGAAATTTACAGGAGCAAAAGACAGTTCTGTCAATCTGATTTTGTCAATATTTCTTTTATTATAAAACGATTTCCATATGTGTTTTAGATTTTTGTCAACTTCCCATTGACCCACAGCAAACAACAGCCAGCACCATACAAAAGTTTCCCACGAGACACGAGTCACATGGTCCCTAAAAATGCCGACGCAATGGAATACACACAGATAAATGCCAGATCTGAGAAATCCACCTCTGCACAACGCCAACGGGACATCACACACCGCGCTCAGCTGTCTACAAATGCCACAACGACTCACGTGCGCCGCGTCGCTGCTCCACTGACATCAGACCTTATCATCTGAGGCACCGAGAAAACGTCGTTTCCAATTACACCATTGTAATCTCGTTCAAATAAAAACTGTTTTTAACCTAAATAAAAAATAATATAGGTTGTGTGGCATCACCAACTCTAATGAATCATTAATTTATATTTGCAGAGCTCGCCTGCATCAGTCAGTCCATATTTTTAGCTCAGTTTGTTTTTAATTTTTAATAACAAAATTAAATCATATTTTGAAATGTTAAGGAATATTCCTATGAAATTAAGAGTTTCGGGGAAAAGGATTATTTGCCCAAATGATGTACGAGTATCTGACAAATCCCACAGTAAAAGATAGGTAGGGTGAGGGAAAAGTTAAATATGTAATATAATACAAACTTCTGTTGACATTATTTTTGAGTTTCCAATGAGAAGGTCCGGCCCAAGACCTAATTACAGCACTGCAATAGGAATACTCCAGAAAAGCATCGGCATGTGATGACGGTCTCATGTCCACTAAGTGCGCAACAACTCTCGGTTTATCTGAAAACCAATAAATATATACATACTCATGTATGTACAATAAAATCATACCTTTGATATACAAAAAATTGCTCAAACTATACGACTAAATCTTCTGTGTGTAGTTTTCTGGGATATTCTGCCGGGTATATTTGACCTCTTTGGCCGATGTTTGGGCCGATGTGGCGAGTAAGTGTTGATGTTACGAGTTATAGCAATTTGGAACTAGCATGGTAGGTGAATTTTTAAATGAATTATGTACATTGTTCTTTCGCATTTTTCTTGAGACTCCCCTTTTCAGACTAGAGATGTCTCAAAAATGATGAGGCCAATTTTGTTTAAATTTTGCACACATCTTACAGCCATGTATTCACTAGGGGACAAATCGCAAAATATTCCGCGCGGAATGTCGCTTCAACATCTACGCTCATGTTTCGGGGACAATTACACGGTCATTTGACGTGTACACGCCGGGACTCACATATCACTTGTCGCAGAAATGTCGCCCGATGAGGGTTATGATGGTTAGTGCTGCGTATCTATTTATTCTAACGAGTTTATCAAAATGTAAGAGGAGAAAAAGGTGGTGGGTGCGAAATTATTTACTGCAAAGAGAAAGAAGGATGGATATTCTAAGCGATCTTCGAATGTCTGATGGATCTTTTGTCAATTTCACTCAAATGACAACAACTGATTTTGAAAATTTATTACAAATAATCGGGCCTTCCATAGCCAAGCAAGACACAATATTACGTAACGCTATTGGCCCTCACATCAGACTTGCAATTACAGCTCAATTAAAGCTCGATCAGTTGGATATCAATCTCGTTTCCCCACACTAATGTCATGTTGAGTGGTATACAGTTACAGCACATGCGCATTCACCTGTAAACATACCATGTGATACTGACGCGCGGCGCGATGTCACGGTTAGCTCGCTCGGGTACCATGCTCATGACAACGTTGCCGCGGCACGTAGAAATGCTCCACTATGTTGTGCACGACATCGCGGAACAGTGCACGACGTTGCAACGTCATGTAGACTCTATGCCGCGCGTGATGTTGAGGGGCAATTTGTCCCCTGGTGAATACATGGCTTACTAATAACCAATTGTCCACGATGTGGCGTATCATTTGATAATTTGCGCTGTTTGAATATTATTATACATTCGATTTTTTTTTAGGAAAAAATAAAAATGATTTTCAAACTGGTTTCATTGTCACGAAAAAAAATCAATTTCTCTATTATCAATTTTTTCAATATGCTACATAATGGACATTACATCACTTTTTTTGGACAAGAACCTTTGCGGGACAGCACATAACTTCTCCATTTTGAAATTTTCAAAATAATTTGTTAATGAAAAATATTAATACATGCCGTAAATAATAGTAAAACAAATTTTATATGCTTAATAGTTAACTAGGTAAATTTTATTTTTTGTATTAGGATGTATTTTTTGATGCCTCCTTAATATTGATACCAATTTAAAATAATAAAAAATATTGTACCTCCTTTTATGGCATGTTTCATAACCCCCATTTCTTCTTCATCACTTTCTACTGGTCCCAGGCCATCATCGCCATCTTTAAAAAATGTTTAATTTTAAATTTATCGCCCTTCATATGTTGAATATAGGTACATATATAAAATTTTTAATGTATAACTTGTTTCTGATATTCTTTTAAAATTTTACCATAATTAAAGTGATGGGTCATATCGTCATTCGGTAAAGGTTCGACATCCGCATTCAAATCAAAAGCCATGGCTTGTTGAGATAGATTCAAATTATTTTCAATCCACCTATCCGTCTTCCTAAAATTAAAAAGATGTAATCTGATTAATCATAAATACCAATAGTTTGTATACTTACCATCTATATCTCGGTACTAAAATCTTAAGTGTTAAATATGTATGTAGTTGCATTGGAGGAAGACAAACAAAGAGTTATGCAATTACATTATAAGAGTACTACTGGAAAATGTAAGATATATTGTTGTGTTCATTTTACATACCTTTTTTATTCAATTTCAAAATATTTCATTATTATTATGTTAATAAAGTTAGGTAAGGTGTATGCAAAAATCCTTTTTTGGTTTAAAAGATATACACCAGGGATGTTACGGAGCTTCGATTCCGATTCTGAAAGGTCGGAACTTCCGATTGATTTTGCACCTCCGATTCCGATTTCCGTTCTGACAAATTGAAATTGGAAGTTATAATCGGAGGTCGGAGCAATACCTATAGCAATGTCCAAACGATTTTATTAAATATATTGCCGAGTAACGATGATGATAATACTACATGTAACGAAAATGCAATCTTGGAAAAAAAAAATATATTGAAAAGTCTTCTTAATGAGTATAATATAGAAAAACATATTCCTATCAGTGACGATCCTTTGTTATGGTGGAAAGTGAATACAAAATTTCAATCCCTGAACTCGATTGCCCGCCAGTATTTGTCGTTTCACCAAGCTCAGTAGCAAGCAAACAACTTTTTAGTTGTGCTGACCTAATCTATGACCCATTGAGAAATAGATTGGATGGAGATAAAGCTGCGAAGCTTTTGTTCATTAAATACAATTTTCTCCTTTTGGAGTCAGTTCATTAGATCTAATTTATTATTAGTACTGTTTAAGATTTAAGAAAATTCAATTATTTTAATTTTCAACACCAAGGTATTGTTTTTTTTTAAGCCAATATAAATAAAACTGATGAATAATAATGTTAGTAATTTTACTTTATAAGACCTGCCCTTAACATATTTCTCTTCTGCCCCCTCCTTCAATTCCAGTTCCGAGAAACCAAATCTAAAAACTCCGATTCCGAATTCGGTTCTGATAAAGCGACCTCCGTAACATCCCTGATATACACATTTATACAATATATGTATTTTATTACATTTATATATTCTATCATATATTGAAATAAAAATATACTTGTAAAAAAAAAAAGAGTAGCTTGTTGGTCTTGTGGTTAGGACACTCGCCTCGTGATCCAAAGGTCGCAGGTTCGAACCCTCACTCTAGACTAGCAAGTTAGTCCTATTTTCATAGCACAAGAGTTAAGCTTAGTTTGAAAATAGTAAGAACATTGATGTGACATATATTCGGTGTTTGCATCTCTATTTAAAAAAATAATAAAAAATTATATCATAAATGAAAAGCTCACTACTGAAATATTCCATATTTACAATTTGAAACTTTCATTTGAAGAATCTCGATTTGAATATGGCGCCATCATATAAGAATGACCTTCCGGGCATGTCACTGGTTTTAGATTCTAAAGGTTCTGGGTTCGATTCCTGGCTAGGTCATGCGGTTTCCTCAAGTGTTCAAGGAAATAAATGCATGCCGAAAGGTGGAAAATATCTTAGCTTTGTAAAAAACTTACATATTTGCCTCTTCATCTTCAGGATTCCAATTTGTGATAGAAAATCCATGAAAGGGTGCACATATTTGATCATTATCCTTGATAATAGGGAATGAACATTTTTTCATTTCAAAACAGTCCAATTGTTCAGCATCTAGCTGCTTTTCTGTACATCCATTGTTATTATCCAAAAATAATACATCTGATCTGTTCAATTTAATAAAAAACATATTTCTATTTATAAATTTTTTATCTAAGATTTAGGGTACCGAAAATATATCAACATTTCAATCCGCTACATACTATTGGCAGCTGAAAAGTTCAAGTGAACAAATTTTTAAATGCGGAAATGTTCTCCCATGTGGGGGATGATTCTGGTTGAATTTGTAAAATGGGCAAGTTTTATTAGTAAATTTTTTATTTTGAAAATTTCCAATATTTTATAATTATAAATCAAACATTATTCATGCTATTGTATGTAAGAGGACCAAGTAGTTCTATTTATTTTCCATATAGATTTTACATTATAAACATTTGATTGTAAATGTTTTTAACGTTCAATGTACAAATAAGTTTTATTACGAATTTAAAATTTATAATCTTACTAAGTTTATAAATTCATTTAGAATTGATTCATTAATAATGTATCAGTTAGGTTGCGCAAACAGAAAGCAATGAAACTAAAAATACATGCTTTGTGTACCAGAAACCTACCTTAGAATAAGTCCGAGGTTTTTGTTATCAATAGGGAGTGTGGCATTAAAAGCCCTGTTAGAGGACGTCATGTCTCCGGTGGTGGCTGCTAATTGTGCAAAAAACGGATCTATACACTCATTGATTTCCACCTGTAATATTCACTTTTATTTTATTACACTCCAGTTCAAGAACAAAATTATATTATAATAAGTTATATGTATTATGACTCGAGACCTTCCGTGAGGCAAGGATTGCGATACAAATTTCAAATTATATTTAAAAGATAACAGAAAGAAAATGTAATCAACTATGTAATTAAATAATAACCTTAAAAGAATTTAACAGAGTCACATCATTAAAAAAATACAATTCTAGGCTGTCTTGTCTATTTCATTTGTGAATAAATAGGTTGAATATTTGGTTGCATCTTATATTTTTTGCAGTGGTTTAAATTAGTAAAATTTTTGCATGTTAATTTTTCAATTAAAATTTATTAGAATCTTCCATGATAATCAACATCATTAACTTCTTGCACAAGTTTGGAAAATGAATAAAATTAGACTTACCTCTCCATTCAATTGGTGTTCCACATTAGTAGAAAGAGAGCCCTTAGAAGCTTTCTTCCGCTTTTCTTTCTTGCGTTGAGTGCCCTCACCATTGGCGTCATTTTCTCCCACATTGTTTTCATCTTCCTCTTCCCCATCAGGCTTCTTACCTCTACGAACCTGTAACCAATTGTACATTGACCATAGTATAGCAGCTCACTTAAGGCTAGACGTCCACATTGCGAGTTTGTAATTCGAGGTATTCCATGTTAAGATCGTACTCATTCAAGACGAGCCTGAGATTTTGTCTCTATTAAATATAGTATGAACATCCTAGTCTGTTCAATTTGATGTACAGTCTGTCAAGAAAGTCTTGACAAATAATTGAGGGCGCTGCTATCGTTCACATGGTAACACTATTTAAAGATTGACTGTGTTAAAGTAAAACACTGTAAGCGAAAATTTTTTCGTAATTATTTTTTTGTTCCTTTAAAATGATTTTTTATCAACCTATAAGACACAAAAGTGTTACATACTTTACTTATTTTTACTTCCAGACATAAAAAACTTCCAGCAAATTATAAATATTAGAACATACACTAGTATGGCTGTCTGTATCCGACTGAGGTCATGTCATCTGGTGTGATTTTATATAATATAATTAAATGAAATAAATTGATTAAGGGAAAAATAAAAGAGATATAATTATTGTAATATAAAAGAATTTAATAAAAACATTAAGTTAAAAAAACACAGTATAGAAAAAATATTACTACTGCTCTATTCCATTAATACTGCTCTATTCGAAGAGCATTTTTTGTATGAAAATCCTATGCTGATTAAAATTTTTCGCAAAAGTTCATGGCTTCCTTCAAAATTTAAATCGCCCCGTACAACTTGCAACAAACTTCTCAAAGTGGGCACCTCTTTTTTTACTGTATAAAAAATGCACTTTTTGCCTTATGGCACAGATGTCAAAATCATCCAATTCTTTTTTGGTCGCTCTTTCCTGTGTTTACCCGGTGTTGTAAATTTGCCTCGGGTTGTATTTCCCTCCTTGACAATTCTTCTTACAGAACTCAGGATGTGCCTGAAAAAAAAACATTGAAATTCATGAGCAACACATTAATTTATTTTTCTAGAATCAGTTTCAGAGTTACTCAGTTTAGCTACTTATCACACTGCCAATGAGCTGATGCTAATGTTCGGCAATATATTTTTGTATTTTAAGTATATTAAATAGATTAGATATGAAAAAAGGAGAAAATTGAAAAGTAATATTATGTCGTAGTAGTGATACGCTTCGTCTAACCTAAATGGCGCTTACCGTGTTTTGTTCCTTGACCGTCACTACAATCTGTCATCTGTCATTTATTAGATACATTCGAAACAAATTAAATACCCTAGAATGTAGTCTAATAGACTTGTTATACATTTAAATGTTAAAATTAATCAAGAAAAAATAATTTAAAGTATAATGAACACAGTACTTACCAGTCATTTGAGATCTTCGCTCGAAAACATTATTGATGTCACATGATAGCTTTCCGGCTTCAGACTCCGCCAAACAATGCGTATACACACTAAAAATTATCCGCCTAGATCCACTACGAATTGTTTTACTCATATTATTGTTTTTAAAGTCTTTCAACGTTAAAAAATATTAAAAACAAGGAATCCACCACTTCTTAAATTAACCTCAACCCAAAACAACACAAGAAAATGACAAGAAAGACGGAACTGCTAGTATTGCCAGTAAAATAATTTTTTGTTTCTCAGTTTACCCACGATCAAGACTTTATTGACAGACTGTATTTATTTTTAGGCTGAAACATTATGAAAGTAAGAGAGACAGTGTTCCACACAAAATGGCGAACGGCAACGTTTTAGTAGATTTGTAAATAGGGAAGTTGCACGATCCGACGCCTTGCCGCGGACACGCGAGTTTTGTGAGATTTTAATCAATAATTAATTAATTAAAAATTAAAAAATTAAAAAATTTTAAAAATTTAAAATATTTAGAAAATTTGAAAAATTACAAAATTTATATTACTACACTTTTATCACATTTTACTGAACAGGAAAGAGATTTTAAATAAAACACAGGTTCAGACTATACAAAAACGGTGCACTGAACCGGCAGAGTGACGGACATTACGACCGATAAAAGCACAAGAAAAGCGAGGATTTCACACTGCCTGGTCCATTTCACCTTCCTTTATTTATACCAAAAAATAAACATAACGGGATTTTAACGGTCAAAATGGGATTAGTCTTGGAGGGGAGATAAATCTTGAGATGGCGCAGTAGCGGAGAGTGATGGACCACTTGCATCCGCACGGAAAAGAGTCGCAGGCGCGTGTAATACCGTGCCGCTGTAGTGCTTAGACGGCGCGTTTGGCTCGTCTATCTAAGATTTCTCTCGATTGGAGAGACGTACATATGTACAAATTATATCAATTTGGGCGCTTGACACATCCGCATATGAATTTAATTATGACTAATGTGTCCGGATGTGTCAGCGACCGTAATTCGCCTCAAAAGGGCCGAATCTTATCTCTCGACATATCTCCCTCAAAACCAATCCGATTGTTTATTTTTTAGTGAATCCTGACAGGAAATGACATGCCGAATCCAACGGTATACGACATGCCAGGTTTTGTGCATTTTTTAAAAAATTCATCTCGCGAATTTTTTCGCATTACGGCCCGGACGCCCTTCACGGGACGCCGGCGTGTGGTCCATAAACCCAGCTTCACCGTATTGGATGCCGCGTGAGGGGTGCGCACGCTGTTTCGGGCCCCCTTTCAGACGGCTACCTGCCAATCTATTGCGCAGTTAGTAAAAGAAATGTAAAAAATGTATTTTTAATGTTATTTGTAATCCGCGAGATCGTCGTCATCTTCCAAAAATGAGATGCGCGTCTCGCGGGTTGTCTGTATGCACAATCCCTGTTATCTCCCGTCAGTATTCAGAATTAATAAGACCGCCAAAACCCAGTCAGTTTATTTTCCAAAAAACACAGAATAAAAATATAAGAAATACTTAATTCTAACAAAAGCATATAAATTATACAAAAGGTACTTAATCTAACAAAAAGGAAAAATACAAGTTCGCAAATGATTTGGGGCCCCAAACGATATAAGATTATACATAGTTTCAGCACAAAATTATCAAGACAAAGCAGAGCAACGATTAGGTATAAAATATTGACAAAAAAGCAGAGATAAAATATGGAATGACATCTTACTCAAATTCCAGACAGTGTACACATATATAGAATAATCAGGGCATTCAGTAATTTATAAAAATATTTTCCTATCAAAATGTTCCCCTATATAATATTTAATTCAATCTAAAAAATGTCAAAAAGGTCTCATATTGCGGCATAAATTATCGCATAGCGGGAGATCCTCCGCGTGCTCGCAGTCCAAAATAGTGATAGCTTGGGCCCGCCGCCGTCAGGGTCGCATAATCGCCTCGGCGCCTTGGTGTCGGCGAAGCCGCGGGTTTGCTACCTGTAGTACCTTCATTGACATTATTTTGTGCTCTCTGTCTGGAATTTCGCAGGCATAATTTTTTAAGTATCGCGGGACCATATCCCATGCGAAACACTCCCCCCATTCGGTTTATCCGAATCTTGAAGGCAGCATGGGATTGGGAATGACCGGCTGATGTCATCTAAGTAGTCATCTCTCTGCTCTGGTTCCGGCTCGGTTGGTAGGACGATAATCTTCGTGACCGGCCGGACGTAATCGCCCGTAGCGGTCCTTATGCGCCCCTTGCGCACTTGGCCGTCTGCGGCAGGTTTGCGTTGTAGGATCGCATCCGAAACACAAAATGATTCCTCACGCATATCGCTCTCGGTGACTTCCGGTCCCGGGTGATTATTTTTCTTGTGATGATGCCGTATCAGAAAGAGTGTATACGGATGTCCACCGTCTAAACAATCGGCTCTCTTAGGCCGGTAGGTATTTCCGCGGCGGTCGCCGCCAGCCGCGAACCATTCTCACTATTCCATGTGAATCTAAATGTGACGTCACCGTGTACAGTCGTCCATTGCGGGGTGGGGTCTCCCCCCGTCGAAAAAATACCAATTCTTGGCCAAAGGCGTCCGCCTGGGCTTGTAAGACCCAGACGAGCTCCACCTCATATATTTCAGCGGCCGGTAAATCAGCACTATAGATTTTATATTGCGCTCTCGGCAATTATTTATAAATTTAAATTTTAATTTGGTCCCACATAACACCTAACACACATTCCGTCGTAGTGTCGGGGCCTATTATATGGACCTGTTTGATGGTCCTCAAACGCGGTGCTATGTGCTCTAGCACGGCGGGGTCGTCGGATGCCCAATTTTCTAGTTACATCTCGCCCCTACTCAGTATTTCAGTCACTTCTCGGACTCGGGTTACTGTCTCCTCGGTTGTGTCTACTACATCCAGTAGCTCGTACATATAAAATTTCTCCCGTATCACGGCCGCAGCCGCCGGATAGTACGCCGCACTGACGTCAGCTATTCGGTTCCTGATGTATTGGGCACAGGTTGGAAAACACGTCGCGCCGAAAATCATTGACATCATTCAGTATATTTTCGGTTCGCAGTCCGGTTCTCTCAATAAAACAATTGAGCATTTTTCGCTCTTAAAAACAGCTTGTTTATCCGCGGCGGGCGCATTTTTTTTTTCTAACGAAGACCGAAAAAATATTTCGCATCTGTATCTCCTCGCCGCGTCAAACACTATATGTACTTGTTCCGGTTTTTTGTGGATTCAAAATTGTAAATGTAGTAAATACCACTGGTGGTCGCCCAGCGCGGCCACCTCTTGATCCTTCAGCACGCATGCATAATTCCGGTTGTATTCCATACCATATATTAAATTCATTAAATATTAAATTTTAGCCTATATGCAATCGCATAGGCCCGGTCTTTTTATTTTGCGTTCAATCCCTTTCAGGCGATTGAGAGCGCACTGCAGACTCGGTGGCAGATATGTGTCATCCTTTTTACTTAGGAGATCATTTTCCTAGAACCAATCGGTTCTACGCCTTGTGGTGGCAAAATAATTTTTATCAAATATTTTTATCAGCGTGCACGTCGTCTGAATCCACGCGTGCCGCCGTCGTGATCCCTTACGAATCGACTGCCAAACGGGCCTCGACCTTTTCTAGATCGTCGTTCGCAGGACTTTGGTTCTAAAAAACCGCAAAGACGGGCGCTCCCACAATCGAGCGGCCCGCGACCACGTCATTTTTATTTAGCTCAGTGCTGTTTGCGAGATGAAATTCTCGATATCGGCTGTTATCGCACGCATTTCTTGCGTCGTAATCAGTCCGTGTTATTCATTCTAATTAAAATATTTTGAATGACAATTTTAGGCGTTCGCGGCCCACCAGCCCGCCTCTAGTTGGATCCATAAACTAAGGCGGAAGGGCTAAATATCACGAACTGAATTGGCCCGCAGCAAACATTTTGCTATCCCGGCTGCCCTTTATAAAAATTCACCTTTTTTGATGATATACACTGCACAGCCCGACGCACTATGAAGACGAAGTTCACCGCCTGGTCCCCGCGCGCCGATGTCTTGTGCCAGTTTTAAAATTACATAATTAAAATCAATATAATTGGGTTATCGCCGAACCCTTATCGCACAACGCAAATGTTTTAATATGCCCTGTGGGCCCCTCAGTGTCACTGGAAGCGCTCTTAATAACACATAAAAATAACAAATAATTTTTAACCACTCACAACTTTTGACCGTAATATCGAGGGGCCGTTGTGTGAGGTCATAGTATGGGCCGCCGTCTGTTACGCTGACTCTTTGAACGAGCCGCGCGCGGCGCCCGCCAGCGCGGCGCCTATTGCCGGTCTTCGCTTTCGGCCGCGGCCAGAGCTCCGTGAAGCAATACATGATGTCTCGACGTGCATCCATTTACACCGCATTTCCATTCTAGCGGGTCTCCCGAAGATTCTGGCAAGTCTTTGGCATTCGATTGCCTCGCCATCAATGCCGCCATTCGCGGCTCATCTTGCGTCATCTTGCGCAGGCTGTCGTTCGAGCGTGTAGATCGGATGGCCTCGGCCACCACGTCCGTCATCCGTCCGAACCAGTCTGTCGCAGGAATCCCGTCCCCGCTTGGTATGTGAGGGCCGCCGTGTGATGGCCCGCCCTCGGCATTTTTATCCCGGCGATCCGCTGTCTGCTCGGGATAATTATCCGATGAAATCGACATCGGCTCCGCGCGGCTCCTTGTGGCAGAGCCCGCGCTTTCGGTTGTACGGTGCCCCGCCGCGCTCGCGGCGGTGGCGCTGGCCGCGCCCGGTCCTCCGTGCGCGGTCCCGGGTTCACCCCCCGATGCCGCAACCTTTGTGAGTGTGAGTGCTCTCGCGTAATTTTTCTCGTGCTTGTCCTGAAGCTCTTGTAGGTGTCGCCTATGGTGGCGATCTTGCCGGCGCATCTCGGCCCTGAGCGCTGCGATGGCCGCGCTTTCCGATGTGGGCGCCGCCGTCTGCCCCGCGCTCCCGGGCGGAGAATCCTGCTCCATGTTGGATGCTGCGTTCTCCTCGTCCGATGATGCTGCCTGACTACGAGCGTCTCCTTCCTCAGATGTCTCGACTCGCGTTCCCGATCTTAAACCCGATCGCGACATTTTTGATCCGCGGCGATTTTTTACGGCAATCGAAAATCGCAATCCGGCTCGAAGGACCAGCTGTTCCACACAAAATGGCGAACGGCAACGATTTAGTAGATTTGTAAAATAGGGAGGTTGCACGATCCGATGCCTGGCCGCGGACACGCGAGTTTTGCGAGATTTTAATCAATAATTAATTAATTAAAAAATTAAAAAAAATTAAAAAAATTAAAAATTTTAAAAATTTAAAATATTTAAAAATATTTGAAAAATTACAAAATTTATATTTCTACACTTTTATCACATTTTACTGAACAGGAAAGAGATTTTAAATAAAACACAGGTTCAGACTATACAAAACGGTGCACTGAACCAGGAGAGTGACGGACATTACGACCGATAAAGCACAAGAAAAAGCGAGAATTTCACACAGCCTGGTCCATTTCACCTTCCTTTATTTATACCAAAAAAATAGACATAACGGGATTTTAACGGTCATAATAGGATTAGTCTTGGGGGGGAGATAAATCTCGAGATGGTGCAGTAGCGGAGAGTGATGGACCACTTGCATCCGCACGGAAAAGAGTCGCAGGCGCGTGTAATACCGTGCCGCTGTAGTGCTTAGACGGCGCGTTTGGCTCGTCTATCTAAGATTGCTCTCGTTTGGAGAGAGGTACATATATATAAATTATATCATTTTGGGCGTCTGACACATCCGCATATGAATTTAATTATGACTAATGTGTCCGGATGTGTCAGCGACCGTAATTCGCCTCAAAAGGGTCGAATCTTATCTCTCGACATATCTCCCTCAAAACCAATCCGATTGTTTATTTTTTAGTGAATCCTGACAGGAAATGACATGCCGAATCCAACGGTATACGACATGCCAGGTTTTGTGCATTTTTTAAAAAATTCATCTCGCGAATTTTTTCGTATTACGGCCCGGACGCCCTTCACGGGACGCCGGCGTGTGGTCCATAAACCCAGCTTCACCGTATTGGATGCCGCGTGAGGGGTGCGCGCGCTGTTTCGGGCTCCCTTTCAGACGGCTACCTGCCAATCTATTGCGCAGTTAGAAAAAGAAATGTAAAAAATGTATATATTTAATGTTATTTGTAATCCGCGAGATCGTCGTCATCTTCCAACAATGAGATGCGCGTCTCGCGGGTTGTCTATATGCACAATCCCTGTTATCTCCCGTCAGTATTCAGAATTAATAAGACCGCCAAAACCCAGTCAGTTTATTTTTCAAAAACACAAAATACAAACATAAGAAATACTTAAATCTAACAAAGACATACATAAATTATGGGCATAAAGATAATAAATAATACAGAAAATCATACAGTTTCGTTGAGGCCTCAAACGATATAGGATTATACATGGTTACAGCACAAAATTATCAAGACATAAAGCAGATTAGGTATACAATATTGACAAAAAGGCAGAGATAAAATATGGAATGACATCTTACACAAATTCCAGACAGTGTACACATATATAGTAATAACCAGGGCATTCAGTAGTTTATAAAAATATTTTCCTATCAAAATGTTCACCTATATAATATTTAATTCAATCTAAAAAATGTCAAAAAGGTCTCATATTGTGGCGTAAATTATCGCATAGCGGGAGATCCTCCGCGTGCTCGCAGTCCAAAATAGTGATAGCTTGGGCCCGCCGCCGTCAGGGTCGCATAATCGCCTCGGCGCCTTGGTGTCGGCGAAGCCGCGGGTTTGCTACCTGTAGTACCTTCATTGACATTATTTTGTGCTCTCTGTCTGGAATTTCGCAGGCATAATTTTTTAAGTATCGCGGGACCATATCCCATGCGAAACACATCTTGAAATTCTACGGCGTAGTGGGGGGAAGTTTGCGCATCTACCTTTCCACCAAAGAGACCCAAATTTCGTTTTCTGCGCATTCCCCCACCACGTCAAAGAATTTCAAGAAGTTTGCCGGCAACTGTATACGACACGATAAAAAACAAAAAATGTAAACTAACGTACAAATAAATTTATCAAAATATACATTCGTAAAATACACAACGTCACAAAATGGCATTTTTTCAAAATCAAAGAAAAATACAATTTTCAGGAAAAAAAAACAAACAATAATAATTCTTTTAGGCCGGCGCCACATTACGCAGATCTTCCGCCGCGTTTTTTCCGTTGCGCCAAATCGGCAAAGCAAATAGATCGACCGATCATCCGCGTAGTGTGTTTAATAAGCCCATATTGTATGGAAAGAAATGTAGCGATGTTCCACGACAGAAGAGACGCGGCGGAAGATCCGCGCAGTGTGGCGCCGGTTTTATTCGGTGTCTCATACCTAATGATCATGACCACCATGTTTAACTCAGTAACACCTAAGGATATCAATAGATATTTTGCATTTTCCATCGATCAAACAACTTGCTCTCGTAAAAATCTATGCTTTAAATGAACTATTGCTATAAAGTAAGCTGATGCAACCAGTCTTTAATGTGCATAAATAAAAAGTTTATTTTTGAAAAAAGATGTTTATACAAATGAACTCGTTAATGAATTTTGTAATAAAAAGTATAAATAATAAAAATTCTATGTAAAAAATTATCGAATAAAATATGTTCTAAAACTTTTCTCATCTTACGGCTTCTAATTCAATTTTTCCACTTATCCTTGTTCTTTTTTTCCGGGTGTAGATATTTTAATGCCCATTTCCACGGCCACTATACCTTCTTTAACTATTTTGTAAATTGCCGATTCAGAAATACCTGAAGAAATTG
This sequence comes from Agrypnia vestita, assembly GCA_016648135.1. Taxonomy (NCBI): domain Eukaryota; kingdom Metazoa; phylum Arthropoda; class Insecta; order Trichoptera; family Phryganeidae; genus Agrypnia; species Agrypnia vestita. Next base: position 167,372 of record JADDOH010001810.1, read on the forward strand.
TATAATAGTAAAATAAAAAATTAAGTATGGGAAAATCATTATAACTGCATGGCAGCACCAGGCAGCACTAACCTGAAGTGGCGGCAATAAGTCTATGAACAAAATCAAACGGTATAATTGAGGCTTTTAGACGTTGTTCCTCTCCAAAAAACGTGTGCATTTTCAAGATTATTTCCCGAACACCGCTTTTGATGGTTTTTGGCATGGTGACAATCTAAAATTTTCTTAAAAAACTATCGAAACAGTCGTGAACCCCTCTGTAAACAAAGTCTGTCAAAGGTCTGTCAGCTGTAGATAATCCAATATGGCGTCGTTAGTTCCAAATTTGGCCATTCTTCAGATAAGTTAGGCCCGGTTGTTTCAAATTCGATCAAAGTAAGCGTAGAGTTTAAACTGAAATTTTACGTTCTCCACCAATCAGACGATCCGTTTTCGTAAAAATCTATGCTTTTATCGACCGCTTACTTTGATCGAACTTGAAACAACCGGGCCCTAGACGGACTATATTCGCGAATTCAGGTTTTATGGAATTCGAACATCCCTAGTGCTTACCTATAGATCGACCTTTATACGATTTGGCTTAACGCCAAGACTTCCCTCGTAATCAATAAAGGTGTAATAATAACCTTGCTCCCAAAACATTCCGACGGCATACCTGCGGCGACGCTCTAGGCCCGCCGGCGAAATTCCACGGTTATCGCCGTGCGTCACGGGTCAATGGCAGACATTGCATCATGTAATACGAATCTGCGACACTACATCCGTCCGCCTCGTCACGGTGTTCCGCTAAGACCGTAGTCCGCGGTTATATTGGAACGCAAACCGGATCAGGACATGATCGGTAACTCGTCGGCCCGCGCGCGATGTTTGACAAACAGGTAGATGCTAGTTCCAAAATGAAGGCTTACCGGTTATTTCATTGGGAAATACACATATTGATTACTGTGACGGAGATGAAAATTACTTTTTTTAAATCCGGGTCGTGGATACAATTATGTATTTTTAAAATTTCTAATTAAAATCTTAATGATATTTTATGGCAGTTTGGCAGAGATTGTCTCCTGAGACAGGAATACTTAAATCAATTTGAAAAAATGCTTTATTATTTATTAGAAAAAAGGGCAACGTAAAATAAATTATGGATGAAACTAAAAAAATTAAGTACCTACGCTTTCCCTTAAGACCACAAAAAAATCACTCCCACTGCTCTGCGACCCGTTACTATACCTACTCAAATATTTATTTATTTTCATAATTTCTGTATTTAGGTTAGTTATAAATAACATCTGATGATGAGTGGGACTGCTCCTCTCGAAACTACAATCGTGTTAAATTAACTCAACGTGTATGCATTACCTACAAAGTTCAATTTAGTTTAAATTAAAATAACCTATAGGTATTACTATATTTGGAAAGCTTCTTTGCGGTATTTTGGGACAAACCCTGATTTTTAATATGCTACGTCAATGAATTAAAATGATTTTTGCAAGAAACGATGTGTTCTGCATGTAGCTGACAAAAAAAATTTACAAAACTGCGTATTGCAAATTATCCGAACTCCGTTTTAAGGGGTTTTGGAATTAGGCGCTACATGTGTCCGTATTAGGTAAAAAATTTGGAAAAACCTTAACAAAAGTTCGTTATTAGAAAACTATAAAAATACTAGTACAGAAGTGCAATCCTGGAGAAACCAAAATATAACATATTGAAACATCACAGAGTCATGTATCATCTCAATTACTTCCACAACCCTGCCGCCAAATGAATGTATGGCGATACAATGACTTATCTACGTTAGTACACCCAAAATAATATTAAGAGATAACCACACATGCACCTGCGTGCACATCCAGTAATGATAACTAAATTCAGATCAAATATATTTACATTTTAGACAAAAAGGTAACAAAACAAAAACGATAAATTGAATCGTTGAGTATCAAAGCCTACCAACCCATCCGCCATTTTTTTTTAGATTTGAATGCCAATACATTCTCTAAGATTACATTCCTGCATTTTATATATTAGTTAACTATTATAACAAGTATTAATCTTCACAACACCCCTATAATATTACTACCTAATATATTTAATTCCTTGAAAATCAAAATCAACCAAAATCCAAATAATTACATTTCAAAAGCATCCTAAATCCATTGACTTGGTTTCAAAATGTACCTACTTAAGTCCACTTATGTTGAAATAATTCATGAAATATACGATTTTTTACGTTATTTTATTTGAATGTATTATTTTCAATTCCTTATTCCGTTACTTTATTTAATCTTATTCAAGTTATAAACAAGATGTAAAAGATTTTTATAATTTCTTTGATTTGCCTAAAAATAGTTGGCGTTTGGTAGGTTTTGATATTCAATAACTCGATTAATAAATAATTATTATAAAGGTTAGATTTTGATTCTTGAAGGTCTGGGTTTATTATAGCAAATCAAGATACTACCGAAAATAACAAAATATTCTGAATAAAATGCACCAAATATGGATAGGTTTATTCATTCAATAAACTATTACAGGAAGAGATAAGATCGCGCAGAATAGGTACACAATTCACGCGGTTAGGCGCCAAAAATTCGGGTACATTCCCAACTAGCCTAATAACACAATGAAGACGACATCCGCTACATCAGGTAGGTAATATAAAGTAAAGGCATTCCCGTCTGACGAATATTTTATCGGGTAATCAAATCGTTTAATCTAAATCAATTTAGCGGGCTTGCATAATAAATACCACGGATTTCACAGCGCGTCCGCATTCGCTCAAAGCGCGCGCGTTGGTGTTGACGGCTTGTCGGCAAAGACGGGAGTTACATTTGTCACAGTTACCCATATTACGATCTGTCAGTTTACCGGCGAAAATAAGCGTTTATATAGTGAAGTGCATTATTCGGGTGATAAAAATAAATAATATCAGTAGTGAAAAAAAAGGTTCTCCGAATAGTGAATATTTCACAATTATTTATAAATTATCATATCTATCACCGTCGAAACGTTTTTGACTTTGTAATAAAAAGTAAGTGCTCAATATTTTACGTGCAGTGTTAAACGGAATCGGATGCTAAGTTCATTAAAAAATCAATAAGACTTTTAATTATACGGCGTAAAAGGATTGTCTTATATTAAAAGATACCATTGTTGTCTGATTTTATTCTCTAATTAAGAACATTAAGAATACTTGGGGAAAATTAAGTATGTGCTGGTATGGGAATGCTGAAAGACAGCTCCCAAGTTTTATAGTAATTTATTTCACTATAATAAGAGTGGCTTCGAAAATAACTCGATACCATTGCAGATTAACCCGTTATTGATCCAGCTGTCCTTGTGATCTCAGGCAATCTGAGCGGTTGACATTTTTTTTTTAAATAAACTAAACTGAATATATCCTGTATTTCGTGTTATATTTGCTGTGTGTGCATTATTTATTTAATATAAATAATACATAGTAATAATAATTTAATATTTTCATCATTTCCATACAAGAAGCAGCCCTTAGAGACTATTTTGTTTATGTTTGCACTTCATCTTTTATCATTAAATACCATTGGTTAAATTAATAGTACAGGCGGACCTCAACTTTCGCACATAATTGGTTCCTGAAAATGTGTACGAATGTTGAATGTTCGAAAGTAGAGGGAAGTTAAAACAATTAAAATTGTATGTTTATTAAAATATTTATTTATCGAGTAAATATATGATGTTTAAGAGGCGTTAAAGTGGTTTAAGAGACATGTTTTAGTGGGGTTTGCAGGTGTTTCCCTTAAAAAGTTATCAAGAGCTAATTGTTTGCCACTCTTCTTTCTCTTTTCTTCATATATGTAGTATTTTAAAACATGCTATGTCTTTATTGATCGACCTACACACTCGAGATATGCGTTCTCCATTGGTATCACAATCTTCCATAATATTTAAAAAATTGTCAAGATGCATGAAGGCTTCATTCATATTTTTCATTGTTAATGTCTTGATGATTTGATCAGCTTCTTCTTCCTCACTTTCATTATATATTTCATTTTCATACTCCTGTTGCTCAATTAAATATTAATTTTTTAGAGGTTCTGAATGAGATTTTATCATTAGTAACATCTAAGTTTAGTTCATTCATTAGGCGGACTATATCAATTGTGATTTCTGTCATTTCATTGTTCTTTTTTCTTTTTTTTCTGTCGTTTCATCACAATTTACAAAATTGTTTCCATGAACCTTTTATGGTTGACTCTTTTATATCAGCCCACGCCATATGTCTCACGTGTCTCCAATATTGTTTATTGCGTTTCAGACATTGTAGTTCTTCCAGAAATTTTTTAATGTAGGCCCACCTTCCCTGTCAGTTGCCTCGATAGCCTGAGTCATTATTGACCTCATATAATTATCGTTTAAACATAGCTATCACTGTTTGGTCCATAAGCTGTACAAGGCAGATATTATTGGGAAGAAGAAACACAACATTGATTACCTTGTATAAATTCTGTAGAGATTTTGGGTGTCTTGGAGCATTGTCTAAGATTAATAATATTTTAAATGGTAAATTATTATCTTTCCTTCCTGCGCAAGACTAAATCTCTATCCTAGCTAGCTCACAAGCAAAGTGACGAAAGGAAGCAAGATGCAAGCGATACCAGGATTCCACTTGCTTGTAAGCGAGCGAGAAGGGGATATCTTTACCCCACAGCGTGACAATGTGCGAAATAGCGCATTGTGCGAAAGTCGAATGTTCGAAAGTCGAGGTCCGCCTGTATAAATAAACTACCCAAAATTTTGAAAGAAATTTTAAAAAAAAATCAAATTTTTATGATTTTCTAACTTTCAAGCTCGTAAAAAACTGAAATCAATGTAATATTATACAAACTTAACCGCAGTAATTTTTTTATTAGAAAATAGTGACTTTCATAATAAAAATACAAAGAATTTTTCAGATTGTTTAATACTTTTTATTATTAATATAAAAGTGCAAAAAACAAAACACGATTTATGTAATTTGTAGTATTTTACTGAATAAAATATTTGATTGTACATATTTATGTTAACATTACACTATTTAATTTCTTTCTATCGTATTTGCATGTCATCATGCATAGGAGTCACTGCATACATTAAATATTATCTTATCTCGATGGAAGGCTGGATATATTACTTTTTACTCCCTTTATATTAACTCGTGGCGTCTGCTTGCTTGCCGTCAACAAAAACTTTGGATCGATTTTTGACCCTTTTCCCGTGATCGAATCGAGCTGAAACTTAGCAAGCAGACTCGTGGCGACGATCAAGAAGATCTATAAAATTTTCACTACGAATTTCGAAAATTTACAAAACAATTGGTTCACAGATGACAGCAAAATTGGGTTTTTTGGGAAAAAATTAAATAATAATTTATTTCTTTTAAATTTCTGCTTAGTTTTGAAGAATTCTACATTACTCAAATCTGATTCTGACTAAATCATTTGACGCTGGAAATTCATAAGGTACGATATTGATGATAATTGAATCTATCAAAATCTTGACATCTCAAAACATCTGATATTTTAGAAATATATTAAATTTCTGTAAGTTTAGTGTTATGTTATATGTTTTAATTCGTCTTTAATTGTTGTTATATTTTACAAAGAAAGGGAGTATAATAAAAACTTGGTTTTTATGGGTTACTTTTTTATCTTTTATTATCTTATTTGACTCAAACTATATTGGTATTGTGTTGAAAAAATCCTTCAATACATCAAAAAGATTTAAATGAGATAATTAATAATTGGCAAGACAATTAATCATGTTTTAAATCAAACATAATAATTTCGTTGTCTGTCCGTCCATCTGTTCATCTGTCCCCGTAACTTCGTGTAATGTCCGTAATTTTAAGTTTTTTTGACACTTTTTTGTGACGGTTTATATTAATTTATTTATTATAAAAATCAACAATAATAGCTAAGAAGTTGCAGTTTCTAGTTTCTCAATATACAGACCTCAATAATTACTTATTTTTCAATAATTACTTATTCATTAATTATGAAAATAAGTTACGAAATTTACTGTCAGAAATGTACGTATGCACATGTTTATCAAATAAAACCATGGAAGCAATAACACTAAAGATATTGTATTTCAATATTTTCGTTCTAAATATATCAAAGAACATAAAAAAGTAACCCATGAAAACCAAGTTTTATTATACTCCCTTTATTTGTAAAATATAATAACAATTAAAGATGAATTAAAACATATATAACATAACACTAAACTTACGGTAATTTAATATATTTCTAAAATGTCAGATATTTTGAGTTTTAATAAGACACTTCATGCTTTGTGCAGTGAAGTACCTATTATGTATACCGACGGAGTAATTCAAATTTAGAAAATATTCCGCGACGTTATCGGGCCGCCGTTGCTAGAAATCAAAACTTTTGTAATGATTCCAATTTGAAAAAACTATTAAAAATTTGAAAAATCCAAAATTATACTATAATTATTATTATTTTTTAAAGAAAATTTGATAGATCTTCTTGATCGTCGCCACGAGTCTGCTTGCAAAGTTTTAGCTCGATTGGATCACGGGAAAAGGGTCAAAAATCGATCCAAAGTTTTTTCGACAGCAAGCAAGAAAGCAGATGCCACGAGTTGATATAAAGGGAGTTAAAATATTTAATTTTAACATTTTTTTATTTAAAAAAAACACTTTTTTAACATATAATTAACACAATTAGTGCGCGGTTCAAAGAAGACGTTTGGAATGATTTTTTGTCCGGATGGTGCGGCAAATGAGGTTAATTGACAAATAGAACTCGTTCATTCATTTAAAAACTTGAGGTACAACCAATGATAAGCCTTAAACCCATAAACCCAAAACGCCCATAAACACAGGTAAAATAGGCTGAATTCGCATACGTGGCACATAAAGGGTACAAAAGTTTTCGCGCAGATCTGTGTTCCGGCACCCGACCGGTTAAATAATAATTTTTTCAAGTCATTTTTATTCCTCCATTTTGGAAACAATGTAATATTGAACATCAATTTTCAGATTTCGTGTGTTGGGGCAGAGTAATTTGGAGGCGGTGAAAAGAGCTGTGAAAGGAACCATGGAGTGGCCCTTCACGGGTTATCTGCCCAGGCCGCTGAGAGTAGGAGACAGGGTGGAAGTGGAGGGAACCATTGCAGAGGATGCAGAAATGTTAGTGTAGCTTATAAATTAATTATAATTAATAATTTGTGGGGTTGTTTTTAGGTGTAGGATTTATATATACACCCTAGTGCTGATCATAATTTGACACTCGCTACCTGTATATAGTTTTAAAAAATTCAGGGTATCAAAAATCAAAGAAATATCTGCAATATATTATTAATTTAAAAATAAAGTTTTAACATTTAGTTTATTTTAACAAAAAAAAAACATACAAAGAAAGTGATATATAATAAGAATTAATTTTCCCATGAATCTTCTCTAATGCAAAGGTGAGGGTAAATATTGTTGAGAGAAACAAAAACACATTCCAGGAATATGTATTAATTTGTTAGTGTCTACACTATCAGACTTCCACTGTGGTATTTTATTGATGAATATTGTCATTCACAAAGTTAAATCACAACAGTAGATTTATCATAAATAATATAAAAATAAATGATAAGACTATTTAGATAGAGGATAAGAAATAGGAGATTAAAATTATTATTGATGATTCTATCTCATTTTTTTTAAACTTAAGACAACAATAATCAACCTTGAATTAAAAAAGGGCTTTTGACTTACGTTAAAAAAACTTGTTGACCTCCCATTCAAGGTGGTTAACTGAGAGAGTCAAAAGTTGCTAAATAAGTCAAATGACTTGGTAAAATTTAAAAAATGAGTACCATAGGCTGTGAGTTTTTGAGGGCTTGTATTCCCTTCATGTGTTTTGTTATTAATTACAGTTTTTCAATAAACCTGGTTTGCGAGCACGACCTCTCTAGCAAGCCGCACAATGTGGCGTACCACCACAAGATGATGTTTTCCGAGGGAAAAACTATCCTTAACAGCAAACACGATGGGACGTGGCAGGAGGAAGAAAATAATGAAGATCTTTTCTTTGCACCAGGTCAGTACTGAATATTTTTTATTGGGATATTCACTAATAAATTCTGTAAATTAAAAAATCGTTAATTCGTAATTTAACATTAAATTAACTGTACCAACTTAAAATGCTGTTAACATATTCTAACTAACGAATAAATAATTTTATATATTTTTAAGAAATTAAAAATAACAAACAACAACTATGTTTTCTTCTAACTTTAACACTATAATTAAAAAAGTTTTAATTATAACGTTTTCGGTGCTTAGTGCGTCATCTTCGGTAGTAGACTAAACTAAATCCTAAATCTTAAGACTAATGATTACTTGTCGGGTCTGGTGTGAGAGTGGAGTGGTGATGTGGTCCATATTATCCCCGCCCCGCAAACCTACCCCTTCCCACCATTTACCGACAATACTAACTCTGCGGAAACTGAATGCGACTGTTTTGATATTTTTTACACAATCTGTGACATCTGTTTATGGGTATTTGGGAGCAACAGAAATATCTCAAAAAATTAAGTAAAATAGTTACATCCCCACTTATGAATATCTAGGGCAGTCTTGAATAAGGCCATTATCATTTGTTGGATTTAGTGAGTTGCAGTCACTGAAAATATTTCATTACATGCGAAAAAAATTATCCATTTCCGTTCTTTAGTAAACATTGCTTTCGTAGGTACCTATTTTTACTCTAAAAGCAATTTTTTATTTATTTTAGTATTCGTCCCAGTGTTACAATATTTCCATGTTTTTGAAATTCTAATAAATTATCAATATAAATTATCAATATAAATTTTTTAATTCATTCTGGCTACCAAATTTTTCAAAAAAGTGAAAATGTCGTTCTACTTCAAAGTATTCAATCGTTTTGTAGATTGCAATCTAGTTTAGCACATTTGAAATTGCAAGAATGTTCATAATTGATGTTTATTCAGATTATTTGGGTTTGATTTGAACATTTATCACACATAGGGCACTAATATTAAATATCCCGATCTGCTTCTTGCGTTTGGACACAAAGTTCCAAAAATTATTATTCAGTAGACTGGTTTTGGTGCATTTCTAAACATACAAAGGAAGTCCTGGTGAAAAATTCTAAGTTCAATTTTATAGATTTTTGTGAGTTTTCAGTCATATTTTAAGTGTTTTGGTAACTTTTCGATCATTTGATTCAACAGTTGAGGTAATTTTGAATTTTATAAACTTTATAATCGTGTTGCCAGACAGAATCTGAATACTGATTTCATCCTTTTTTCATGAATTTTGCAAATTTTGAATTATCAGGGCTTTGGGTAATCAAATATTATTTCTGTCGGTCCCATTCTCAACTAATTGCTGCTTAATTAATATTTAAATTGAAAATTTCAATCTAGGACTGCAACTTTCCTCGAAATACATTGTTTCATTAACAATTTTCATTTTTGCATGAACAATATTGACCCGGTGAGTGTTTCCTTTATTAAAACCTTGGTTTGACTAATCAGATGCAATATTACATTTATGATATTGTATTTATAAAATAACCCTCAGTAAAAATACAAACATTTCAAATAAAATTGTGCTATTATATATAAATTGTATTAAATAAGTACATATTGCCAGATATATATTACGCTGGGCATAATTATATAGGTAGTATTATAAATATTCTCCTTTTTAATGACGGTGCATACATTACAGCATATGTTCCAGGTGAATCCTTCAAGATCCTCATGCTCATTATGCAGGATTCAATAATCACATACTGCAATGATGTTCACCACAGCCAATTCTACCACCGGCTACCTATCGAGGACGTGAGATATCTGCAGATATGGCATGGACTTGGCAAGATTGATTCTATGAAAGTTACATTTGCCTAAAGCAAATCGGCATTAATAGTCTGATGACGAATCTAAAGAAGTGGTTTAATTTATATAATATTTAACCTCTATTGTATTACATAACTATATAACATAAGAATATTAGTACGTTAACAACGATTAGTGACTAGGTAACCTGTAACGATGAGGCATAGATACGCATCTTCCAATGGTAGGGAGTTTGATCTGCATTTAAAATTATGTGGATTCCAGTCACTTGCGTTATACTAATTAATCAGTATTTACGTGATATACAGTCTGAATATTAGAAGGTATAAGAATTACAAGAAATGCATAATGTTAGGTTAGATATGTTTTCTTTTATATGATCCAATTTTAATTATAATATTAAATTAAATAAGATAAAATGATATGTGTGAACGAGGCAACTATTATTTATTTATTGAAGGAATATATGCCAAAGAAAGATACATAATAGAAAATAATTATTTTGTATGTTTTTTAGACCAGGGTAGCTTTCTTACGCTGAGCAAAAAAATGCTGAAAAACTTTTAATAATTTATGAAATCAAAATATATTATAATAAGATATTCTGAAAATGTACACAAATAATCAATAAAACAAATTATGTTAGTTTATTTTGGAAAATTGTTATTTTTTTACAGAACTTTGTTTTTTCTTTCATGTGAAGAAGAATAAATATCGTGGATTTTGTCATAAATATTTAAAATTAGTTTTGATTGTGGCATTTAAAAAAAATTGAGTGACAAATATTAAGTCTTCAACATATTGACTGTACATCGGAAGTAGAAATGACATATTTTATAACATGGAAAATAAAATTATGTATTGTAAATAAATAATGATTTATTTAATCTTAGATAATGTCGTGAACTACTTTCATATCCACATACCCAAATATAAATTTGTAAATTGCAAAAAAAAAACATTATTTAATACAATAATAGTTCATTCAGCAGAAATGTATTTTGATATGGAGTACACAAAAAAAATATGATAAAGATGAACTCACCAACTGTTGTGTATCTGACGAAAGTCTCCTTGTTGTCCACCATTGCATCCACAGCAAGTTTCTCACAATAAAGAGCGGTGATGATAGCGATACTGGGCTGTTTTGAGGACACCACAGTCGGCATTTGTTTTACGACCTGAAAACAAATGGTTAAAGAGACTGTAATAAGTTTAAAAAAATGGAATTAGTCAAGTGGTGATTTATTATTTTATTCAAATAGTTGGCAGACCATACTCAGCCTTGCCCAGGTTTCAGAATTATGTATAATTTAAAGCTAGGAGTTGAGGATACTTCTATTTTTGCGCAGGCCCTAAAAAGTGACAATGTATGCAAATTTTAGTCCAGGAAAGGGGGGTTGGATGATATTTTCCTTTCATCTTACTGTGCAAAATTTGAAATGGACATTGAATATAGTATATGTACATTTTATACCAGAGAAGTATAGATATGTTTTGAATCCTAAAGAGTAAGTGCATAATTAAATTAGTCAAAGAGATTTTATAAAGAACAGCCGAACATTAAATTGAATTTTATTAAAATAATTGAGGACATTCCGTGGATCCCAGTATGAATCGTATCTTAATGCATATACCATGGTCGAAGTATATGTTTGATGCAGAGTTAAAAGGATCTATCCCTATTTCAGAGTTCCTCAAAAACGAAACAAAATTGATTCTAGAATGAAGGTATCTCTAAAGAGGTTTCAAAAACAGTAGACTTTAACACCAAGAGCATTAAATTGGGGATACAGAATCTGTATATGTAACTCAAATATCTAAACCGCTGCGTAATGAAAAAAGATTGACCAAAAAACTAGTTAAAAGTATTTTTATAATCCATATCATGTTGAGTTTCAATATGAAAAGAATAAATCTAATCTTATAAATTAATTTAATATTTCAATTAATTTGAAGATATGCTCTCATAAAAACTTAAAATACAGTGATCCAAAATAAAATTTAAGAAAAATTAAAAGTATGCCAATTATCCAGGGCTTAATTATGAGATTAATGACCATGGACCTCTGTGCGACAATATGTATTCTTTTTGGAATTTCGAAAAATATTTTCTCCGAATTGAATAAGATTTATGGTTAACATCACACAAATTGCTAATGTGAGACAAATATGAATGAATAATTAAATATACATACATCAAAATGAGCCAGGATGTGAAAAAATTACAGATTAATTAATTGAAAGTATGTGACAACAAATATCAACAGCAGGACTTTGTATTCCTCAGGAAGAGGCCAGTGATGATAATGTATAAACACTTATAAAGCAAGTTGTAATGAAGCCCTCATTGATGCCAAAATATTACTTGAAATTTTGTGAAAGCCGAGATCGTGAAAACAACAAAACAGTGAAGTATGAAAATCAAAAAAAAATCAAACTTTTTAACATACATAATGTATTTAGTTTTCTAATTACTGTAGTAGTGTAGCTTACCAGAATATTTTTATATGTATTTTAGCATGTTCAACTCAATAAATACTTAATTTTCTTTAACCATGTATTTCAATTTATCTGAGCTCGATTTAATGAAGCCCCAAAATAGGCATGATGACAGATTTTGAAATAACCTTCTATAATGTAGGTACATGTCTACTATCACCGAAAATAACATTATTTCATTAATAAACTAAGTTTTTTCGCAAATAATTGCATTTTTATTTATTTATTATTAATTTTGCGCAAAAACACCCGCAGCTCTCATGGCATCTAGGTGACGTCAAGCCTAAGTAAACATTGCATTGTGTCTATGACAACAGTTCAAAGACATGGTGATGGTTACTTAGGCATGACGTCGTTCGCTTTGACCGGCGTTTTAGTTAAAATGGCCGAATGCAGAATTTTTTATATCTTATTCTTAAATTCTTTAATACTGTCATCATGCCTATTACTACAGACAGTCGGCACTGTACTTGATGTTTATTTGAAAGAAGAAAAGTGAAGAGATTTATTGAAATTTGTAATTTCTATTGATATCCTTTAAATGCTCTCATTTTGATCACACCTGTCTTATTTAATGTGTTTTATATCCTAACATTCCATGCTCAATCAATGTAGCAGTACCTGAACATGTGTGTCAGTCTCATGATGTCTGGTGAATGCACCATGCTCCAGGGCTCTGACCTCACCTCGTTGCACCAACTCCTGCAGACATTCGGCGACCTCCTCTTCTGACCATCCATGTCCACTTGATGAAACATTTGCAAACATTCAAATTGTTTTACCAGCGCTGTCAATTGGTGACAATATTGATGAATTTATGAAATAAACATGTATTTTTTAATACAGTATATAAAAAACAAATTGTTTTTAATGTTAAGTACTTATATAGGAATTGTATTATGGTTAGTGAAGGATCTATTACATGTTGGAAAAAAAAAGCTGCAAATAAGATACATTTTTTAAATTACCTTGCGATTTCTTTTGGTGTGATGGGATTAGGATATGCAGCTTCAATGAGCTCCAAGACTTTTTTCACTGTTATAATGATGATTTGTCCAAAGCTTTCTTCTGCAGAAACTACAAATGATAAAAATCGTACATATAAATTGATTTCAAGGATTTCACATTTATAGAATAAAAAATTTTTTTTTTTTGCTAGCTGGAAGCAAAATGGTGGTCGTTGCATCTTTGGTTGACAGTATATGGAATATTTTGTAACGCTTTTAAATTTCTTCTATTGATTGAATAAATTTTCCTATTTTGAATTCATTCTTCCACCCAATTTATACATCCTGCAACATTTCAGGCATTTGGTACTCATTTTCAGCCATGCATTTACTAGGGGACAAATCGCAAAACATTCCGCGCAGCATGTCGCATCAACATCTACGCTCATGTTTCGGGGACAATGACGCGGTTATTCGACGTGTATGCACCGGGACTCACATATCACTTGTCGCGGAAATGTCGCTCGATGAAGTTATGATGACAGCTGTCCATTTAAACTTACCGTCTGATGAGGTTATGATGACAGCTGCGTATCTATTTATCTTAATGAGTTTATCAAAACGTAAGAGGAGAAAAAGGTGGTGGGTGCGAAATTATATACTGCAAAGAGAAAGAAGGATGGATATTCTATGCGATCTTCGAATGTCTGACGGCTCTTTCGTCAATTTCACTCGAATGACAACAATTGATTTTGACAATTTATTATAAATAATCGGGCCTTCCATAGCCAAGCAAGACAATATTAAGGAACACTGTTGGCCCTCACATCATTTAATTTTTATATTCACGATTTGAAGTGTCCCACAAAATTGTACGATTTTGGTAGAACGCGATGAGTTGGAGAACAATTTCGTTTCCCCACATTAATGTCATTGACGGATACTGCGCATACGCATTCACTTGTAAATATACCACATGGTACTGAAGCGTGGCGTAATGTCGCTGTGAGCTCGCTCGGGTACCATGCGCATGGCAACGTTGCTACGGCACGTAGAAATGCCGCGCGTGCTGTTGAGGGACAATTGGTCACCTAGTGAATACATGGCTTTTTATTGAGTGATAAAATTTGTAAACCCTCTTAAAGTATAAGAAGTGCAAGTGTTCAATTTAATCAACAGTGCTATAATATTTATTTGGTTCTCCGGTTCTAATGTTAATTTATTTTTCTTATAAAATTTTAATTCTCTGTTTATGGTCTTAGGAAACTTGATATTAATGACACTGATTTTATTCATGATCAATTGAATTGCAGGTGGGCTTCAGCAAGACTCAAATATTTACATATTGCTTGTATTATAGCTGCCACAAACATATTTTATTTTAAAATTGTACATAATTTGGACAAAACCATAAAGTTATCGTCAGATATAATAATTTTTTTTTTTATGTAAGTATAAAAAAATACTTGGCATATTCTTTTTAGGGAAAGCAACAATCTACATAACTGTAATGGTAAAGCTATGTGTGGTAAACACAATGATATTTTAAATACATTACCGCCATCTATTTGTTTTCGTTAAAACCTGGTTTTCTGCATTAAATTTAAGAGTAGCTACACCTTCAAAACAATAGATGGCTCTAGCGGTACGATTTGTTTTCAGCACATACTACAGAAGGACCATCATAATCTTGACCAGAAGTATTAAAAGTAAATATCAACTTAAGAAAGGAAAAGGGTATAAAATATGTTTAATATGCATTAATTGAAAATAAATATTGTGTTAGAAATTTTGTTTTTGGGTTAAAATACACAAAAAATCAGCCACACTAAAACATCAATGCAAAGTGGATAAACTTATTTTACCTTTTTGTAACAAATAATTAAATTATATCAACAAAAAAATCGGAAATACACACAGGAAAAACAAAATTAATTTCAAAATGGTTAAAACGAGCAAACAAAGAATAGTAAAAGTACCCTTAGTGCCATTCACCATCCCCAGGTGTATTATCTTGTAACTACCGGCTACAAAATACAAGAATTAAGAAAAATAATAAAATGAAATGAAGATTTATTTTATGAAAGCAGTGGCTAGTAGCAGATCTTTTTGAAATTTAGCAATGAAGAAATATATTACCTAAGATCTAGTGATAAGGTAAATTTTTATCCTAACTATGACTGTGATTGTAATTGCTGTTCAATTATAACTGGCCTGACAAACTCAATCATTGGTACGGGTCAAAAATATAAGATTTAATTATATGTGGGTAGGAAAAAGAAAACACTTTCATATTTTTTGTTTCTTTTGTAAAATACAATATCCAATGAATGTTAAAAATAAAGAAAGAAATTCTAAGTGTGAGGAGTGGGAGTATGGATATGTCGCAAGATGTGATTGTGATGTGAATGACTTGAGATTGTGTGGGCCTTCGAGTTTGATAGGGCTGAATTTAGTAATGATTGATAACTGTAATTTAACAATTAGAGGTTAAGATTCTAGTGTACTTATGATTGCTTGCTAAATTATGGATAATTAAAGTTATCACACATCATTACAATCCAAAAACCAATAATATAATTTAAGTTTATATCATGACAACTAAAGTCCCCTTTTGCTGAACTCAATGTTAATAAAGAAAAAAAAAATTGTTTACGTGTGTATTCAGAAAGACAAATTAATAATTATATTTCATGAAAATTAAGAAAATTGTCATAATTTTAAAAAAAATTGTATGAAAAATAATTTATTTTTCTTCTTAGATGATGTTTTAAGTTCATTCAAGTATTTTTAAATACGGAAGTCTTTAAACTAGATATCAATCAAAATATTAAAAATATTGTTAGATGATTGAACAGTAAATATTCAGTAGAAATATCTAATGAAATCAATCTCTTAATCATTTTGGAAGATTTAATTATGATTGCCATCCATTACTGATATTTGTTGAATGAAAATTAAAATGTGTGCTATACTCACGAGGTCGAGGGGGTGGTGTTGCTTCCGCAAGCTGTGTCAGTTCTACTTCTAGTCTTTGTAAAGAAGTGTATTCATGTTGCATTAATTTCATTATCTTCTTGATGAAACCCACGTAATCTGCAACAGAAATATAATTTTTGATCACGAAAATTTCATAATTAAAAATATTAGCAGGAGCCATCAGTCTTCACAATGAATATTTTGATTATTTTTGAAAATGATTTTAAAATTCATGCTAAGGTAAGATTTGAAACATTTAGATTAAACTTTATAGAAAAGATTTTGACTTAAAAAATCAATGATTCGTAAGATTTTCATACATACATTAAAAATTATATTGCTTTTTACCCCACTTTAAAATATAAAGGTATCATTACCAGCTGCAAAAATCTATGTATACTATAGTTCATGAGAAAAGACTGCATAGGATCTAATTCTCAGATATTAACATATATAGAACTTTAAAAATTTGATAATGTGTGGATGTTCTTACAGTGGAATTGGTGAACGTTGCATTGTGCAGAGTGATCATTTAAGCCAGCTTACAGAGGTTGTAAGCTCTGGGCCGTCATATAAAATACTTACATATATGTTTCTCATATTCATAGCTCTGTCTCTATGAGACGTCTATAATTAATCTTAATTAATTAAAAAATAAAATCATTTTCAAATTTTCACAGAAGGTTGATTATGCATGCCATAATTTACATTGAGTACCTATTCACAAACGAACATTTATTTTCATAAATTTTTTGGATAGTTACGGAACGTTATTCAAGCGTGCGCCTAACCATGGTAGATTGTTAGATTAAGTAAAATAAATTAATAAAAATTCAAAAATCATAAAATAATAATTGCTGACATTTTAAAATAATATCAATACCATTGAAAAATGCTTCCAAATAACAGTATTACCTCGAAAATTATTTGTATTAATGAGGAGTTACCATTTTTCAAATTTACTAAAATAAGAGTTCCATGGAGCATGCAATGACAAAATGCATTTCTACATTTAAGGTAAACTACTACCCTGACTTTACAGGTTTAAATTCACTAATTTTGTTTTCGTCGTCACTGACTGTTTGAGATAAACAAAAATATTGTTGTTGTATCTTCAAGTGTAAATTTTTATTAAAAAGACAATATTATATAGATATTATCATTTCCTCACCCCTGGGGAAATCTGGCGGTGACACAAGGTCTCTAAAGAAATCCTGCGCGCGTCGATGTCGCTGGTCGGGTGGGAGCGTGGCTTTGAACCAGGAACGAAGGGCGCGTGCTTCCCGTGTATGCCGTCCGCTACCACCCTCAACCAAGTACACGATAAACTGTACGGTAGCGTGACACGGACCCACTTCTTTGTCATCTGGAAAAAATAATAATATATTAAACACATTTTGAAAAAAAAAAATTTTTTAGTAGGTGGTAATACAATAATTTTTATATTTCCTAATATATAGAGCATTAGATATATTTTAAGTATATTAAATTTTTATTGAAAGGTAAGTATCACATTTTTTTTTCTTAAAAGTTGTTATATTGTTTTCATCCCTAATATCCCCTGGTAGTTTCATATATAATTTCATCCCACTGTACATCATAATAGTTTGGGATCTTATTTTCATTCGGAATGGTAATCTTATTTCATCTTTCCTTCTTATACAGTGGTCACGTTCATGTTGTTTTTTTTTTCATTTTTCTTAATAATTCAAAGGTACTGTGTCCATTAACAATTTTATATATGTATAAATAGAAGTACATTAAATTTAATTATTTGTCTAAATGTCATTATCTGTAAGCTTTCTAGCATCACTTTGATTCTTATGTATCGATTTCTTTTTAGTATAATTCTTAATGCTTTGTTTTGGAGTATTGTCAATTCTTTCAATTGTTCTTCATTAGCCAGAAATAGTATTCTGCTGCAGTAGTTGATGTGGGGGAGTAGTATTGCGTAGCTGTATTGATGACATGTCTCTAATAAAATAAATTATTTATATGTATATATGCGGATCATAATGAGAAAAATAAAATGGTTTATTTTATATTATAAAATAATATTATAAACTATATTATGAAATAAAATAGAAAAACGAAAAATGGTTTAACAAAAGAAAAGTGATGTGGTCAACTCTGATGGGAGTTTCAAGAGAAGAAGGATAGTCATATCACGTGTCTCTGAATGCAAACACAGAGGATGCTATTAAACCTTGTGGTCTACCATTGTTATATGCTGCTAGTTCTGTGAACCAATGGTATAAAGTTGAGTATTGTCTACTCCTTTACAGTAACTTTTACCATCGCAAAGTGAGCAGTTTAGCAAGGGGTAAAAAAAAATGCCAATCATTTGTTAAGTAAAATTATTTTCAAATAATTTTAAATTTGTGTACATAAACAAAAAATATTTTTTTACTGTAGATTTTTCTGCATTAGCTTTGTACAGTAAAAGGTAATGTCATTTGATTTTTCAAAATCGTTTTACTACAATTGGAGACGATAACGCGTCACGCGCTCCAGTTGTTACCACCCGGGACGAATGTCTAGTAGGTTGACACAATAACCGAGAACAGTAGCGGCAGCGAAATTAAATAACCGTAATAACTTCCGTGAAGCAATTTCATTTCCGTGAATGAGTGAGAATTTATTCAGAAGCCAGCTAAATATCAAATAATTGAAATAATATATAAAAAATTGCATTTACCAAGGGAAATACTTTGAATGTTCTGTCTCTGAAACATGGCTATTTTTTTTTCATTTTTCTCCCGAAATACTAGAACCACAGAGTACAAAATATTTACAGAGATGAGCTAAACTAGTTCGTTAGGAGAGGGGAATGGATCACGGCGGAAGAATGTCCCCCCCGTGCATATGGACGTCCATTGGTTCAAATAAAAATCCGACTGTCTAAGACTCATTTATACTACTATAAAAATATTTTTCCTCGCATAATCAAATCGCATGTAATGCAATAAGACATATTTTAAAAATATTTGTTTCAAGCAGTCTCTTATTTTTGTAATAAAGCGCGACTCATTTATTAAGACATTATACTTTTTAAGAGTATTTAGTGTGATCTTTTTATAATTGTTTAAAAATTTACAATATTATAGCAATTTTTTACCAAACGTGGTGCCAAATTGTGTAAAAGGAATTTATGTTGGTTTACGTCTATTTATTTTGGTGGTCCGCGCCCAGACCACATTTCGTAATTTTTGCAATTTATCGTGTCTAGAAAAAAAGACAATCGCAATTCAGGATACGTGTGTAATTTACCAACCGCCGCGTTGACACCTGCCCGCCTCGCAAACAGTGGCGTAACTACGCCGATATAGTGCATTGGGGCCCACTTACAAAAGGCCTGCGCGCCCTAGACTGAACATATTTGGTAACGATATTATTCGCAGCGCTAACAAGGACTAATATTTTTTAACAACCCCAGCAAAAAAGAGAATTTTATAATTTTCAAAATTATTTCTCGCGGAAACTGAAACACGTTAAAACATTTTTAGGGTTAGGGTTCAGACTATCGCCTCAAAGCGAAAATCAACATAAAGCGAAGCGAGGATTTTTTTCAACGGCGAGTGAGTATAAATTCCTTTTCACAAACTGTAAAAATTATAGAAGACATGAGACAAAATTTGATTCCCTATTTAATGGACAAAACTACGAATCAATTAATTTATTCACATGTTGTGCACTTTCATTTTGATTAGGAAATTTTACATTGCAGAAGCATTGTTTTAGTTACTCCAGTTACTCCATATCACTTTAGAAGTTAATTTATTGTTAAACTTTGTAGGAAAAGATATAAAGTATTATACATTTCTGAAAAGCTCATTATTTAAGAATTTTAGAACAACTAAAATGTTTTTGATTTTATGTTAAAATTTACGTTTAAATGACTAGACAGTAAAATCAGGAAAAAGTTTTTTTTTTTTTTAGTTCATCGAGACATTTGTCACTTACCCCACGTCTCACCATGCTTTACATTTAATGTTAATTTATAATCTAGATATTTATAAGAAACATTTATAAAAATTAGTTCCAAGTGTTTGCTAATTTCGAAGTTATTGGGAAAAATGTGATGATGGGATAAGGAGCGTTTGTGAAAATATTATTAAAGAGGCTGAAAAAGATGAGCTTTTCTTTCTTTTGAGCACTGATTCTCTCGCAGAAGAACCCGAGAGATATCTGAGATCACTCAATATATCAAGAGAAGCAGATTCTCCGTTTTCTCTGTCGCAGTGATGTTGTATATCCAAATTTGAAAAAAATGCCACAAAAATATTTCAGTTTTTAAATGAGTTCTGTAGCATCTAAAAGTTTATTCTCAATGGTAGTTCTCGTCCAAACGGACTTACGAAATCGGCTTTCACCGAATTATTTAAGGATGTTGTGTTTCCTGAATAAAAATCTCATAAATGTGAATTTTAATTACCTATTATTATCTAATCTAAAAGTAATATTATATTAAATTACAATTTTTAAATTTCGTTACAGAGTAAACATTTTAAATAAATATCATACAAATAATTTCGTCTGTTTCTAATCTAAACCCACAACTTTTTATACCTTTTAAAATCTTCGATGCCTGTGTCGGTATCGGTATCGTCGATACTTTTTTTATAAATATCGGTATCGTATCGGCAGAAGTGCGTGTCGATGCATCCCTAATATATACATGCAAGAATATTCACGTACGTAATAAGAAAGTCCCGTCTATTTTGTCTTAGGAACGGTTGATCAATAGTAATAGTAACATCCCGTCTTCGTAAAAATCTAATGCTTTTTGCTTAGCTATAACCACTTACAATGATAAACAAAATTGGCACTTAGGACGTATGTATGCAGGGTATAAAATTAAAGGCAGCGATATCCAAAAAAAAATTAATGCACTCGTCGAGGATTGCTAATTTATAATGTATTGAATTCGAGATTTTATAGGAAACATGATTTTGGAAAAGATAGATACCTTACAGTATTAGTAATCCTCGGTAACTGTATTCAAAACACTGTTTTTATTGCTGCTTTTGCGTTTATATCCCACATTTAATATTTCTATATTTACGCAAAATTTATACTAATTTATACGTAATTGTATATGTATAATAGCCATTTTCTTGTTACGCTACTGGGCACGAGCAAAGACGCGTCTATCGTCATCTGGGGGTGATTCGGTATGCAAATTGCAAACTCTGACACTGTACGTGATGGTGTTAGACACGTCTCGCAAAAGTCGGCTAATCGTGATTTACCTGTCAGGCTGCAGGCCGGCCGTACGAAGTGGGTTAGCTGCACCTGACGTACGGTATTACTGCTCGCAAGCGGACTTCAAATTGGTCATAACTTATTCATGAACAACAAAAAAATATATATAATTAAATTAAATAAAAACAACTTTGTAAACACCACTGAAATATTTATATTCACACCTCTACATGTTACGGAAACAAAGTTCCCTTCCTCAGGAGGATAACCAGTATACTGCCCTTCCAAGCTAGAAGGCAGTAACTAACAAAAAATTCAAAATGTAGTTGTGAATGCCATCTGGTGAATAATTTTGTTAATTTTCTTAATATCTTACTCAAAAGGCATTTTTATTAAAAAAACTGGAAAAAACTGATAAGAAAAAAATGGTCATCTACAAAAACAACACTTAAATCTTAGCAAAAGAGCAGTAAATGCAGATACCTTCTGTAGTTGCTGCTTTTTTGCTAAGAAATATATCGATCTGTCAAAATAATCATATCATTCTGATCAATTCTGATCGAGTGTGGGGCGGTGATAGATTGTTGTTAGCCCTAAAATCCAATACAAGTATATATTATTAGTGGTATTACATTGATACTGACAAGTGCTTAAAATGTCGTCAAGAACAAAACAAATTGTTAAAATGGCGCTGGAAATGCAAAATGAAAACAATTCACCAAACGGTCAAATTTCTTTACAAAACTGTAAGTATTAACATAATTGCTAATAATATTATTTATGAATAATATTTTATGTTGAATTTGTGATGACGTATTACATTTTTAAATAAATAGAATTAATTAATTTTATGTCAAAAATATTGATACTATAATTTTATTATACCACCGTAATTATTAATAATCTAATGCTCGTATATTTTGTATACTTCGAATCGTATTTTACTTTAAAAATCTAATAACGCCTTCCTTCTTTCAGCATCAAATTATTCTGAGAATATTGACACCAAAATGGATGATGTCGATTATTATGTATCTTCGGAGAACTTATCGGATTGTCGACTGGAAATTAACGATATCACTTTAATCGAAAATTTTACATTTGTGGAAACTAATGATTTAAACATTGCGTTGACAAAACAAACGCTACACCATGAAGAAATATCATTGCCGATAATTCCAAGTGCAAATAGATTATCTCTTGTCAGTCAAATGTATGACTCTGTTCAAGATGTGTTGATGATGTTCAAGATCTAAATTTTGAGTTTGGTGAATGAAAAACGCAAAAAAAAACTAAAATCAAATGTAATTAATTAGTTTTCACCACTATTGTATTGAAAAATATCAACATGTTGCAGAGCCCATGGCCTCTTCATCAGGATACAATTGTATTAAAAAAAAATCAAATACTTAAGATAAACCATTTCCACATTACCATTTCTGTACATGTATCTAATTGTTAATAATAAAGAAAATATTAATTTTGTAAAGAATCACGTACCTATGTTATATCAAGTAATATTTTTTTGTTGAATCCTGATTTTAAATATCCTATGAGTGCCTAATTGAATAGAGTAAACTTCAACGATTCTTAGAAACAAGGCAGTAAGTACGTAGTTACTGCCTTGTTTCTAAGAAAGTTTACACTATCATTGAAGCAGATTCTAAGGTAGAAGGCTTTTATTGATTTAAATATTTAAATTCAATAATTGTATGTCTCATTCAGGTATTATCTTATTTTTGACGTAATTTTACATTCAAATATTTGAAAAAAATAACAAAAAAATTCAACATACGGCGAAAAAACACAAAAAACAAAAACTCCAATTATCTCAGAACTTTGCAAAATGTAGTTACTGCCTTCTTCCTTGGAAGGGCAGTATACTGGTGTGTATGTGGTGTGGTATACAGTATACATGTAGAGGTGTGAATATAAATATTTCAGTGGTGTTTACAAAGTTGTTTTTATTTAATTTAATTATTGAATATGTCACCACAAAGTTATAAAGTGTTTACCCAAGAAGTGAAACAATATATAGTTTTTACTTGTTAAAAGACGCAACCGCACTCTCAAGGTCAATTTAGAAAAACGGTGAAGGACCGCACGATAGCTTCTTAAATTTTGGATACACAAATAGATACATCGTAAAGAGATGTGAACTTCCTACGCTTCAGTGCACATTTCGACGACCCCTACGTAAACTAAACCATCTACAAAAACGCAACTTAACAGGAGAGCTGTTTGAAGTTTGCCTTTAAGGTACAGATACACATGCTAATTACTGGCATGTTCATTAGCATGCCGTAACAACTGTACACACTTGCTCATTATTAGCATGCTCAAAGCTAACAATCAAACACACATGCTTATTAGTGGCATGCTCTTGTCATAGCATAGAGACGCTCTTGTTCAAAATGGAAACATTGCAAACTGAAATAGAAAATTCAAGTGTACCAATAAATCAAAATATTTTTGATTTTTGTTTATATAATTTTTATTGTAAGATTTGAGTCATTCATGTCTTTTAATAGAGTTTCATAAACATTATTTCTTTCTATATTATTTTTACATAGCGGTAACAGACATTCGTGATTTCTATAATGAGTCACGAAAAGTAATGTTTTATCATCTCCCCAACGCGCCATATTTGTTTCATCTGTCGCGGACTGAGAAGATCGCATTGATAATCGATACTGGCCGCGAATGACATAAGCATGCTCATAATAAGTAAGCCTGTTCACATATACTCAAAAGATACCACTTCTCATGGTGAATGACATTAGCATGCTCCTAAATCATCCGGCGGTTGATTTTTGAGCATGCCACTAATGAGCATGCTCATTACTAGCAATGTGCGTACACAGTACACACATGCCACTAATAAGCAAGGGCTAAAGAAGGTCAATACTGCGCATGCTTATGTGCCACTAATAAGCATGTGTATCAGTACCTTTATTTACAAAATGAGCGTATTTGTCCACTTTAACGTCAGTTTTTAACTCTTATATTCTATGTATTGGTACAAAAAAAATTAAAAATGCATTTTTGATGTCCGAGTTTACGTAGGGACCGTCGATTTAAATAATTGTCTTTTTACTTCCTCCGAAAAGGCTCCCATTCGAAACTCTCAGGAGGCGTTCATGAGCAAAACCAAATATTAAAGATGCAGCGTTTTGTCTTACTTCCTCCTACTTTACGAAATAAGCTAGTAATTTTCGAGGGTTAGGGTTTTTAATTTACGAGCTTTAATAGCATTGTAATTTACAATTTACACTATTAATCAGGAATCCGTACCTACAAGTATCCGTACCTACGTGTATCTAGGCTGAAAAGTATTTTTTCCATACAAAATAACGTGAGAAAACAAAACTCATATTCTCGTCCCTTTCTTACGTACAATTTGCGTAAAAAATAACGCACTTTATTATTTAGTTGATTTCGTAAATAAATGATTATATTATGTTTTATGTTGAAGGAGTAAGTTGTGTGCATAGAATATGCACCTAAAAATTCAATGTTGAAATGTGAAAACATGGCCTAATTTTTCCTGTAGCATTAAAAAATTATTCTATTTTATAATTGTTAACAAAGTATTATAATAGATTTCAAAGAAATGCTTATATAATAATTGCAAGATAATACTTTCACATACTAAATTATTATTTTTCTTTAACTGTAGGTGAGGTTTTATTTTTACGTTTTAATTCATATTATAACCTTTTTAGCGTCAACCCGGTAGAGGTCCTAGCCTCCTGAATAGTACACATTAAGGAGCAAAATGTTCAAATCGATAATGACCGAAACGATAAAAAAAATCATTATCGACTGCGTCGAAAATGAACGATAACGATAAATACAATTTATCGTTTGATCGATATTATCGTTTGCGTAATCGATAATGAACGATATTAATCGATAACAGCGTTTGTTATAGTTACTTATTGTTAATACTCGACTGATACCTATAAATTAATATTGTTTAATTTTGTACAACCTCGAAAATTATCGTAATATATAAAAAATCTATTTAATTGATAAATTTTTATTAACAATTTAAATAGAAAATTATCATGGATTTTTATTACAATACTTAAATCTGAAATAACCAGTTATAATAGAAAAGCCAGTTGGTGGTAGTTAGAAGTGGTCATGATGTTCGCCTAGTGATCTGGTGGTCGGTGGTTCGGGCCCCACTCCAGGACACCAGAAAGTTAATCCTATTTTCATAGCACAAGCGTTTAACTTAGTTTGATAATAGTATGAATATTGATGCGGTACGTAATCCGTGGTCGCATCTCTATATAAAAAAAATGAAATAAAAAATGAAAATTGCCGGAATAGGTATTAAATAATGAAAATATCCCTTAAATCTTTAAAGCCAAAAAATTACAAAAATTAAAATTGCACCTCATTTTAATTACATTTCAAGATGCATTGATGCATTTACAGCAAGATAAGAGTTAAAAAAAAAACTAACCCATAAAAACCAAGTTTTTATTGTACTCCCTTTCTCATTGAATCAGGTTTCGTGCCTACGCACGAGTCGGGCTAATTGCTCATTTGTATTGATTGCAATTTGAAAAAAAAAACATTAAAATTTCGAAAGATCCAAAATTATACTATATTTATTAAAAAAAAATTAAACTAAAATTTGTTAGATCATTTTTATCGTCGCCACGAGTCTGTTTGCAAAGTGTCAGCTCGATTGGATCACGGGAAAAGGGTTAAAAAAACGATCCAAAGTTTTTTCGTCAGACAAGCAAGCAAGTAAGCAGAGGTTACGAGTTAAAAGAAAGGGAGTAATTAGTTGCTGTATCTGCCTTTGATTATGTGGAACTTGCACTGATAGCCTCTGAAGGACCATTGTAAAATATCGATTTAACAAACGATAATAACGCCTGTCTCAACACAGATATTTCTAGTGAGAGAGGCACAGTCCAACCAAAATTTTATATTTAAATTAAATAGAAGTAAACAAATAAATAAAACAAAAATAAATAAATATCTTTCATTATCATTAGAGATCGATAAGCGAAATATTCATTTACGTCCACCATTGCTATCAAACGATACTCGATAATGAAAATTTATCGTTATGAAAAATTATCGATCATTACCGTTATTCAATCGATATGAAACGAAGACTTCGATCCTTAGTGCACACTGCCTAATGCTAGTTCTAAGAATGGAGAATAAATTAAATAAGAAAAGTACCTACTTCGAACATAGTGATGAGCAAAATCGTTATTATTGCGATTGTGTGATTAACGTTCGATTTTAACGATGATTGGTAACGACATTAAAATATAACTATAAGTTGATAAGTAAGTACTAAAGACCGCCAGTGATAAATTACGAAAGACCGCCAGAATTCACATTGTTCTCAATTCGATGGGCAATTGATACAAGCTGTCAATCGCGCCCAGCAGCAGATGACTGCCCGCAGTGCCCACGCTCGAGAACAGGATTCCTCTCCACTTCTCGGATGACTCGGACGATAAACATTTCTGAGAGATGACGTCACCGGGCCGACTGCGCGTAGCGTCATCGGGACCAGCGAAACGAGTGACGTTTCACAGAAGCGAAAATGAGTAAGGGGGAAGGGGGATATCTGAAGGCAGAAGCCTCCGGCAGACCGGCCGCTCGTCCCGAGCTCCTGGCCAGCGGAGCCGGTCTGCCCGGGCGGCGGTGCAGCGCGTGATGGATATGGCCGGGTCGTGATACATTATGATGTAATCGAGGATTGGCTTTCCACTGCAGTATTATGACGACATTTACAACAGTGAGTATCGTTTGAAACAGAAAAAAAATAGTCCATGGCCAGTGTAACAAGCCACTTTTTACCAAGGGGGCGATAGATCCTAGATACACGCTAAGTATTTATTAATCGATGAACGTAAGGTCAAATCAACCAGTTTACTCTTTGTGCATTATTATTTTAATACTAGCTGTAACCCGTCAAAAATGACGGAACGTTGGTTCGCGTCTTTGCTAAGGTCAAGTATATATTTATAGTATATTTTTGGCGATTCACGATAGCAACATGCGTTAAGCAGCCGGTTCGGGTTTTCTGGCCCCATGAAGCCACATCTCCGGCGGTTTAATTTGTTTTTTTAGCCGTGCATTTGAACTAAATTACGGACGTTACACGAAGTTACGGACGGATAAACAGGCGGGCGGATAGAAGTATATACAACGAAATTATTATGTTTTATAATAAATACACATAAATACACTTGAAAACATTATATAAAGTATTAAAATTGATCAATTTAAAGAATTACTCCACCCTAGGAAAACAAAATTTAGGTAAAAATTGGTTGATTTTTTACTGGCACGATAAGAAGGCACCGGAGAAATCACTTTTCTAAAGCCATTGCAGTCATCGGACATCGCAAGTAAAGGTATTTAATTTGAGAGAGATTTGTGAAAATATACAAATATCCTTATTTGAGTACGACGAACACCGAACACCGACGTATACCTACGTCTCGTTTTTTGTATAAGTATTGGGATAATAGTATCCCAATATTTCTATTTTTGGAATACAGCCGTATATGTGTCTGAAAAGTATAGCACATAAATTAATGGGATGGTATAACATCAATTCCTGTAATGCAACATGTTCGAAATAGGCGTTTCACTAGAAATACACATTTGCCAAAATCTACGAGCTTACAACGCCGGGAAATGGAACATAAACAAACACGCCATCTGTGAAAATAAAACAAATGTTCCCTGCGGCATCTTTGACTCGAAATACTTTGAAAAGAGACACGACAGATAGATGCTCAGCCAAGTAAACCTCAAGGATAAACGCTTCTATTGGGGGGAAAAGCACTAAATGTCTGAATTAGAATTAATTACTGTCTTAGCGGGTAGCAGACGCCTTATTAGATCATCAACAAAAATAATATTACCGAGAAATAAAATATTGATGAAATTGGCCTAGACAAACATAAAGACGAAGGTGAAACGGTTATCTCATAGATATTTTTTTTTACTAACGAGTGAAATATAATTATGCAGTCCCACACCAAAAATGCCATTCAAGAAATAAAATAACCAAGATTTTATCAAAAGGTACGCCGAATTTTTAAATTTCGCGGGCTGTATAAGTTTTGCAATATTTTGTTGCATTGGCAAACTTGCCTCTGAGGTATCTCAACATCGGTAGCCGTATTGGATACTTACTTTATTGTTGGCCATCGAAAAGGTTTTGGTGTACTCGACGAATTTTTACTTAGTTTTAAAAAAGACGTGAACGAAAGTAGATGCACAGAGTTTCTGTAATGAATATTTACCCGTTCTTTTGTAAAACTTGTGTTCCCATTTTAATGCGAAATGCGCGTGACTCATAGGACATCATCGGCACTTTGTATAAAAGATTCGAAATATCATAACTAACATTTAAACACCTTTTATTCCGTCCATTAGCGTTTGACCTAGTTAATAATTTGTATTTTTAGTTGAAATTCGTGTAGGGGACAAAGACCGATCGGATCGTGTGACACGAATCATCTAGTATTTCAGTTGCGGACCAAAAACTACAGCACATAAAAGTTTATTCAGACCGGAAGTATCGATTTTCACATCGAATGGTTTTTGAAGAAAGGTTAGAGGTTGGCTATCTTGTTTTGCAGAGAGAATGACATTGAAGAGAAGCTGGAAAGGTGGAAGTCCAGATAAATAGAGGCCGATCTCCAACTCAGCTATTCAAGTGGAACAGTAGAAATTCGAATCGCGGGTTGCAGAAAAACATGGAGAAAAGTCATCAAGGGCATTAACACGGCACGGCCCGTCACGATCCTTAGTAATGAAAGAGCCGACCTGGAAAAGAAGAGAGGTTCGATCCTCGTTCAGGGAGATCACCTTATTTTTAACGCTTTTATTTAGCTTCACTTGTCTGTCAGCCATAAATGTTGTTATCAATATTTGAACCACTTCCAGACCAACAAGCGCTCAGAAATTTAGCAGGGATACGTATTCCGGATGACAATAAAATAATCATTAATAAATATTTTTGAAATCAGTTTAATAATTCTAAAAAACATATTTAAAATGTCGACATTGTTCGTGCCGGTGACATCTATCGGTAGCTATAATTTAGAAAGTGATGTTTGAGTTTTGAGGTTAGGGAGATTATAAAATTTAATGACTGTTGACAGAAAATAACTTTAAATGTTGTTTAAAAAATTATACTCGAGAAATAATAGGGCAATCACCATCATGTATTGACCACATATGATATAACTTTAATCTTTTAAATTATATGAAGATAATTATTTGGAAAAATAACATCACTGACCATCACACTACAATTTTTATTGACTACAATATCCAAAAACCAACAGAAAATGTTTTAACAAAAATCTTTATTAAAACAAAATTTTTAACGACGATCCTATTGATCGAGATTCAGAAATCGAAGAAAATATCTCAATATTTCAAAATATAAATGAATCCGATGTTAAAAATGTCATCATCATCATCATCATTCTTGGCACTACAATCCTTGGTGGATCTTGGCCTCCTCAATAATTCTCCTCCACTCATCTCGGTCTAGTGCCAGCTCTCTCCAGTTTCGAAGCTCTAAGGCAGAGATATCTTTGTAAAAATGTCATACAGAATATGAAAGGTGGTTCTGCACCAGGTGAAAAATAATTATAATTCTTTAATCAAACCAATAACCAACATCATCAACTGTAGTCTAAACCAGGGATACTTTCCATCAATTTATAAAACCACCATAATAACGCCAATTTATAAAGCTGGAGACACTACGGACATCTCAAATTACCGACCAATATCTTTTGTGTCAAATGTCGCTAAAATTTTTTAAAAAATCGTTAAAAAACAAATTTTAAAATTTATCTTTCATAAAAAAATACTAAATGACCACCAATTTGGTTTTCGCGAGCATAGGGGTACACAGGACGCTATGGCTGAATTAACAAAAATAATATACTCGTCACTAGATAAAGGTAACAAATGTCTAGGTATATTTATGGGGCCATCCATAAAGTACGTCACACGTTAAGGGGGGGGGGGGGGAGTGGGTCGACGAATTGGGACATTGTGTGACAAGAGGTGGGAGGGGTCCTAAGTTTGGTGACGTCACATTTAAAAATCTAATACAATTTAATAAAAACGATTATAAAGTTCCATTCTACACGATAAAGGTAGGCGCGAGAGGTTTATCAGCAAAAGCCCCGTACGTCTTACTGAGAGATCTTGGCTAATAAAGACCTTCCGTTAGTTCCATATTAGAATGCGTATCGAAAACGGCACTAACGGAGTCTTATCGGATTTGGTTAGGCAGGGAGAGAGACCGAAACAGTGGAGGTGAGTGCTGATACATCATAAGGGGGCCCCTTAAACCTACACCTGGGTCACAAGTCCCAGGCACTGTTCTCGGCTCCCCTCTCCGCAATGCGATGGACCCGGCACCCGCACGGTGAATCCATCGAATGCTAAGTGTTTCGTCTATTCGTCAATTTCTAAATTGAAAATTGCTAAATATGTGACGTCACACTAGGAAGGGGGGGGGGGGTTTCACAAATGTGACCAACTGTGACAAAGACGGGAGAGGGGTCCAAAAATCACGAAATTAGTGTAACGTACTTTATGGATGACCCCTATAGACCTACGCAAAGCGTTTGACAGTATGTCGCATAATAAATTAATAAATAAACTAAATAAGATTGGGATTACAGGTAAAGTGAAAACTTGGAGAGAAAGTTACCTGAAAGAAAGGAATAATTCTGTAAAATTAGAAAATACATTAAGTTCAAATAAATCATCAAAATTTGGTATACCGCAAGGTACTGTACTGGGACCTTTACTATTTATTATCTATTTAAATGATATGTTAAATTTACCTATCGACGGTCAGATTTTATCATATGCTGAGATACAGCTCTAGTTTTTGACTGTAGTAATTGCAATGATGTTATAGCTGCAGCAAATCGGAGTATAAATATTGTAAAAAAATGGTTCGATGAAAACTTATTATCACTAAATACAGAAAAAACTCACTATATTCCTTTCACATTAAATGAAAAAAACTCGCCCAACAACTTAGTAATAAAGATTCATTCTAATAATTGTCCTAATAAAAATAATACCTAATAATATATGTAAAAACAACTGTTCAGTATTAAGTTCAAAAAATTGTATTAAATATCTAGGAATAATAGTAGATTCAAATATTAAATGGAAAACACAAATCAATAAAACTGTAGAAAGAATAAGAAAACTCATATATATATATATATTTATTAAAATAAGAAATATTGAAGGAATAAAATTCTATATTACGCTTTAGTCCAGTCTGTATTACAATACGATATTATCTCATGGGGTGGTGCATTCAAAACTACATTAAAACCTTTAGAACTTGCCCAAAAATTAATTTTAAAGATCATTCTTAAGAAACCCAATGATTATCCGACTACAGAGTTTTTCAATAAATTACAAGTCCCCACGCTACATACTATCTACAAACAAAATTGCATTTTACAACTTTATAAAAAATTTCAAAATAATAACGAACTGACCCAACTAGTATCAAGTAGCAGAAATATAAATCTCGGTAAATTGCATATCCCTGTAGTATCTACCACAACTGCCCAGCATCATTAAACATTTAGAGGTGTGAAATGGTTTAATGAATTACCCGTTAAAATAAGAATTGAAAAAAATTATGAGACCTTTAAAAAAACACCAAATAAACCAAAAATTAATGTGACGAATATTAAAAAGTAGAAAATTATATATTAGGTCCTTACATATGAAATTGGCGTTTTGCTGTACTAGCAAATTTGATCTCAAATATCTTCTCTTTGGTTAGGAATTCCAAATCCAAATTTATACAGCTATTTACTCATGTATTTGTGTTTTGAAAATTATAATTCATTTGTTTTTTCCTCAATTGTTTTTTTCTTTGTGTCACTCAGTTTACAAAATGAAAAACTTGAAATATCGCGTTATTTACGAGTACGAGTTCCACCGTGGCACCAGTGCTACAGAAACGGCTCGAAGGATTAATGATGAGTATGGCGACGGTGCCGCAAAAGAAAACACAGTGCGCTTTTGGTTCCAACGTTTTCGTTCTGGAAATTTCGACCTGCAGAACAAGCCCCGTGGACGGCCGGAGACCAAAGTTGATAATGAAGAATTGAAGGCTATTGTGGAAGCGGATCCATCGCAAACCACATCCGAGTTAGCTGCAGGCTGCGGTGTTAGTGATAAAACTGTTTTAATCCACTTGAAGCAAATTGGTAAGTTGAAAAAGCTTGAAAGGTGGGTACCTCACGAATTGAGTGAAGCAAATCAACAAACGCGCGTTGACTGCTGCGTTGCATTACTCAACCGGCACAATAATGAAGGGATTTTAAATCGAATCATTACGTGTGATGAAAAGTGGATCCTGTACGATAATCGGAAGCGCTCATCGCAATGGCTGTACCCTGCCGAACCAGCCAAACCATGCCCCAAGCGAAAATTGACTCCAAAAAAGTTACTTGTGAGCGTTTGGTGGACTAGTGCTGGTGTCGTTCACTACAGCTTCCTTAAATCTGGCCAGATTACGGCAGATGTCTATTGTCAGCAACTGCAAACCATGATGGAAAAGCTAGCTGCTAAACAACCGAGGCTGGTTAATCGCTCTAGGCCACTGCTGCTTCATGATAACGCTAGACCACTCACTGCACAACAGACGGCTACCAAATTAGAGGAGCTTCAATAGGAATGTCTAAGACATCCACCGTGCTCTCCGGACCTTGCCCCAACAGATTACCATTTTTTTCGAAATTTGGATAACTTCTTGCAAAGGAAAAAATTCAACTCCGATGGAGCAGTCCAAACCGACTTCAAAGATTTTATGGATTCCCGTCCGAATGGTTTTTTTAGTAAAGGGATCGATGAACTACCTATGAGATGGCAAAAATGCATAGATAGCAATGGTACATACTTTGATTAAATAAATATATTATAATAAAAAAAAATCGGCTTTATGTTCCTCCCATACTAAACGCCAATTTCATATGTAAGGACCTAATATTATATTAAAAAATAAATAAAAACTCGCTTTTATGAAAAATGACTAAAAAACTAACCCATAAAAATCAGGTTTTATTATACACCCTTTCTCATTTACTAATTGAAACATGTTTCGTGCCTAAGCCACGCGTCGGACTCGAGTTGGGCGACGCTACGAAAGGGAGTAATAAAAATTTTCGAAAAATCCAAAATTGTACTATAATTATTAAATTTTTTTAACGAAAATTTGTTAGATCATTTTTATCGTCGCCACGAGTCTGCCTGAAAAGTTTCAGCTCGATTGGATCACGGGAAAAGGGTTAAAAATCGATCCAAAGTTTTTTCTACAGACAAGCCGACGCTTCGAGTTAAAAGAAAGGGAGTAAAAAGGGAAAAATATTTGTATTAATGGCCACCGTACTAAGAGCGATCACAGTATATAATCATTGTTAATAAAATAAAAAGCATTGGGCATATTTAAATGATGCTGAGATA
Source organism: Agrypnia vestita (assembly GCA_016648135.1). Taxonomy (NCBI): domain Eukaryota; kingdom Metazoa; phylum Arthropoda; class Insecta; order Trichoptera; family Phryganeidae; genus Agrypnia; species Agrypnia vestita. Next base: position 201,406 of record JADDOH010001810.1, read on the forward strand.
TCATGGTAACTTTATAAATAATTTTACTTTTCTTTATCGAGTGAAGAAGAGAGCCCTCAAGCTTTTTATTTTAATGTTATTAAAATCAAAAACCCCATAGCAAAGACAGCAATATCCAATTATGTAAATAGTATTATGTAAAAGTAACAAACACTATTTGGTACCAAACAGAGCGAATCCTTATTTAAAAGTAAAATATTTATTTATACACGTCGATAAAAAGAAAACCGAGGTGGCGACTGTTTTTAAAAACCATTTTGTTTTGTAGTGACAGGTTTTTTCGTATTTATATCAGAAACACTTACAGCTTTTGCATTTATACTCATCATATAAAAATATAGCTTTCTTTCGTTAAATGAAGGAAGATTAGTAAAGCGATTAGTTCCCGGGAGCCGGCTACCTCCCGGGCTACCGGATACCGGTAATAGTAATCCCGGGACACGAATCACCGGTGTGTGTTTAATAGCCGACACTGGAGGGGGTCATTTAGTAAAATGTATTCAGAATACCGAGCCGGGTGGCGAGGACGCCCGCCTTATCGGTGACAATGTAATCACGGATACCTAATTTGCATCGACTCTACCGGCGGCCGCGAGTGCAGTCACACTGCGGAGTGACCGCTATGAAAGAGAACAGTTTGAGAAAAAACATGTTTTGCCAACCGGGCAAATCTCAAATTTTGGTTCGCGGCCCACTAGTACTGAGAATATTCAAGTTTACATAAAATTTTTATGAAAATCTTCTATTTCTCAATGTTTAAAACGAAGTTCCTTGTGTAATCTCATGTTGAACAATTTTATTTTGGACGTTTTTTGTTTTTACCAAATATTATTGTTTTTCATCGCGTATCGTGTTTTTCGTGAATAACGTTTTTTCTGAAAAATTGACCCAAGTCAAATTTTGAGCTTTTTTGAACAAGTCGTAGATAGATGTTAGAATATACAGGGTGTAACAGAGCTGGTACACAATACTTAACAGGTGGATTCTTGTCTTGATTATGAGTCGAAAATGTTCAAGCAACCAACAACTGCAGTGAAGGAGATATGCGACATCAAAGTTTGCATTTTTTCAAAATTTCAGAGCTACTAAGTACTTCTTGCTATATACACATTTCTTTGTACTGAATCATGAAATCGTTTTATATTCAATTTTATTTGTATTACTTAAATTAAAGCATATTTATAATTTATATCTGTAAATTTAAATACAGTCCAACCATCGAAGTGTTACTATTTTAATGAAGCTCGAGAATTTTTTGCTCGTATCGAATATGCATTTCTAAAATTATTTTATTCCAATTACTCTATATATATAGAAACTAATTCAATCACCATCAGCCCGTGCTTCTCTACTGCTGAATTTCGACGGTTCTCTCTATCTTCAGCTATAACATTTCTGTCCATGTACGAATATAGAGTTGACCCACCATCTCGCGATGCTAGCTCGGACATCTTCAACGCAAAATATTCATGAACGATAATAGTTCGTTAATGATGCTGCACTTAGCACAGGGACGACAAAGAGGTCAACAACGCCGGGCGGCGGTTATGACACCCGAGTGCCGGCTTCGAGCAGATGAACTATCTTAAGGGTCAAAGAGATCCCCGGGGAACTAAATAATTTCCAAGACTACAAGATAGAGTAGATCGTCTGGAATGGGGGTGCGACCGCTCGAACAGCAAGGACTAACGCAGTTAGTCAGACGTTTGACTAAATGACCAGTGTGGTCCTCCTGGTGAATCACCTAAGACAAAAATAACTGAATAATGTGCTCAAAATACACGAAGGGTCCAGGGAAAGGAGGCCTTTGAAAGGTGAAGTGTTTTGATGCAGCTATGTAGTATTTTAGAGACACCAGGCGTCTTCAAATAGTTGAAGCTTAAAACGCGAGAATCTCGGGCAATGGCAAAATTAATCGTGAGCAGGGAAAAGTGGAGCTCAATCCAGTCGATACAATAGAGGAATGGGCAAAATCCAGTTATTTTTTTGTATCCGTTGCAAATAATGATTACTTCTACTTCTGGTTCGCATACTCTTAGCATGTTTTTTAAAATAAAACCTTAAAAAGTTTGTCTATTAATTTACAAAACGTTATCTTTGGTAAAAATATTATCTTTTTATGACTTTTCAATTAGCAATCATACGCATTTGCCTATTTATCTGTTTGTAGATAGTTAAATTTTTTTTTTTTAAATATATATTTCACGATTTTATCACAATTTTATATATTAAGTTAAGAATTGAACTTTAAGTTAACAGATTTCCATTTCCAAGTTTGCAAAGACTAAATTGCGTTTACAGACAAAGTTGCAAAATCTGATTCAGCACCTCCTTTCCATAAATAAATAAACAATCTGAGATTAAGACTAACAAATATAGGAGGCGATATAATCAATTGGTATGCTTTTTTCTGGGATACCCTGTCGTAGGTCTTTTTTTGTCTTGGGTATCCGTTTCGCTTTGAATTTCAATAGCCCTCATGACATCAGTTCTGACGATAGCCACTGACCCGAAACACGGCCACGACAAGACCCGACCCCGGGGAGATCGCATCCGATGCCCGTAAAAACCAAGTAAAAACCTACCGACTTTATAAACATATGGAAGCAATTAACGATATAGGTACTATCGTGAAAAGGGGAAACATGATTTTCAAAACAATGGTTGATGTCCTATGGCTTCCAGACATATTATACATATAATATTGCTGTTGTTGATTGACTGTAGGAAATATTTAGAACTCACAATAGTCCGAATAAACAACTCATACTATTCGTATGTTGAAGAAAATCGGATCTATTCTCATTACTTTCCTGTATACAAAAAATATGTTTACGTATAACTCATGTTGTTATAACTTGATGTTTTGACTGCAAGCGCTTGTGAATATTAATTTAATAAGTACTAATATTGTTATAAAAATTGGTAGAAATCTTTTGTTTTGTTTATTTCGCACACATATACTTCATCCAAAGTGTCTAAATTTCAATCAAACCGTGTTTCTGCTATAACGATATAAATATTTATAAATAAAGATAAATTATAGATGTGAGACCAAAAGAAACGAACCTATTTATATGGAAAGCATTTGCAGAAGTAATTGTTAGACGTCCACGGGGCTTACGACCCGTATTACCTGGCTTACATTTTTTTTACAAATTATTTGTAGCATGTACATTACAAACTTTAATTTAATTCGTACATGTTATGACATTTAATTAAAATGCATATAAAATAACTCTTATCAAATATGTAGGAGAATATTGCTACGGAATACCCCTTCAGTGATATTGAACAGATCAATATCCAAAGTGATATTGTTCAGAAAAGCGGTAGCTTTTCCAACAGGCATAACTTCGCATAATTTCAGGATTATAATCATGTCGCGCAATAATGAAATGCACACTCCTTCTAGTCTTTAAACTATTATGGCCAAACGCATCCTGGAGAAACTCGGTTGGGTAGAGCCCGTACTCTCTCGTGTAGAGATTACGGCCTGTATTGGCTTAAATTATTACATCTATAATTTATCTTAATAAATGATTATCCCTCAGTGGACATAATCCAGTAATTGTGTTCTTAGAACATACTTATAAAAATATTATAAACACTTACATTCGACAGATTTTTATTTATTTATTTGTAATTATTAAATAAAGTGGTACAATAAAACATCTCAAATAAAGAATCAATTTTTCTACTATGATAGTCAGAGGCTCGTGTATAAAGAAGGAGTATAGGTGTGAATTCATGATAAAAGTAGCTAAATTACATAAATTTACAGATATAAAGTATAAATATGCATTAATCTAAGTAAATAAAGCATTGATTCAATACACAGAAATATATATTTAGTAAAAAGTAGTAGTAACTCAGAAAGTCTGTTTTTAGTTCACAATAATATTGGGTGGAAGGTGCAGATTCGGTGTGAACTGACATTCTCAAATAGTTTCAAGATCTTTTTATGTGTCTAGCAGGTTTTTGCGTACATATTTTTTGGTTTCAATTATAAATTCATTCAGATCTGTTATTTTTCTGATTGTTGGGATGTCTCGAACTTTACGCATACATAAATAAATACATCCCGTCAATTTTGTGTCGGGGTAATAATCACTAATTATAAAAATCTTATCATCCTGAATATAGGGGGTGAGGGTATAATGATATAAATCGGCGACAACGCGAAACACGCCATACAGTAACAAAAAAGGGTAATGGTAATCAGGTTCGAAAAAAGCTTAGGCTACATAGCTATCATTCGAATCGACCCACACATAGTCAATGGAAATTGAAATTCACAAATTTTAACGTTGGTAAAACAAATCAACGATGGAAAAAGTTTGGAAAGTGTCGCTCGCTGGCGCCGTGTTCCCATTGTGTTCAAACTGAAATAAAAAGTAGAACACGTGACATGCAATATGACACGGAACACTTAACTGCATTGTTTGTGGCATCCGAAAACGGAAGAACGGACATTAAACTAGAAAAAAGGTCGTCGTTTCACGCTGTTTTTACAGATAAAATAAGTTTGCTCAAACCGTTTGTTTGTAAAAAATGTACCACTTTTACTAAAATAGTGTTGATATAATGAAAGTTTTAGGTTGAACAATGTAATCAAATAAATTTAACTGTCCTGAGGACAGAGTATAAAAATTTATAGAGATGAACTATTCCTTCCTTTAGAAAGGGGGTTGGGTCACACCGGAGGAGTGCCCCCCTAGCGTATGTTTTAGATAAATTTATACCGAGGTTAGAGCATTTATTCTTGCACAATTAAAACTACTGGTAAACAAAAAGTATTTTTACAATTCCTATATGAGATATTGTGGGAGACCTTTGCGGCCGTATGTGTCACCCTTTGCACAACGCTGCATGGTTTGGCCTTTAGAGTAAAAAAAAATCTGGTGACGAATGACCGATATGAAAACTTGACCGATATGTAAACTTTCGCTCATAAAACGGTCCTAGACAAGCGGTGGGTGTTCATACACTGATGTTATCTGACGTTGGTTTATTTTATTGTGTTTTTGACTTTCCCTTTTAGGGGTGTTTGATTTATCTTTCTAATCTGATTCCATCCGCTGCCGTCGCATTGTCAGCGTTACAAAATTTGTTTTTCTTTCATCGTGGTTATTTTTATTTCACTTTGTATATTTGATTTAACTTTGGTTCCTTCTGGTTATATATTATTTTACTTTGTTGTTCGTTTCAGCCCCGGGAAAAGAGACTGATCAATGTCTACACGACTCTCAAATCTCTTCCCGGATCCTGGCTGGAACCCACCGATTCTTTTATCGTTTGAAATAAGGAATAATAAAACACTAAATGAAATTTATAAGTTAAGCGACAAATAGAAAATTCTTTGAAAATAGCGACCAAAAAGGAATAAAAATATAAAAAACAGGCACGAAGCTACGTATTACTGCTTTGAGAAATATTACAAGAATGCTCTCTGACCAACTGATTAAAAAATAACTAAAAATGCTTCCTTTTTTCTGAAAATCTTTTCAATCAATTCTTGAGATTTATTGTTGCAAAACAAAATATAAAATTACAAATATCGTGAGTGTTCCAAATATTTCTCCATTCGAAATTTTCAATATTTAAACTATAAATTGTCGAGTTCTTACTCGCATAAAATAAAAAAGAAACCACACAATTTTATTCACTAAGTACATAATATAAAACCGTTCCAATTTTGAAGATATTTTCATTATACTGCATTGTCAAATTATTTGATAAATATTTTGGAGGAAACGTTTGTACTGCATAATGATCTTTTATTTTTACTTATCAATTATTGTCAAACCAGGCGACGGATGAACAGGATCGATGGGGGAGCTTTTGCTCCTGGGTAAGAATCGTCTCGACGGGTAAAAGATTAGTTGAATAAATTCTTCAGATGGGAGCCAATATGTTATTAATTTATTTTGTATTTACCATGTCAACACCCCTTGTGCGTGCTACGACGCAATTTTTGAGAGGTACTCGCGGGGGATAAAGCTCCAAGTGTGCACAATTGGGACCATCAGCGTCCATTATCTGGGATGTTTAGCCCTCGTGAGAAGTGACGCACAACAACTGTCCACCCCGCTGATATATTTAAGAGACATTTCCTGTTCGAAGTTTAAATAGCTGGGGAGTATTTACGAACGACCATTCCGTGCTGCGAGTCTGGATCGGAGAGCGGGAGAAAGGATGGGCCTGAAATAACTTAAACCGCTCAAAACAAATCACAGAGACGGGGACCAACCGAGCTCGGCCGTTTCAAGAGGAAATAAAAACAATATTGTGCGAAGGCAGCTTTTTTTGGAGTATCGTTTCAGCACATCTTGGTTGTAACGCAAATTACTTATTGATGTTATTAATATGTAATAAATTTTAAATGAAGTACATTTGGCAGTTTTACCTTCTGCAAGTTGACACATTCCTTGCGTTCGTATTTAACATAAATATAAAATAATTGCAATAACGATAAAACGATAAAACGTGTAATGAAACCTGGATAAAACGATAAAGCGTGTAAAAAAAACGCTAAAAAAGCTTGATATTTTATAGAATAGTATTCAACGAAAAAATGCGACCCTCGAAACCCAGTGGGTATGACATTGCCTTCTTACACCGAAGGTTTCGGGTTCGATTCCCGATGAGGTCGCAATAAATCTACGTGGTTCACTACACTAAATGGGCCTCGTGGTCTTAAATATAAGGTTATAAATGTCGCAGCGTTAAGATTTAGAAAAACCATTTAAAAGTAAAGTGTTTAGCACCAAATACTCGCGTGGGAAGTCTATGATGGTTAGTTATCATGTTATGGACGTATCAGTAATTGGCCATCTAGGGCCGTAGAAGCGTTAAAAATGAATTTTTTTTCTACAAAAGAACATCACCTGAACTTGAAGTAAAATTCAGGCGACGCGAAGAGTCCAAAACATAATACGATGATCTGCATACAAAAAGAGATGCGGGCCGAGTGCGGAATTGATTCTTATTTATTAGATTTAGTTGTTCTCGACTTAATCAACCGAAATCAAAATCTTGCCTAGATTCTGGATCCAATAGAAATCAGATGCTCTCAGACAAATCGTTATTTTAAACGGTTTTTCATGGTACATTTATGTGAGATTTGTATTTGATTGTATCGATGAAAATTCTGAAAATAGCAATATTGCTATTTCTGCATCTTAATAGTTATTGTATAACATTGTAATGTCGTCAATTTAGACGTTTCAAGTTTGACTGGTTTGAAATTAATGAATTCAATCATCAATTTGTAAATAACTTAACGTTTGTTTACGTTTTGGAGCTTTCTGATTCATTGAATTCATTCATTTCAAACATGTCTGACTTAAACGTCAACATTGATGGCATTAAAATGTTATACAATACATACAAGCCAAGATACCGCAATGGCAATATTGCTATTATCAGAATACGGCCGAATACAAGATTTGAAACAGTCAAATCACAAATATGTGTCTAGTGCAGCAGAGGAAACAAATAAAAAAAACCGCGATATAATCACAGCATCATTTTAATATTTGTGTTTTTTACATTACATTTATTTTCTGAATATGCACTGCCATAAACATCGTGCTTGTTTTTTAACAAAAAAAAGCACTTTTGTGCTTTTGCGCCCAATTTAAGCTTTCAACACATTCTCTCCCCGAACGTGTGGAAGACTTTCGTGAATGAGACAAAACAGCTGCCGGCTGAAAGACAACAAAACAACAACGCGCCGCTAGATATCACTCGAGTGTCAAAAGGTCAAGGCACTATCAAACTTGTGAACGTGATTCTGTAGGGGCTACATTCGGGAACATTATATTGCCACAAGCAGTGCCGAACTTGGATGCCTGCATTAGTGCGCGCATATTTAACATTATTGTGACACGCTAACATCAGCTGTGAGGACTGCAATAATGCTTTTTTAAATTAATATACAAAAAAAAAAGATTCACGCGACATTAGTTCACATAGGTCACTTTCACAGATATATCTGATCAAATCAATAGACGAAAATATTGCGTATATAAAAAAAATTATTAACAAAATTGAATTCATGTAATTGAATTGAAAAAATACATATTGCTTACGACATACATCGATTAATATTTTTCATTAACCTATTATTTTGAAAATTTAAAATGGTGGATTACGTGTTTTGAGTGAAATAAAAAGGGTTTGAGAGAGATTAAAAAGTTAAATATTTTGTAGTTAAACGTTGTAATGTCTATGATGCGGTATATCGATTTTTTTTAAATCTATCTTCTTTTGGCATATTCAGGGTAAAATTTTTAGGAAACATAGTGACTGCTAAAGTCGCTATGTTCCGCATTAGAATTTCTTATTTCTTTTATGTGTGTATCGATTTATAACTTTTACTTGCTATAACTAGTGCGCATCACAAGCCATTATTGCCTCATCATAAATATCCACAAAGCCACCTTCTAACTTTTAATCGTGGTTTGGTTAATTATCTAATTACTTATTATTATAAATTTTTTATGGTAATTAATTCCAGTTGTTTTAAAATAAGATGTAAAAGATTAGTTTTGGAGAAGTTTACTGCAACCTTATTATTGGTTTTTTATTGCTATTTTATAGTATCAATTCCAGTTGTTTTCGAATTTTTCTATATACTCTATTTTAATTTGTAATAAAATTTTAAGTTTTTCTCTACGATTGTTTTATAATTTTGTTTGCATAAATGCTCTAGTCCCTGTTACTAGCCTGGATGATACAGATTTGCACAGGAAAAACGAATCGAAGACCTTCCCTGACTAGCTGGTGAACGTGATGGAACGAGGGAATAGTCGCCCTGGCATGAGGCCCAGAACGATGACACCCGAGTAACCACGTTGCAGTGGCGAAACTATTTCAATGGTGTAGTTATTTAATACTACCTAACAGAATTCTAGACTACTGGACTTTTTTCTTTCTTTTCGGTTTTTATTTAAATTTCACTTTTAACGCGGTCAGATTTTTTTATTTTTTAAATTTACTATTTTCTTTTAAATACTCGTGGTAGAATAAGAAATTTTATGGCTCCGGACCTGTTCCGGTCCCCGATCCTGATTGGCCTAATCTTGAAACTGGGTCTGATCAATTAATATAATGAAAATAGTTTGAAATTGTGTAGAATTTATTGTGAAAATGCAACGCTGTGAAGTGGAAGCACTACAACTGACCAGAATATAAATAAACTGAAAATGGAAACGTAAAAATGTAGCCCGAAGAACAGAAATGATTAAGCGGTTTCCAGTTACACTGTCACGTGATTAAAACGTATGTCGTCCATACATATTTCCAAAACGATCGCATCCGTGCGATGTATACATTTTTAGCATGATTAATGTTTTAAAGTGTTTTTTTTACATTTGTGATATTAATTTTTGTAACGTTAATTAGCGATATGGTAAAACAGATAAATTTTAAAATGCTGACGCATAAAAACCTTGGCATACTGTGTACTACGCTAATGGTTAGTAAACAAAGATACATACTTCTAGCCTAATTACCAGAAAATGACACAATACAAACGGAGTATATGTATATACCTTCATCCTATTTGGAAGACAACTAGTCCAATATCGTATTCTAGTGACGAACAAAGGTGATGACACAAAGATATACATAGAGTGTAATGACTTGAGAAATGCAAATAAAAAAACATAAGTTAAGGCACTACGATATGTTATTATATGTAACTAATGTTCACCACTGTTGGCGGTTGGAAGAATTACAAATGCTATCTATGGTACCAAAGTGACGAAGATAAAGATTATATTTGTCAGCATAGTTTTACATTGTCTAAAATATAAAAAGAATACCCATGAAGCATATGAGAACTTGTACACTGTACAAGAACATTCGACATATTTTTTTACTTATTTTTATTTTTAATGACATACTGACAGAATACTAAGAGTACAAGATATAAAAAACAATTCATTATTATTTAAAACTTGGCCCACCATCCCAATTACAAGTGTCTTCTGCCTGCTCCAGCAACATGCATATGTATATTTAGTTTATCAATGTAGTGTGATCATGAAAAAATATGTAAATAAATAATTAATTGTATTATTCTGTGGGTTCAGCTAATTGTCAAGAAAATGGATAGGATATCTGCAAGAATATCAGCATCAACGTTAAGGTCAGCACAATTAATACATATTGTATGTACGACACATTATTGTGATGGGAGAAAAATAACCAACATAACTATAATGCTTATTCTAAAGAACTCTTTTTGAAGAAACAATATTATTTAATTTATCTCCTGTGGGCATTTTCGAAAGATTGATGTTATGAAATACTATCATGATATTTTCTGCGGCTTACAAATTTTAATGCATAAAAGATGGACACCAATTATGCACCAGTGACTGTTTTCCATAGTGTTCTGAATGAATTTCAGTGAATTTCCATTTTCAATTTCGATATATTTTTTAATTTTCTAATTTTACTTGTGTGTAAGGCAAGGTGAGAATCTATTCCTATACTAGCTGAAATAAAGACATATTATTATTATTTAATTAGAAAAAAAATGATAAAAGACACGGGTAACTGACTAAAATAAAAATATAACGGAATCATGTACATATTTATTTCGGTAAGCTTCAATAATTCAATAATAAGCCACTGGGTTCCCCTTTAAAATTCCCCCACGGAAGGAACATTCGCCCGGTTTCGGAAGCGGAAATTCATTATTTTCAACCAACCTTTTAATTGATGCATTTTGCGCGTATGTTGACGTCTCTGCGGATACCGCCTACCGACTATAATTATCTGAAGAATCTTAATGCGTAGTCACCAGTGAGTCAGATGTCCAATCGTGGAGCCGACGTGAGTTTAAAGGTGGAACTGTATGGCTTCTGCAGCTAATCCGTCACCCCATTAATTTTGAACTTTTGCTCGTACTGGGCACATACAAGTATTATTAACAAATATTTGAAACAAGCTAACTGGCCTGTAGCCGGTTGTTTAAGCTGAAAGTAAATATATATATGCCCTAAGACGCTGGGATTACATTAAGCAAGTTCAGAATATTTTGAGTTTGTTCAAATCTTTCAGAACAGTGCTGGATTTATGTCACAGAGACATTATTAATCAATTAGTGTATATTATAGATATCTCACAGAGACGAAACTGTATTAATTATGGGAAAGTAGGTATAGAAGTCATTTGGGTGTAACAGGACTTATGACCTGTCTTTTTATGGTTGGCTTAAGTGATCACTTTACACAATTGTAACATTCGCCATTTCCACCCATGATAGAATATACCATGCTTATTCATTTTTGGAAGTTGTATATATGTTCAAATTGCGTGAAGCTTTCATATATGAGTTGTAAGCGCCTTTTCCATGCGGCCTGTACAAAGCCATTTTCATTCCCCTAAATCCCCACAGATGTCGCTAATGAGAAATCTACAATTGATTTTACGGAATTTTTGGGAGCAATATACTTTATTAATGTGTAATGAAATTCATCCGAATACTTGCATTACACTAGGATACGCCAGGAAATATTATTTCTCAATT